>CM076580.1:974167806-974767806 GCA_034641835.2 Pinus albicaulis | reverse complement strand
TATGAGCCTTTACTACCTGCATTTTGGTATTCTACACCATCCACATTAGACACAAAAATTCACAGCATGATTATGTGATTTGTTACGATACTAAAGTGAAGTAGTAGTTACAGAATCCAAGAACTCCAAAATGCATGTATTTTACCAAAATTTTTCTTTCATCAACCTTAATATAGTTCCTTAGATTTCTTAGGCTAGAGTGGTCACTTGGGGTCCAAAGTCCATTGGCATTTTTTACTGGAATTCATTTATGCACTGTTAGTTTAAAGCAGGTGAACTTAGTGACCCTAACCAAGTTCTCCCTCTTTATGGAGTATCTGATAGGTTTTCTCATTCCATGAACCAATCCCCAAGCCTTTTGAAGGCACTCTTCTCTAATGAAATATATTGAATATGCCAACATGTCCCATAATTGGTTACCCTGATGAATTTACCCTTCTTTCTGGAGTATCTGATAGGTTTTCTCACTTTGTTAATCGATCCCCAATACTTTTGAAGAGACTTGTCTCTAATGCAATATATTCAATATGCCAACATGCCCATAATTGGTTCATTGTTTTGTATGCCTCAAATGTGGCTCATGTTCACAAGACATTGATTGCTTCAGTTTTGGACTCTATGACATCTCAGCATGGTTAGGCCAATTCTCAGCGTAGTTATATAATTCTCTAATCCTGATGGCATGCATATTTATCTAGTGGCTTTCATTCTTTTATGCTCCAACACAGTTGAAGAATTCAATAAAATCAGCAGCTTTTAGTGTAGGTCATCCATTATTTTTGTTGTTCTTGTTGTCAAAACATCTCTTATATTTACCAAAAAGTATTTACAAATAGTAAATCAAAAGGTGGAAGTGTATATACAATGGATCTTATATCAGTATCTTATTCTGTAAGACTAGAAAAGCAGAAATAAAGTTCGTATAGGTTATCAAATATAAAGATTGAGAATCTCTTATCAATAATTCTCCCTCAGTTATTAGCTAGTCGTGTACCTCATTACACGACATGGAACAAAAAGTAGGCAAATAAATGGAACAAAAAGTAGACAGATTACTAATTTTTTTCTCAAAAAAAAACTTACACTTAATATTCCTAGGGAAAACAGAGCATAGACTCTCAATCACTGCCAAATCCCAATGAAGGAAGAGTGGACCAGATAGCTACAATTGTCAAACAAGGCAACATAATAGTGAGGCCGACATTGAAGGAGAACTAAATAGTGGTCATGATTATCCTTCCAAATAAATTAGAAATGGTGTAATTTGTGTGCTCACTTGTATTCTAGATCAACCGACACCCCATCTTTCATTGAGAGTTGGAGTTAATAGATTTTGCTAAAGAAACAAAGGTTAAAGCCTTTGGGTTGATACTACTGTAACGACTGATGAAAGATCCACCCTACATCCCTGCAAAATAGCCTCCATGTCACAATGTTATTTTTCAACATGTTGGGCGAGGGATGAGCCCCCCCCATCCTTGTGGAATGTTTTTCTTCCCAGCATACTTTGACCATAGGTATGATTGCATGATCTACTCTAGATGCTGAAATTGAGTCTTACAAGGCAACCAACAATTGCTAGTTTAAAGTTTAGTTCTTTAAAGGGTGCTAGCTCAATGGAAGAGCACCTTATTTACAAGCAGGAGGTTTGTGGTTTGATTCCATCGTGCCCTGATATTAATAGGGAATGAAAATTATTAGTTTTTGGTGACGAATGCTCTTTTGACCATCATCAATGAGCTTATGGTGACATTTTTCGACCCTGTCCAAAATATGAAATGGTGATGGCCAAAGAACGCCACTATATATACACATCAATAGTGATGGCCATGAAAGGTCTATCATCATAAATCGTTGTTGTTGATATGAAATGGTGAGGGTCACTATTTGTCATTATAGTCATTATTTGTGACAGACCTTGATGTTACCAATGAGCTTATCATGAATTTTTTTGACCCTCACCAAATATGAAATGGTGACGATCAATGAATGTCACCATATATATGCACCAATAGTGACGGTCATGAAAGGTCCATCACAAAAAATAGTTGTTGTTCATATGAAATGGTGACAATAATTATCTGTCATTTTAATCAATATTCGTGATGGACGTTGAATGTCACCAGAAGACGCACTTTCGAAGACGCCACCTTTGGTGACATTCAATTTTTTGGTGATGGAGGCTATTGTCCATCACCATTGCTCATATGAAATGGTGACGATTACTATCCGTCATTATAAATCATTATTGGTGATGGACCTTGAACGTCACCACAACACCTATACTTTTAGCAACGCCAACTTTGGTGACGTTCAGTTTTTGGTGACAAAGGCTCTTTTGACGCTCACCAATGAGCTTATGGTGACATTTTTCTCCCCTCACCAATGTCCTTTTTTCTTGTAGTGACATGCTCCCCCAGTAAAAAATATCCCCCTATGTCGTTGATTCTAAGGACATGGAAGATTTCAACATGATATGTTAAGTGATCAATGGCTACCTTTTATCCTCTTAAGGAAGATCTAGTGGAGACAATTGAGAGGAACTACTCCTAGTCTCTTCCTTAAATATATAAGCTAATCTCTTTGGAAATTTTTGGTGAATATATACACTACTTTATCTTTGGTAGGTCCATACACAAACTTTAAAAAATGATTTGAAACTTTATCTATTAATAAATGGTACTTGATTGGAATATGCTTTGTCAATGAGTGAAAAACATGATTCTTGGACATGTTGATGAAACTTATATTATCAAAGACAATCGGAATAAATTGATGATAGAAAACTTGTACATATTGAAAATTATGCTTCATCCATCAGAGTTGAGTGAAAAAAATAAGGTACTCATGTATTTTTCTTCAGTAGTAGAAAGAAAAATCTAGTGTTGCTTCTTTCTCAACAATGAAACTAGAAATTAACCAAGAAATAAATCACCACAACTAGTTCTCTTTCAATCATCTACATCACCTACCCAATGAGCATTAGTATAAACAGTTAGTGAAAAATATTTACCTCGGGGATACTAAAATCCATAGTCCATCTTGGCTCTAAGATATTTGGGAATTCTGTTGGATGATATAATATGGCTCTCTTTGGGGGCTACTTAAAATATTCCAAGAATACCAACTTCCTACATTATGTATGTTCATGAGGTTGTCAAGTATAGGAGGTTTCCAATAATATAGCTGTATAAAGTATGATCAACCTCTGGTGATGCATCTGTATTACTTTTCTTGCACCATGTAACCATTGGGGTTCACACCAAAGAACATTCCTACATGCCAAATTTATTCAATACTTACTTGAGATACTTACTTTGTGTCATAAATATATGTTTGGAAGATTCTGGAATCTTGAAACGAAGGAAACAAGAAAGTTCTCCAAACACAAACATCTAAAATTAAGCCTTTATACCAGCTACAAACTAACATGTTAAATGATCTAAATCAATATAAAAAATAATATAATCAATATCTACAACTACCACGAGGAATTTCCCATCATTAGCTTTAACATACAAATTACTATCAGTTGCACCTCTTTTAAAGGCACAATTGAGCAAGAAACTGTCTAACTTGGAATACCAAGCCCTTAAGGAATTTTGAGACCATACAAGGCCTTTTTCAGTTTGAAAATACGATCAGGCTAATATTGCAACTGAAAACCATCTGGCTACTCAATGCAGTATTCTCCTTTAATTCTCCATTTATAAAGGATGATTTGACATCCATCCGATATATCTTGAATTTTTTGAAACAAGAAAATTCCAAAAACATTCTAATCACCTCTAATCAATCCTTGGGAGAAAAGGCTTCATCAAAGTCCAAACCTTCAATTTGTGCATAGCCTTTGAAAACTAATATTGCCTTGTTTATAACAACTTCACCACATTTATTCAATTTGTTCCTATACACTCACTTTGTGTCAATAACAATATTGTTTACTCGTCTAGGAACAAGCTCTCAAGTCTATTTTTTCTTGATCTGATCAAACTCTTCATGCATGGATTGTAACCAATTGACCTGCACAACGTCCTTTGATTTCGTCATCAATATGAGGGATAAATATGCTTGATAAGGGTTGTTTAATAGTATTATTCTTGTCTATACACCTGAATTTAAATAACTAACAATTAGTGTAGTTGGGAGATGTTTTTACTCATACATTGCAGGATATTTAGATTGAGATATGAGAGGTTATTCATCATCTTCATTTGAAAATGGATCATCAACCTTCTCCTCATTGTTGACTAGATCAGTGCGGCTAATATTTACTAGATGATAGACTTCAGATTAAATGTTCTCATCCACTTTGACATTAATAAAATCAATTATCCTCTTTGTATTATTATTATAGAATCTATATCCCTTGCTATTCTAAGAGTATCTAATAAAAATACCTTCTTCAAACCTTGCATCGAGCTTGCCAAGATTTTCATCATTCCTTTTAATATTGGAATTTCTTCCAAACACTCTGAAATGCTTGAATGTAGAACATATGAAATACTAAAACTCACATGGAGTCTTGTCACTGTTTTAAATGAACTTTGTTTAGAATCATCATTATTGGGTGAATGGCTTCATCCAAAAATATATTTTGAACATTTATTTCACCCATCGTGGCTCTTGCTAACTGTGAAACTAATCTATTGGATCACTATGCTACACCATTTTGCTATGGAGTCTCTATTATGGTAAAATTTATTTCGATGCCATGTTTCTTGAAAATGAAATCAAATTCTTTTGAAGTAAACTCACCTCCCTTATAATACCTTATGCACTTAATTTTATAGCCAGTCTCATTCTCAACCATGGATTTCAAGTCTTTAAAATTCTCAAAAGGTTCTGAATTGTCCCTAAGGAATGAAAACAACATCACTTTGCTGAAATCATCAATGATAAGCATAAAATAAAATTTAATTGTGGGTTACTATGTGATTGAAGGAGAACATAAGTTTGGTTGAAATAGTTGCAATGGCTCGGTTGATGAGCTCTCCTTGGACTTGAATGGTACTCTAACTTGTTTTCCAATTTGGAAGGATTTCTAAATTGAATTATTTGGTTGTGAAATCTTTGTCAGATCTCTCACAAAATTCTTTTTTCCAAATATAACTATTTAATTAAAATTCAAATGTCCAAGTATTCTATGCAACAACCAAATCTCATCAATATTCAACAAATAACATCTTTTTGTATTCCCTTTTATGACATATACATTATTGTCTATTCTCATAGCTTTAGATACTATCTCTTGAGTTCCTGAAGACATGATTTGACAACTTTTACCCTTGAAAAGAACAACATAACCTTGGTCATACATTTGAGAGAATGAAAAATTAAGGTTTGACCCATAAACATACAACATATTCTTCTCTTTACATCTATAATTTGATAGACCAATAAATCATGTACCAATAATCTTACCAGATGCATTATTAACAAACGTCACATTACCTTTCTCAATTGGTTTCCATGAAAATAACTTACTTATGTCTCCTCACATGTGCCTCAAACAACCACTATTAATATACTAATGACTACCTTCATTGTGAGTATGTAAAACAATATCACATTGAATTATATTCTATTTTTATTTCTAGACATTGTGCTCTTACTTTATTTTCCCAATGACTGTATCAATCCTTTTATTATTTAGTCTGTAATCAAATGCTCTATAGCCATAATTATGATAGTTAAATCATTGAATCAAATTATTAAAAGGAGTAAATGGATTAATGTACCTAGGTATTCTCATCCTCTATCTGATTGATTATTTGGCTAATAATTATTTCTTCTTAGTATGAGCTATCCATACGATAAATTCACCTTACAATTTACTGGTTTGTGCACATAATTTTCTTATGTAAAATAATAGCTTGGAAAAATTCCTTCATACCTGGGAGAAAATCAATTTCTGATCATTGGCTAGGTTACCCTTTGTCTATTGTGATTTTGTTCTGCAATTTTGTTTATATATTTCCAAGTGGAATTCCTCCTATTTCATTGTTATTGATTTGTATCTTGCTGCATATTAGACTGTGCAATTACTTTGTCTCTTTTTGGCTATATTAACACCATTTTCCATTGCTTGTACAAAAATAATCAACTTCTTTCCCTTCAAATCAACTACTGAGCTAGACTCGGCCTCAAATCAAAGACTTGTTTTGTTACTTGGGACTCATTATGCTTCAAGAAACTCATTTAAACTTTCAGTCCCCTTTCCAAACTTTTCATTAAAGCTCAATTTGGTTTTTTCCTTTTTCAACTCTTTCCATAGTAAAAAAAAAATCTCCCTCAACCCTTTCACAAGCTTGAATCTTCTCTTTGATCTGTTTATTCAAATATTCTTGAATATTCTTACCTTATTCAATTTGTGGGAGAATAGGTTCAATAGGTTAAGTTTTTTCATTGGTATGAAATTATTTCTGGTTTTTATTTTTCTTCCTTATCCTTCCAAACTCTTCAAGAGCACTGACCAAATCTCCTTCAAAGTCAAATTTGGCCTCTTTTCCATCAGAATTAATAAATTTTCTTTTGAGATTGTGTATGACAATGAGCATAAATACATTTTCACCTTCATCGTCTTTTTCCTCATATGAGGATTGGGTGTCTTCACTTTAAGAGGAGAACTATTCTTATAAGTAGAAGCTCTTATTCTTAGCCTTATTTTCATATTTGTTCACTTTCCTCAAATTGTCTCTAGGATCATATTACTTTTTCTTCTTTTAAGGACACCTGGAAGCATAGGGACAAAATTTACCATAATTAAAGCACTTAAACATAACTTACCTTTGTACTTTCTTGAGAATCTCTTGAGCTTCCTCACAAACATCACTTCTTCTACATTTGTTTCAGAACATGAGTCATCATGCTCTCCCTTGGGCTTCTTGTTGGCCTGATGGGGCCTAGACCCAAGTTCAAATGTGGTTGCATGAACCAACAAAACCCACTATTACCGGCCCTTTAGGTAATTATGTACTTATGCAGACCAAAGTCTCACTCGAGGCAATATAGGGGGATGTTAGAACTAGGTTGCTACATCTAGAGGGATGCTGGACTATGGATTTAGGGATTTCCTTCCTTGGAAAATATTTGCGTAACATATCTATCAATTATACAAGCGTTGTTCAACACGTTTGTCGAACTTACAAGTGGACTGTGCGATCTTACTTAATCATGCATAAAACAAGGTAAACAACCATAAACATAACTACATTATGAAATTATAGGTTAAAACACTTATTCAGCACAAATATTCATAAAAAACAGGTAATGTAAAACATATCAACAGAAGCATAGATCTATCTCAACAAATATTTTGTTAATTTCTCAGATCTTTCTCAGAAATTCACTTCCAGCTTGCGCACTCAGTTGCAGGGGTCTGCACACTCGGCTGCAAACTTCCTAAGGTGTCCACACACTTAGCTCAAGGAGCCTTTCCTCTAACCCAAAACCACATAATATAATTCAAAAAAGTCTTACATCCAATTTAATTTTATCAAGTTAGACCTCTTTTCTTCTTGAATTATATCTAGACTCCTTATATATTTTTCATCTACAATACCATGGTCCAAAAACCATTGTCGGAGTTCAACGTTCATAAAATAATCCTATCCCATTAGATAATAAGGGGATTTGAACTCCCCCAAAGCCCCTAAGACTCAAAATGGACTCTGTGATGTACAATCCGTTACTTGATCTGCAGAGTCTTCTCTTAATTCTTTCATTGAGGGATCCCATGTCAAATAGACCCCCAACACAAAATTGTGGCTTGTCCTAAGTCACAGTGTTGGTGTGCCATCCATCTTTGTTTTGATGCCGCTCAATGGATCCTTCAACGGTGGAATCTCATCAGCGCACTGCTTTCATTCCAAATACTTGGACCTCGCTTGGTTGAGCCACACTCTCCTAAAGTCCCCTCACTTTCCTCACTCTCTGATGCAACTCATTTATAGTCTTATGCCCTCCGTTAACTACGAGGGGAATTAAGACTTCGCGCTAGTGATATAGTCATTGTGAACTTCTAAGGGCATAATATTCTTTGTACAACTTTAGTTGACTTCCATTAATATGATCGGGGAAAAATTCTCCATTATGCTTTGCAAGCTAGACTACGCCTCCCTCTGACACATTTTGAAAATGAAAGGACCCAACCAATGAATTTGTAGCTTTCTCGCTAACTTCACAAACTTGATGTCATATAAAAGAACTAGGTCTCATTCATTGAAAATCTTTGGCTTAATATGTCGGTCATGCCAAGACTTCTCCCTCTTCTTCTGAACCTGCTGATGAAACCCAACGATGAACTGATGCTCTTCCAACTCAAGCAATTGTGCCAATCCTTGCTCCATAATTTAGTTGTCTGCCATATTCATCACTGCTGCGATGACAAGACTAGGTACAATATACTCCATAGGCATCACTTCTTCCTGGCCATATACTAAGAAAAACATGATATGACCTCTCATCTTCTTACAGGTGGTTTGGTAGGCCCATAAAACCACAGGGGTGCACAAATTCCAGCCATTTCTATTAACGTTGCACACCTTTATTAGTGCATTCCCCAGTATTTTGTTGAAGGCTTCAATTGTGCCATTCACTTGGGGGTGATATGGAATGCTCTTTTGGTGGCCCACTTGGAATTCTTCGGTCAAGGCTTCAATAATATTATGTAGAAAATGCGTACCCCTGGCGCTCATCAGAATTTTTAGGCATCTGAACTGTGATATAATATGCTCGAAAATGAACTTTTCTGTCATGTTTGCAGTACAATTCTTCACTGGTTTTGCCTTATCCCATCGATTGAGGTAATCAATCACACTAATAATGTACCACACACCTGTTTTCTTTCCTGGCAGATTGATTGGTCCCACAAAGTCAATCACCCATTTATCTAAAGTCCTCAACATAACTTGGGGGTATGACGCCATTTAAATTATTCGTGATGGTCTTCTAGTCCTCTAACAAACATCGCATGTGCTACAATACTCCTTTGAATATTTCTGTCATAGGCCGCCATGATCTAGCATGCAGAATCTTCTGCGCGATAGCTTTTCCTACGTATTTACCTACAACACCTCCATCATGTGCTTCAACTAGTATGTTGTGTCATTCATACTCAAGAACATGTTTTCAGAATCTCATCAACCCCCATTTTATACACATGTCCTGCAATCAGAGCAAAATTAACCGCCCTTACAGCCAGCTCTTTCTGTTAGTGTAAAATATTTCGAAAAGTGTACCAAATAGACCTTAGTTAAGCTATGGATGAAATATATCCCTAAAAACATAAATGGTTGGTCATCCCTTTAGATCTGCAATAGGAAATTTAAAAAAATCTAAAAAAAAGACATATATATGCAGAAAAAGTATTTAAATAGAAAATAGAAATAAGAACTCCAAATAACCAATGGACAAGACAAGTTTAAAGAATGATATTTTCTATTATATAACACTTGGTGTAGGAAACAATTATATGTTACCAGTGCCCCTCAATGTGATGGGTTCTTGGATGTCCTTGATGCTTCAGCGTCACAAGTCTCTCTCTCTCAATGATGTGGAAACCAAAAATATGTAATGAACTCAAGTGGGAGCTCAGATGGAAAAAGAAAATGGTAGCAACAATGAGAATGATCAAAGTCAAGAATGAATGGCTAAAGCCTATTATTTAGAACAAGATATTGAGTTATCCTTGAAAATGGAGAATAATAAAATATTATTAACCATAATCTAGATCTAATTGCTGGGAATATTTTATTATATTTTGTTGGAGGTAAAAGATATTTAAATTGGTTAAATAAATTTATTTATAAATAATAAACGAATAAATGATTTATTTATCATTTCAATAATCTGGTTAAATAATACTAAACAAATAATCATGTGTTTAATTATTCTGAGGTGATTTAGTCAAATTTAACAAGGAATAATAACAAAATAATGATTTAATTAATTATTCATAGAGAAAAATAAGAAAAATAATGGTTTATCTAATTATTTCTCATAATTGGGTCAAAGGTGACAAGGAATATTAGTTAAAGAGTGGTTTAATTAATTATTCCTAAAGGAAAATCAAATAAATAATGATTTATTTAATTATTCCTCATGGGATTTCTTGTTTTAACCATAAATAACTTAATAAAGTATGGTTTATTAAATTATTTCTTATAGTGAACGAAAATTTTCTATGGTAAAATTTTTCTTACAATGTGTACTTCGATCCACCTTGTTAGAAATGGTTAGGTGATAAATTTTTGGTGATAACTGATTTACCCCCAACGTACGAGTGTTACGGGAAAATCGTATGACCAAAGTATGTTGTAAGAACACAATCACTAGACACAGAAGGCGAGTCAGAGAGAGAGACATAAATTAAGCGAAGTGAGAGAGGACAAGAACTGATGGGGTGAGACCTACGAATTGATATAAGTCTCCTTTTATGTTGTATTAAATGATCTCAATGAGGCGGGGAAGGCATACCCGTACACTATGATATATCTAAGTACAAAGAATAATGATGAGGCCAACAATGTGGGATTGAGCTACAAAATGTATGATACATGATATATGACATGCTGGCATCAATAGGCCATAAAATAATATAATGGATCACATATAAAAAAATCACCTAGAAAATTAAAGGCCAAGACTGAAGACAATAACATATGAGTACATGAGACATAATTCCCCTCGATATGACATCGGGAGGGGGGATGGGTATAACAGCCAAAGAATCCCTATTGAACAGAAAAGGGCTCCGCAAAGCTGAATGAGACATGCATGCTATGGGAACTAAAAGCAAATAGAACCGAACCCATCAAATCTACGAAACTGCATCTAAGGCTGGAGCATAATCTGAGGTCATCCGGGCACGTGGGGGGATACCTGAAGGGCCACCTCCTCATGAGGTCTGATCCATCATGGAATACTATAACATAAGATAATGGGACAACTAAAAACTTCATGAATGCGAGGATGACTCAACTCAGATGCTGTAAACAAGGGTGACTCAATGGTTCTGCCACGCAGATAGGCCCAGGGGTACCATGAAAACATAAGCAAAGAAGGGTTACCCATGACAAAAATCAACACACGAGGTTGTTAGTCATTAGTATTTTTCACTATTTGTAGATGACTATAGATTGGTTCTAGATTTTTGAAAACAACATTCCTTGAATATTGCGAGTTTTAGAAATCTCATTGCCTTCATTATCCTTTTTCAGAATTTTTCAGTATTCTATCAGTTTTCCATTTCATGGCTACCCTATCACTCCTACAAACTCTTTATGGGCTGATACCTCTCATTTTTAGCCTCTTTCTCTGCCCATAATATCATTGGCCTATTTTCCCCTGTCCATAAACTCCACTTTCCCTCTAGGGTTTCCTATAGCCAACTCATTCCCATGTTCCCCAGGTCCCTCAAGCGTTGATGGTCTCAAAACTATCTCTGTAGTCTCTTTAGATAAATCAAGTACATTGGAATTTGGATCTTCAATATATCACTTTAGATCGTACTCTGTTTTCACTTAGAGGTCCCCACCAAATTTTAGCCAAAATCAGGTCAAAGAACCCTGCCACTAGGTCATTAGGGTTTCACATGTTTTAAGGTCATCATTGGTGTTTCAAACACTTCTTTTCCTTTGCTAGAAACTGGCTCATATGTAATAGAATGTAAAGAAATGGTTATTCAAGGAAGACCTAAAATATTTCCAAAGAAGACTATCCCTTCAGTTCAGAGTCTGCACATGGGAAAATGGGCAAACTTTGACACTTCTGCAGGAGTGTTGAATGGTCGATCAACACAAAGTACTGGTAAGGTAGGTAGTTTATTCCTAAATGAAGAAAACTTGCAACAAGGAGAAGAGGAGACACTTGTTCTTATAGATGATTAGGGTTTTTGAGGTTAATGGTCCCGCAGAGTGCCAAACAGTGATCAAATGGTAGAAATGACCTGGAGGAGGCACACAAAACCAAGCATGAAGAAAGTATATCAAAGACTATTGATGAGATAGGGAAAAAGGTGAGGTGAACTAGACAGAAATGAATGAACTTGAAAGGGCTATAGAGAACTTAGAAGACAATACTAATGATTGTCTTAAAGCACTCCAGATACCTAGGGTTTTGGAAAAGTGACCAGAGAAGGTGAAATGATGATGTTAAACCCCATGGTGGAAGAAAAGGAAGGATTTTGAAGATGTCACTATGTGATCAGATCCCAAACTTGTCAAAATGAGTTTATCTTGTCTAAATTATAAAAGGATGAGTTGACCTCCATGGTACAAGAAGAAGAGGGTTTTTAAGTTGCTGCTATGAGAAATCCTTCCAAAGGTGTTTAATGAACTTGTCATGCCTCAAGGAGTAAAAGTAGGCTCAAACTCATCATTTCAGTCAACTGCATGCAAACAGTGTAAAAAGGTTAGTGAGAAAAGGTGAAAAGTTAAGGTGAACTTCATGATGGAAACCACAGAAGGTTTGAGAATGCTGTTATGTGAAATCATCACAAAATTTTCAAAATAAACATGTGAAGTCTCAAAGACCAAAATAAAATCTTATTCAATGATTTCAGTAACCTACAGGCAAAAGTATAAAAAAAATATTAGTGAAAAGGAAGAAAAGACTTGTAAACATTAGGAAGTGGGTTTCAAAGATTAAATTAAAATTCCTAAGTCTATAAAAGCCCATTCTACACTTAAAAAAATCATTGTTTCCTTGCAAGTGATCAAGAGCACTCAGGAGAAAAGAGTTTGTCAATTTTCAAGTTAATTTGGGAAAAACTTTTCTGGCGCTGCGCCCTTGGCCTTTTTATCCCATTCATTTTACACTAGCACTGTGTGCCTTAAAGTGAACGCTGCACTCTTCCCTGAAAACCACCCATTGAATATTGGATTGAGTGTTGAATTCTTGAGATTAAGTGTTGCACACTTGGGATTGGGCACTGCGCCCTTAGCTTAGGCATTGTGCCCTTGGCCAGGAGGGCTTCCTAAGAAAATTAGCCACTCAAATCACTTCAAAACCCTGTCAAGTTTCCTCCAAAGTATTCTAAAGCTCTGGGATGAGATAAGTAAATGTTGTGCACCTACCCTCAAGCAATTTTGGTGTTTTCTAAATCAATGAAATGAAACCCTAAGAGGATACCCTAAGGCTTAAACTTGACATCAATGTTTACCATCATTTCATCTTCCTGTAAAGAAAATCAGTGATAAATAGAGGGGTTGCATTGTTTGAAGGTTGTTCATTCTCCTAAGTTGTCCCTACACCCATTCCATTCATTCAATCAGTCCCTTCACTTGAAAAGGCTGACATTCCATTGACATCCTTCATCTCAATTTGACATCAGCCCAAAGGTGTTTCAAAACAGAGTTTAAACATGTCAGCAGAGGGTTTTCATTGAGTTGTTATTGATCTGGATTTATGCAGGAATGCAACAGAATACAGAAATAACCATAAGCATAGAAATACAATGGAAATAAGGCTTCATTTCATTAATATCAAATCACAAAAATATGCTTACAAACATGATGGAAATCAAATAGCTAGGGTGCTGGTAGCGAATCTCTGAGGAGAGATGTGGTAGCTACAGACCTCCGAACTGTGTTACAATGATGCTCGAGGGCCTATTTATTATGGAGAAACAATGGAGAACTCTAAACATCAAAAAACCTAACCCTAGGAGATGAAGCACCAAAACTATGGGCCTTGTTTGGGTAAATTGGTGTTTCAACTTCCCGGGGACATAACTTCGGCATACTATCTCTGTTTGGGGCTTCAAAATGGCTCCGGAAGTTCAGGACTTGAAAAACTGCTAAAAATAGTAAGTTGTGAAAAAAATTGAAAGAGACAATGGTGGGTCCCCAAGTGGAATAGGCAGGTGGCCACCAATATCCACCTACATCATTCCCCCCCCCTTAGGAAGCAATGGTCCCCATTGCGTTGAGTTCCTCCATGAGATGAGGAAACTTCTATTGAATTTGGTCCTTGGTGAACCACTTGCCTTGGTGCAGGAGTTGGCCAGCTTTGACAATCCAATACAGTTGGATCTTCTATCGGCGAGTGTTCTTGATTTGCATGTCCATGATACAATCTGTGGTGGCCTGTTCCATGCAGTCTGGGTTTAACTCTTTTGGTGTGAGTTCTTCTGCAATGTCAGAGGTTTCCAATAGAGGTGGGAAGTAGGGATGAAGGCAGTCTACATTGAATACTGGGTGCAGACCAAGGAATGGTGGAATACTGAGCTCAAAGTCATTGTTCCCTATAGCCTTGGTGATGGTGTACGACCCATATCAGAGCAGGCGAATCTTGTGGTGGGGTCCAGTCAGGGGCTCCTTCTACAAATGTAGCCACACTTTTTCACCCACTTGGAAGTTGTGTGGCACTCGATGTTGATCATGTCGTTGCTTGTACTTAGCATTGGCTCTGTCAAATATGTCATGAACCTGTTGCTGGAAATTAGCAAGACCCAGAAAGCTATGAAGATTTTTTAGGGTGGTTGGGGCTGGCCAATCCCGAATGACTTGGACCTTGGCTGGATCCACATGCATCCCCCTTTCATCAATAATGTATCCCAGATATTGAAACTAGGTCATGCCAAAAGTGCACTTCTCCAAATCGGCACACAACTTGTGTTGCTGCAGTGTTTGGAGGACTTCTTAGATGTGGTGGAGGTGCTCTTCCCAAGTCTGGCTGAAGATCAGAATGTCATCCAAGTATACCACTACAAATGAGTTGGTGAATGGACGCAAGATGTCATCCATCAACATCATGAAGGTTGTGGGAGAATTTGTCAATCCGAAAGGCATGATGAGCCATTCGAAAAGGACCTCCTTGGCTTTGAAGGAAGTATTCCACACATCAGAGGGTTTGATTGGTACTTGGTGATACCCAGACTTCAAGTCGATCTTGCTGAAATATTTTTCCCCTTTGAGTTGGTCCAGAAGGTCATCAATTTGTGCGATCGGGTACCTATTTCGGACAATGATCTTGTTTAGTGCTCGATAATCAATACTGAGTCTCCAGTCTCTGTTCCCTTTTGTGCCAACAATTAGGGCTCCCACGGGAAGTCAACTTTCCTTTGGGATGACCTTCTGGCTGACTCTGATCACACTCTTAGTTTCATCATTCTCTAGAATAGGCACTTTATAGATGGTCATTGGGTAGTGGCATACACAGGTGGGTCAGTAGGTGCTTATTTTGACAGTGTAAGACACCTGTGGGTGAGGTGAATATGTCCCAGCCTCCTCCCCAACCTTGTCCATTTTTTTCCTGCTGAACACAAAAGACCATGTCCCCAGAATTCGTGGCCATAGTCTTCTTTTCTTCGGATCTTAGGAAAACAAATTTCCTGGTTTGGGAAATGAGCTTACTGCATTGTTTTTCAGTAACCAAGGAGATAGTGGGAGGTGGTGGTACCTCTGGTATCCAGTACAATTTATTTCCCAAAGTAACAATAACAGCATGAGGCCGGGACTCATACATAGCATGTTGCTTCCACAAGTATGGTTGGCCTAATAATATATCAGAAACATCAATAGGAGCAATGTCACATAATACCTCATCTGTGAAGGGCTTAATTCTATAGGGAAGGCAGCACTACTGGCTGACGCGGAGATCTCGTCCTTGGTGAAGCCACGGAGTAGTTATTGCTGGGATTGTGGGTGCACTGTGATGACTGCCGACTAGCCTGCTTCCACAGAGCCTGCGAGAAATTACAGTTCTTTCTGTTTAGTGATGAACCATAGCGGGGAACCCTTTACCCACATGCAGGGTGGAAGGCGCACTGTGGTCTCTGGTTCTCCTGGTCCTCCTTCTAGATCTTCGCCGTGGAAACAATGACGTTGAGCTCTGCATCAATGAGTACGCTTCCCCTTTGTCGGGTTCGATTCGGATTGGGCACCTCGTTCTAATGACCTATCTCGGCCACCAACGGCTGGCAGCGGCCCTCTGCTTGTGTTGTGAGTGGAGATCTTATCAGAACTACAACTCCATGTCTGCTAAAGCCAGCAGTGTTGTTTCTTTGTGATCACACAGCAGATTTGTCTTGGGCCACCATGCCTTGGCTTTGTCCTCTTTTTTGCAGTTTGGGGGCACCTTTCCCTTGGTTTTGATTCGCAAATCCAAAGTCTCGCTTCTTCTGTTTGAATTTATGCTCAATCTTGGCAGCATACCAGTATTGTTGATCAGCGGTTGTCATTGATGTCAACCTAAGCAGCACCAGGGGCTAACCCAATATTGCATGGGAATTTTGACCTACCAAATTAATATATTTTGGGTCAACAATTATTTTGATGGTTTCTACTTGTCGAGATGTTTCCGTTGATATATGGCACGCCATGTAATTCTTCACGGTTTGAGATATATTCATCTTTGAAGTTTGTACCCTCAGTTAGTGGGCTAAACCCCCATGGGGTTGGGGCATGGGTCCTTGAAAAGTTATAATTAATATTTTTTAAGCTCCTAAAATCCCTCCCATGTTCACTTGTTGAAGCCCCTCTCAACCTAAGCATTTATATAAATTGTGATCCTCATTTCCTCCTTATGCAAGGGATTTCTCCATCTGAAACAGGTCATCGTGGAATTTTCGTTCTAACTTAATTTCTACGAAGGTTAACAAGCTGAAATTTGTATCAGGTGAAGCTGATATCATGAGGAAGCTGCTGTAAAAATTTCGAATCAAGGTGCACAATATTTTTGGAGATATGATCTATGGAAGTCAGGGTTTTTGCAGGCTCTTGAAATTCATCTGAAAGAAGTGACCTTGGTAAAATCCTCATAACTCTCTCTCTGAGTATCGGATTGGAATTCCGTAAAAATTGACAGATAGTGCACAGAATTTAGTTTTCGCTCTATCAATTTCAGATCCTAATGAGGAAACACTAACACGTGACATGCCGTACAAGTTCACTCTGCTGAAACAATCCATAATTAAGGCATTGTGAGATATTGGGTATAACTCTCTCTTGAAGAATCCAAATTGGGTCAGACCTATGGCATTGGAAAGACAACTCAGAGGACTACCACAAGACTGAAAATCAGATATTGGGGATCTAAAAGAACAGAGATACGCTAGATTCAATATCGAGCTCCTAGAAGGCAAAGAAAAAGCTAGATCATGTGTTGTCAAGGGTTGCAAAGGACCAGACTTTCTAGGGCAGCAAAGCAAAGCAAGGTCCAGTAGAGGGTAGCATGAAAATAGAATCAACCAAGGTGCATAACAGCAGCAAGAAGTTCATCCTATGAAGTCTTCAAGTGGGTAGCATTGCATACAATCATTGTAGAGGTATCATTGTACTTAGTCATTGTAAATACATTATTGTACAAATTGTACTAGTATCTATCAGCCAAGAGTTGAAGAGGAAGTGTCGAGTGGTCTAGGATCATCATTAGGTGGTTGTGTCATAGTTGGGGTTATGTTATAGTGTTTCTTCTTATTCTACATCATTCTATATCATTGTAAAGTAGACCATTTTCCTTGGTACGAGAGTCCATTCTTCTTTTATTCTTCTATAGGGTGGTAGGGTGGTGCTAGGGTGAGTTGTAGCTCATTAGGTGTTGGGGCATCCGTTCAATTGACTACTGAAGTATCTTGGGCATTGGAGCATCCATCCAGTGGGAGCTGGAGAAGAATGATTTTCTAGATTCTAGGAAGTTGGAGCTTTATTTTCAATTGGAGTTGAATATTAAAGAATTATTAGAAAAAGCATTAGGGGGTTTTTATCCCAGAATGGGTTTCCACCTTAAAAACTGTGTGCATTTGTGTTCCTCTTGTTTGCTGCTATCATTATACAAACATTGATAATAATTTAAGATTAACTAATGCTCTAATTGAAAGGAACACTGATTCCCCCCCCCCCTTCTCAGTATTTCCAACAATTGGTATCAGAGCTTGGTTCCTTCAATAGCAGTTTAACAGTTGGAATGAGGTCATGGAGCATACCAAGAATCATGTACCTCTATTCAATGAAAATAATTATGCACTCTGGAAAGGAAGAATGGAGGTCTATCTCTTGGCACAAGGTTATGAAGTATGGGACACTGTTCCAAATGGATTTACATCAACCGCGGATGAACAAGGTAGGAAGAATTTGGTAAATGATGCAAAATCAAAGAATATTATTATCAGTGGACTTATTGAATCTGCTTATCATAAGGTGTTGGGTTGTAAAACCGCCAAAAATGTATGGGACAAGCTTGAGAATATATATGCAGGTGACTCAAATGTCAAAGAAGCAAAGCTTCAAATCTATAGAGAAAAATTTGAGCAACTCAGAATGAAAGAAGATTGCAACATTGCTGCATACTTCCAATACATTGATGAAATAACCAATACTCTGGAAGGATTGGGAGAGCCAGTTGACGAGAAGACTATTATACAGAAGATTCTTAGAACATTACCAGGGAGATTCAACCCAAAGGTATTGGTCTTAGAATACAGTGCAAATCTGGACAAACTCAGCAAGGAAGAATTACATGGAGTTCTCATAGCATATGAAATGAGACTTGATGAAGAAAAGGGTACTTCAAATCTAGAAATTACGTTCGTTGCATCTAAGCAAACCAATAAGGACAAACAACCTTCAATTGAAATGACATGCACCTGCAAGTGTGAAGAAAAGGGAGATGATGGAGAAGGTCTTTCAGATGAATAATATGCTTACTTTACGAGAAAACTAAAACCTGGTAAGGGAAAATTCAAAGGTAAAATTCCATTGATATGTTTCGGTTGTGGTGAGGTTGGGCATTTCGTAGCAAAATGTCCGAACAAAAGTGATGGCAACTCAAAAGGAAAGAAAGGCTTTAAGAAATTCAACAAGCAAGGAAAAAAGAAAGGATCCAAAAGGAACTTTCTCTCTAAAGAAGATAGCTCATCATCCGATGAAGAAAGTGACAGAAAAGAAGAAGCCAATGAGAAAGTATTGTTTATGGCCAAGCACAATAAACAAGAAGTATCAAACAATGAAGAAGAAGGGTTGACCATAGAAGAATTTTATGAGGAGGTAATCAAGCTTATAAAAGAGCTCAATGCTAAGAAGATCCGTTCCAATACTCTTGAAGAATAAGTTCAAGGTCTCAAAATTGAATTTGAAGAACACAAATGTATTTAAGATTCACTTCAAAAGAATTTGGAAGAAAGAAACCAAGAAAGGGTAGGATTAGAAACCGAAGTAGTCTCGCTGCATACGAAAGTGAAGAAGGGAAAAACTATCCAAAACTATGCCAATAGCTCAAGGGCATTGGAAGAACTCATCAACAATCAATGATCTTACAACGAAAGAACTGGCCTCGGTTACAAAGAAGAAGAAGCAGGACCTTCTTCAACAAAATAAAATGAACCTATGAGATCTGACATACATGTAGACTTCATTGGACAAGATTCACAAGCACATCCTTGGAAGACGATTCCATGATGAAGATTTTCATCCAGGTACCAATATATTTTTCATGGCTATTGTTATTCATGTGGAAAATTTGGTCATAAAGCTGTAGAATGTCGCACGTACCCTAGGAACCAATACAATTCTAGGAGATTCTTCAAATATGAACCTCCCAGGGCTCAAAGAAACATCAATAGATTTGAACATTTAAGAAATAATATGGAATGTTACAAATGTCAAACTTTGGACACATAGCTAGAGACTGTAGACTTGAAAATCCTCCAGAAGAATCCTCGAAGCCACAGAATGAACGAACATGGAAGAAGAAGAAGACTGATAATTGTACTCTCGCTCTCAAGGCTCAAAACAATAAAGATGTGTGGTATGTTGACAATGGCTTCTCAACGCTTATGAATGGAGATAGAAGGAAATTTGTATCTTTGAAAGAGAAGAAGGATGGAACTGTATCCTTTGGAAATGATGGATCTTCAAATGTTATAGGATTAGGTACCGTCACTCTCGGAAGCAAAGATGTTATTTCCAATAATGTTCTATTGGCCGAAAACATGAATCACAATCTGCTCAGTGTTTGACAAATGTGTGATCAAGGACACACAATGCTATTCAACTCTACAAAATGTGAAATAAGGAAAGGCAGGTATGGTAAAATTGTGGCTACAGTAAGTCAAGCTCCAAACGACATATATGTTCTGGATGAAGCAACTAAAGCATGTCTACTAGCTAAAGAAGATGAAAGCTAGTTATGGTACAAATGAATGGGTCACATAAACTTTGACAGTCTTGTCAGGATAAGCAAAAAGGAAGCAGTACGAGAAATGCCGAAAATCTCAAAACCTTCTAACACACTATGTGAGGCATGTCGGCATGGCAAGTAGACAAAATTCCAATTTAAAACAAAAGAACACTTTGCATCACATCCATTGGAATTGATACAAACTAATCTATGTGGTCCTGTGAGAATAAAAGGCTTAGACGGAGAATTATATTTCATGTTAATGATAGATGACTATACCAGGATGATAGCCGTCAGTTTCATAAAGAAAAATCTGAAGCATTTGAGTGCTTTAAGATCTACAAGGAGTTGGTTGAAAATGAAACTGATTTGAAAATAAAGTTTTTAAGATCAGATAATGGTGGAGAATTCACTTCCAAATTATTTTAGCAATATTATGATGAAAATGGAATAAAAAGGAAATTTTCAATAGCACGAACACATCAGCAAAATGGAGTTGCCGAAAGAAAGAACAGAACCGTACAAGAAATGGGTAGAACAATATTGAAGGACTCAAAATTGGATGAAAAGTTCTGGGTTCGAGAAATTGATACGACAGTCTTCATTATCAACTGAAGTCTTCTCAGAAATAATTGCAACAAGAATCCATATGAATTATGGAAAGGAAAACCAACTAATGCAAAATATTTTAGAATCTTTGGAAGAAAATGTTATATCAAAAGAGAAGATCAAAATTTGGGTAAGTTTGAATCACGTGCTGATGAAGGTATCTTTGTTGGTTACTCACGCAAAAGAAAGGCCTATAAATGATATAATATAAGACGAAAACAGATAGTGGAGATCATAAATGTTACATTTGACCAAGATGGTGTTCTAGCGAGTAATGATGAGGATATAGAATCTTTGAAACTTGAGACAGAGGCTGAAAAAGACACAGATAAAATTGTAGAACAAGAAGCAACTATCAACGAGGAAGAAGTAAACAATGATCATCAAGATATACCAGAACAACAACAAGAATCTCCTCCAAGGAGAACAAAAGAGTGGATTCAAAAGAACCATCCATCAAATCAAATCATTGGTGACATAAATGAAGGTCGACAGCTTCGTTCATCACAACAAGCTCACATTGCTTTTCTCGCAACCTTTGAGCCTAGTAGTTTTGAGGAAGCCGGCCAGAATGTACATTGGGTAGCAGCTATGAATGAATAATTGGATAAAATTGAGAAGAATAACACCTGGGAATTAGTTCCATGACCAAAAGATAAAAATTTCATTGGGACTAAATGGGTGTTCAGGAACAAATTGAATGAAGATGGGTAGGTTACCAGAAACAAAGCAAGATTGGTTTGCAAAGGCTATGCACAAGTGGAAGGAATTGATTTCGATGAAACATTTGCACCAGTTGCTAGAATGGAAGCCATCCGAATGTTTCTCGCCTATGAATGTTCAAGAAAAATCAATGTCTACCAAATGGATGTTAAGTCAACATTTATGAGTGGAGAATTAGAAGAAGAAGTTTACATCGAACAACCTGAAGGTTTTCTACTATCACAAAAAGAAGACTATGTCTGTAGGTTAAAGAAGGCTCTATATGTTCTCAAGCAGGCTCCTAGAGCATGTATGCTCGTCTTGATGGATATCTACATCAACAAGGGTTCAAGAAAGGTACTGTTGATAGAAATATTTATGTACACATAGATAAAGATAATTTAACAATCGTTGAGGTATATGTGGATGATATAATATTTGGTAGCAATGATGATCGACTAAGTAAGAAATTTTCTACAAAGATGAAAAGTGAGTTTGAGATGTCTTTACTTGGTGAGCTGACATACTTCTTAGGGCTTAAAATATCTCAGCAAGAGAAAGGAATATTTATATGTCAAGCCAAGTACATCAAGGAAATGCTCAAGAAATTCAAAATGGAAGATTGCAAACCTATCCTTACTCCGATGGTAACAGGTTGCAAATTGAGCATAGACGACTCATCTAAGGATGTGGATCAGAGGTTGTACAAATCTATGATTGGTAGTCTTCTATATGTAACAGCCTCTCCGCCAGATGTTATGCAAGCAGTTGGACAAGTAGCAAGATTCCATGCAGCACCAAAATAATCACATATTATTGTCGTCAAAAGAATTCTTCGATATCTAAAGGGCACATAAGAATACGACTTGTGGTATCCCAAGGGTAACAATCTCATTATTCAAGCCTTTACAGATGCAGATTGGGCAGGAAGCGTTGATGATCGTAAGAGTACTAGTGGAGCAGCATTCTATCTAGGTGGTTGTCTCGTATCATGGTTGAGCAAAAAGAAAACTTCAATCTCGTTTTATACAGCGGAAGCAGAATACATTGCAGCAGCATCGTGTTGTACTCAAGTCCTTTGGATGAAACAAACTTTGCAAGATATTCAAGTACAATTCAATGAGCCTATTCCCATATTCTGTGACAACACTAGTGCCATCAACATCTCCAAGAATCCTATCATGCATTCAACAAAAAAAACACATTCCGATCAAATATCATTTTGTTAGAGAACAAGTCGCTGAAAAGAATATCAAACTTGAGTATGTTTTTACAAACGAACAAATTGCTGATATCTTCACTAAACCTTTACCTCGTGAAGCATTTGAATATCTTCATCAAAAGCTTGGGATTCTCCCAAGTTCTCATTAGATTACAGGTCTGTACGACGGTTGTGTGTCAGTGGGAGTGGAAGTGTGTACAGGTCCGTAGGATAGTTGTGTTTCAGGGGGAGTTACCCCTTTCCATTGATGTCAAAGGGGTAGATAATGTTGTAGGAAGAGGTGTCATGATCGCAGGGGGAGTACTTGTGTTGCCATCAATGCCAAAGGGGGAGATTGTTGATCAGAAGTTGTCATTGATGTCAACCCAAGCAGCACCAGGGGCTGACCCAATATTGAATGGGCATTTTGACCTAACAAATTAATATATTCTGGGTCAATAATGATTTTTATGGTTTCTACTTGTCGAGATGTTTCCGTTGATATAAGGCACACTGTGTAATTTTTCACAGTTTGAGAGATATTCATGTTTGAAGTTTGTACCCCCAGTTAGTGAGCTAAAACGCCATGGGGTTGGGGCATGGGTCATTGAAAAGTCATAGTTAATATTTTTTAAGCTCCTAAAATCCCTCCCACGTTCACTTGTTGAAGCCCCTCTCAACCTAAGCATTTATATAAATTGTGATCCTCATTTTTTCCTTATGCAAGGGATTTCTTCATCTGAAACAGGTCATCGTGGAATTTTCACTCTAGCTTTTGTTCTACGAAGGTTCAGAAGCTGAAATTTTTATGAGGTGAAGCAGAAATCCTGAGGAATCTGCTGTAAAAATTTCAGATCAAGGTGCGCAATTTTTTTGGAGATATGATTTGTGGAAGTCAGGGTTTTTGCAGGCTCCTGAAATTCATCTCAAAGAAGTGACCTTGGTAAAATCATCATAAATCTCTCTCTGAGTATCAGATTGGAATTCCGTAAAAAGTGATAGATAGTGCACAGACTTTAGTTTTCGATCTATCATTTTTAGAGCCAAATGAAGAAACAGTTACACATGGCATGCCGTACACTTTCTCTCTGCTGAAACAGTCCATAATTAGGGAATTGTGAGAGATTGGGTATAACTCTCTCTTGAAGAATCCAAATTGGGTCAGACCTGTGGCATTGGAAAGACGACTCAGAGGAATACTATAGGACTGAAAATTAGATATTGGGGATCTGAAATAACATAGATACACCAGATTCAATATCGAGCTCTTAGAAGGCAAATAAAAAGCTAGATCATGTGTTTTCAAACGGTTGCAAAGGACCAGACTTTCTAAGGCAGCAAAGCAAAGAAAGGTGCAGAAGAGGGTAGCATGAAAATAACATCAACCAAGGTGCATAACAGCAACAAGAAGTTCATCCTATGAAGTCTTCAAGTGGGCAGCATTGCATACAATCATTGTAAAGGTATCATTGTACTTAGTCATTGTAAATACATTATTGTACAAATTGTACTAGTATCTATCTGCCAAGAGTTGAAGAGGCAGTGTCAGGTGGTCTAGGATCATCATTAGGTGGTTGTGTCATAGTTGGGGTTATGTTCTAGTGTGTCTTCTTCTTCTACATCATTCTATATCATTGTAAAGTGGACAATTTTCCTTGGTACGAGAGTCCATTCTTCTTTTATTCTTCTATAGGGTGGTAGGGTGGTGCTAGGGTGAGTTGTAGCTCATTGGGTGTTGGGGCATCTGTTCAGTTGACTATTGAAGAATCTTGGGCATTGGAGCGTCCATCCAGTGGGATCTGGAGAAGAATGATTTTCTAGATTCTAGGATGTTGGAGCTTTATTTTCAATTGGAGTTGAATATTAAAGAATTATTAGAAAAGCATTAGGTGGTTTTTATCCCAAAGTGGGTTTCCACCTTAAAAAATGTGTGCATTTGTGTTCCTCTTGTTTTCTGCTATCATTGTACAAACACTGATAATAATTGAAGATTAACTAATGCTCTAATTGAAAGGAATACTGATTCACCCCCCCCCTCTTAGTATTTCCAACAATTGGTATTAGAGCTTGGTTCCTTCAATAGCAGTTTAACAGCTGGAAGGAGGTCAAGGAGCATACAAATAATGGTGTACCTCTATTCAATGAAAATAATTATACACTCTAGAAAGGAAGAATGGAGGTATATCTCTTGGCGCAAGGTTACGAAGTATGGGACACTGTTCAAAATGGATTTACATCAACCGCGGATGAACAAGGTAAGAAGAATTTGGTAAATGATGCAAAAGCAAAGAATATTATTATCAGTGGACTTATTGAATCTGCTTATCATAAGGTGTTGGGTTGTAAAGCTGCCAAAAATGTATGGGACAAGCTTGAGAATATATATGCAGGTGACTCAAATGTCAAAGAAGCAAAGCTTCAAATCTATAGAGCAAAATTTGAGCAACTCAGAATGAAAGAAGATTGCAACATTGCTGCATACTTCCAATACGTTGATGAAATAACCAATACTCTAGAAGGATTGGGAGAGCCAGTTGATGAGAAGACTGTTATATGGAAGATTCTTAGAACATTACTAGGGAGATTCAACCCAAAGGTATCGGTCTTAGAATACAGTGCAAATCTGGAAAACTCAGCAAAGAATAATTACATGGAGTTCTCATAGCATATGAAAAGAGACTTGATGAAGAAAAGGGTACTTCAAATCTAGAAACTACGTTCGTTGCATCTAAGAAAACCAATAAGGACAAACAACCTTCAATTTAAATGACATGCACCTGCAAGTGTGAAGAAAAGGGAGATGATGGAGAAGGTATTTCAGATGAAGAATATGCTTACTTTACGAGAAAACTAAAAACTGGTAAGGGAAAATTCAAAGGTAAAATTCCATTGATATGTTTTGGTTGTGGTGAGGTTGGGAATTTCGTAGCAAAATGTCTGAAAAAAAGTGATGGAAACTAAAAAGGAAAGAAAGGCTTTAAGAAATTCAACAAGCAAGGCAAAAAGAAAGGAACCAAAAGGAACTTTCTCTCTAAAGAAGATAGCTCATCATCCGATGAAGAAAGTGACAACAAAGAAGAAGCTAATAAGAAAGTATTGTTTATGGCCAAGCATAATAAACAAGAAGTATCAAACAATGAAGAAGAAGGGTTGACCATAGAAGAATTTTATGAGGAGGAAATCAAGCTTATAAAAGAGCTCAATGCTGAGAAGATCCGTTCCAATACTCTTGAAGAACAAGTTCAAGGTCTCAAAGTTGAAGTTGAAGAACACAAATGTATTGAAGAGTCACTTCAAAAGAAGTTGGAATAAAGAAACCAAGAAAGGGAAGCATTAGAAGTCAAAGTAGTCTCGCTGCATAAGGAAGTGAAGAAGGGAAAAAATGTCCAAAACTGTGCCAACAACTCAAGGGCATTGGAAAAACTCATCAATAATCAACGATCTTACAATGGAAGAACTGGCCTTGGTTACAAAGAAGAAGAAGTAGGACCTTCTACAACAAAATACAATGAACCTATGAGATATGACATACATGTAGACTTCATTGGACAAGATTTGCAAGCACATTCTTGGAAGACGATTCCTCGAAGAAGATTTTCATCCAGGTACCAACATATTTTTCATGGCTATTGTTATTCATGTGGAAAATTTGGTCATAAAGTTGTAGAATGTCGCACGTACCCTAGGAACCAATACAATTCTAGGAGATTATTCAAATATGAACTCCCAGGGCTCAAAAAAACATTAATAGATTTGAACATTTAAGAAATAATATGGAATGTTACAAATGTCAGAACTTTGGACACATAGCCAGAGACGGCAGACTTGCTCCAGAAGAATCTTCTAAGCTACAAAATGAACGAACATGGAAGAAGAAGAAGACTGATATTTGTGCTCTCGCTCTCAAGGCTCAAAACAATAAAGATGTGTGGTATGTTGACAATGGTTGCTCAATGCATATGACTGGAGATAGAAGGAAATTTGTATCTTTGAAAGAGAAGAAGGATGGAATTGTATCCTTTGGAAATGATGGATCTTCAAATGTTATAGGATCAGGTATCGTCACTCTCAGAAGCAAAGATGTTATAGCTAAGAATTTTCTATTGGTCGAAAACATGAATCACAATCTGCTCAGTGTTGGACAAATGTGTGATCAAGGACACACAATGTTATTCAACTCTACAAAATGTGAAATCAGGAAAGGCAGGTATGGTAAAATTGTGGCTACAACAAGTTGAGCTCCAAACGACATATATGTTTTGTATGAAGCAACTAAAGCATGTCTACTAGCTAAAGAAGATGAAAGTTGGTTATGGCACAAACGAATGGTTCACATAAACTTTGACAATCTTGTCAGGATAAGAAAAAGGAAGCAGTACGAGAAATGCCTAAAATCTCAAAACCTTCCAACACACTATGTGAGGCATGTCGGCATGGCAAGCAGACAAAAGTCCAATTTAAAACAAAATAACACTTTGCATCACATCCATTGGAATTGATACATACTGATCTATGTGGTCATGTGAGAACAAAAGGCTTAGATGGAGAATTATATTTCATGTTAATGATAGATGACTATACCAGGATGACAGCCATCAGTTTCCTAAAGTAAAAATCTGAATCATTTGAGTGCTTTAAGATCTACAAGGAGTTGGTTGAAAATGAAACTGATTTGAAAATAAAGTGCTTAAGATCAGATAATGGTGGACAATTCACTTCCAAATTATTTTAGCAATACAGTGACGAAAATGGAATAAAAAGGCAATTTTCAACAACACGAACACATCAGCAAAATGGAGTTGCTGAAAGAAAGAACAAAACCGTACAGGAAATGGGTAGAACAATGTTGAAGGACTCAAATTTGGATGAAAAATTCTGGGTTCAAGCAATTGATATGGCAGTCTTCATTGTCAACCGAAGTCTTCTAAGAAATAATTGCAACAAGACTCCATATGAATTATGGAAAGGAAAACCAGCTAATGTAAAATTTTTTAGAATCTTCGGAAGCAAATGTTATATCAAAAGAGAATATCAAAATTTGGGTAAGTTTGAATCACGTGTTGATGAAGGTATCTTTTTTGGTTACTCACGCAAAAGAAAGGCCTATAAATTCTATAATCTAAGATGAAAATAGATAGTGGAGAGAATAAATGTTACATTTGATGAAGATGGTGTTCTAGAGAGTAATGATGAGGATCTAGAATCTTTGAAACTTGAGACAGAGGCTGAAAAAGACACAGATAAAATTGTAGAACACGAAGCAAATATCAACGAGGAAGAAGTAAACATTGATCATCAAGATATACCAGAACAACAACAAGAATATCCTCCAAGAAGAACAAAAGAGTGGATTCAAAAGAACCATCCATCAAATCAAATCATTGGTGACATAAATGAAGGCCGACAACTTCGTTCATCACAACAAGCTCACATTGCTTTTCTAGCAACCTTTGAGCCTAGTAGTTTTGAGGAAGCCAGCCAGAATGAACATTGGGTAGTAGATATGAATGAAGAATTGGATCAAATTGAGAAGAATAACACCTGGGAATTATTTCCACAACCAAAAGATACAAATTTCATTGGGACTAAATGGGTGTTCAGGAACAATTTGAATGAAGATGGGCAGGTTATCAGAAACAGAGCAAGATTGGTTTGCAAAGGCTATGCACAAGTGGAAGGAATTTATTTCAACGAAACATTTGCACCAGTTGCCAGAATGGAAGCCATCCGAATGTTTCTCGCCTATGCATGTTCAAGAAAAATCAAAGTCTACCAAATGGATGTTAAGTCAGCATTTCTGAATGGAGAATTAGAAGAAGAAGTTTACATCGAACAACCTGAAGTTTTTCTACTATCACAAAAAGAAGACTATGTCTGCAGGTTAAAGAAGGCTCTATATGGTCTCAAGCAGGCTCCTAGAGCATGGTATGCTCATCTTGATGGATATCTACGTCAACAAGGGTTCAAGAAAGGTACTGTTGATAGCAATATTTATGTACAAATAGATAAAGATAATTTAACAATCATTGAGGTATATGTGGATGATATAATATTTGGTAGCAATGATGATCAACTAAGTAAGAAATTTTCTACAAAGATGCAAAGTGAGTTTGAGATGTCTTTACTTGGTGAGCTAACATACTTCTTAGGGCTTCAAATATCTCAGCAAGAGAAAGGAATATTTATATGTCAAGCCAAGTACATCAAGGAAATGCTCAAGAAATTCAAAATGGAAGATTGCAAACCTGTCCTTACTCCGATGGTAACAGGTTGAAAATTGAGCATAGACGACTCATTTAAGGATGTGGATCAAAGGTTGTACATATCTATAATTGGTAGTCTTCTATATGTAACAACTTGTCCGCCAGATGTTATGCAAGCAGTTGGACAAGTAGCAAGATTCCAAGCAGCACCAAAAGAATCACATATTATTGTCGTCAAAAGAATTCTTCGATATCTAAAGGGCACAAAAGAATATGGCTTGTGGTATCCCAAGGGTAACAATCTCATTATTCAAGCCTTTACAGATGCAGATTGGGCAGGAAGCATTGATGATCGTAAGAGTACTAGTGGAGCAACATTCTATCTAGGTGGTTGTCTCGTATCATGGTTGAGCATGAAGCAAACTTCAATCTCATTATCTACAGTGGAAGCAGAATAAATTGTAGCAGCATCATGTTGTACTCAATTCCTTTGGATGAAACAAACTTTGCAAGATCTTCAAGCACAATTCAGTGAGCCTATTCCCATATTCTGTGACAACACTAGTGCCATCAACATCTCCAAGAATCCTGTCATGCATTAAAAAACAAAACACATTCCTATCAAATATCATTTTGTTAGAGAAAAAGTCGCTGAAAAGAATATCAAACTTGAGTATGCTTGTACAAAAGAACAAATTGCTGATATCTTCACTAAACCTTTACCTTGTGAAGCATTTGAATATCTTTGTCAAAAGCTTGGGATTCTCCCAAGTTCTCATTAGATTACAGGTGTGTAGGACGGTTGTGTGTCAGTAGGAGTGGAAGTGTGTACAGGTCTGCATGATCGTTGTGTTTCAGGAGAAGTTACCCTTTTCCATTTTTGTTAAAGGGGGAGATAATGTTGTAGGAATAGGTGTCATGATCGCAGGGGGAGTACTTGTGTTGCCATCAATGCCAAAGGGAGAGATTGTTGATCAACGATTGTCATTGATGTCAACCCAAGAAACACCAGGGGCTAAACCAATATTTCATGGGAATTTTTACCTACCAAATTAATATATTCTAGGTCAATAATTCTTTTGATGGTTTCTACTTGTCGAGATGTTTCCGTTGATATATGGCACACCATGTAATTCTTCACGGTTTGAGAGATATTCATGTTTGAATTTTGTACCCACAGTTAGTGGGCTAAAACCCCATGGGGTTGGGGCATGGGTCCTTGAAAAGTCATAATTAATATTTTTTAAGCTCCTAAAATCCCTCCCACATTCACTTGTTGAAGCCCCTCTCAACCTAAGCATTTATATCAATTGTGATCCTCATTTCCTCCTTATGCAAGGGATTTTGCCACCTGAAACTGGTCATCGTGGAATTTTCGCTCTAAATTTTGTTATACGAAGGTTCAGAAGTTGAAATTTTTATGAGTCGAAGTCGAAATCCTGAGGAAGCTTCTGTAAAAAGTTTAGATCAAGTTGTGTAATATCTTTGAAGATATGATCTATGGAAGTCAGGGTTTTTGCAGGTTCCTGAAATTCATCTCAAAGAAGTGACCTTGGTAAAATCTTCCTAACTCTCTCTCTGAGTATCAGATTGGAATTCCATAAAAAGTGACAGATAGTGCACATAATTTAATTTTCTCTCTATCAATTTTAGAGCCGAATGAAGAAACAATGACACGTGGCATGCCATACAATTTCGCTTTGCTGAAACAGTCCATAATTAGGGCATTGTGAGAGATTGGGTATAACTCTCTCTTGAAGAATCCAAATTGGGTCAGACCTATGGAATTGAAAATATGACTCATAGGACTACTACAGGACTGAAAATCAGTTACTGGGGATCTGAAATAACAGAGATACACCAGATTCAAAATCGAGCTCCTATAAGGCAAAGAAAAAGCTAGATCATGTGTTGTCAAGGGTTGCAAAGGACCTGACTTCTAGGGAAACAAAAAAAAGAAAGGTGCAGTAGAGGGTAGCATGAAAATAACATCAACCAAGGTGCATAACAGCAGCAAGAAGTTCATCCTATGAAGTCTTCAAGTGGGCAGCACTGCATACAATCATTGTAAAGGTATCATTGTACTTAGTCATTGTAAATACATTATTGTACAAATTGTACTAGTATCTATCTGCCAAGAGTTGAAGAGGCAGTGTCGGGTGGTCTAGGATCATCATTAGGTGGTTGTGTCATAGTTGGGGTTATGTTATAGTGTGTCTTCTTCTTCTACATCATTCTATATCATTGTAAAGTGGACCATTTTCCCTGGTACGGGAGTCCATTCTTCTTTTATTCTTCTATAGGGTGGTAGGGTGGTGCTAGGGTGAGTTGTAGCTCATTGGGTGTTGGGGCATCCATTCAGTTGACTACTGAAGAATCTTGGGTGTTGGAGCGTCCATCCAGTGGGAGCTAGAGAAGAATGCTTTTCTAGATTCTAGGAAGTTGGAGCTTTATTTTCAATTGGAGTTGAATATTAAAGAATTATTAGAAAAGCATTAGGTGGTTTTTATCCCAGAGTGGGTTTCCACCTTAAAAACTATGTGAATTTGTCCTCTTGTTTTCTGCTATCATTGTATAAACACTGATAATAATTGAAGATTAACTAATGCTCTAATTGAAAGTTATACTGATCCACCCCCCCTCTCAGTATTTCCAACAGGTATGCCGTACCAAGCGACGAGATGTCGAGGAACTCCATTTCCTCCTGAATGTATCTATGCATACAACCATGATACTTTAGCACCAAATGTTTCTCTGAATATTTGATACCCAACTTTGTGCACAGGGTATGGAACAGATTCGTTAGCTCATGCACATCTTGATCCCTTTGTTGCCGTAGCGTGGTCCATTGTATGTAGTTGTCCTCATAGCTCCCCACGGGATATTATTGTTCCTTGATGGCATCTCAGTAAGAATTCCAAGTGGGTAAGGCTGAGAACAGAGAGGGTTTTGTCTTGTCCTTTTTCTCACAGTAGGTTTCGCACTAGTCCTTGACATGGAGGGTATCTTTTTGGAGTGAAAAAATAATCTTCTCTTGGTCAGAAAAGTCATGAACCGAGAAATATCCTTCTAATAGATTCAACCATATATCTATGACATCTGCATCTATTTGACCCTCAAATATGGGAATGTCAAAGTTTACTTGTACCTTAAAGGGATTCACACCTCCAGAGTGGCTGTTGGATGCAGATGCACCGCCGGTGGGCAGTCGTTGAAGGATTTGGAAAAATTTATCCATCATTGTGTTCCTTTGTTTTTCAAGGGCCACCTTGAGCAAAATTTTGATAGGATATCTTGCTACCTCTACTTTCTTCTCATCCCCCATGGGCATCCGTTGGGGTTTGCGAGGCTGATCTTGCAAAGGTTCCATCAGATCGAGCCCTAACTCCTTATACCCCGACCTCGTTGGGGACATGCAAGGAAGGATCGATAAAAAGTAGATCGCTCTGATACCACTGATCTGGATTTATGAAGGAATGCAAAAGAATATAAAAATAACCATAAACATATAAATACAGCGGGAATAAGGCTTCATTTCATTAATATCAAATCACAGAAATATGCTTACAAACATGATGGAAATCAAATAGCTAGGGTGCTGGTAGCGAATCTTTGAAAAGAGATGAGGTGGCTACAAACCTCTAAACTATGTTACAATGAGGCTCAATGGCCTATTTATTATGGAGAAACAATTGAGAAATCTAAACGTCCAAAAACCCAACCCTAGGAGATGAAGCACCAAAACTATGGGCCCCATTTGGGTAAATTGGTTTTTCAACTTCCCGGGGACATAACTTCGGCATACTATCTCTGCTTGGGGCTTCAAAATGGCTCCGAAAGTTCAAGACCCGAAAAACTGCTAAATATAGTAAGTTGTGAAAAAAACTGAAAGAGACAATGGTGGGGCCCCAAGTGGAATAGGCGGGTGGCCACCAATATCCACCTTCATCTCAATTTGACATCATCCCAAAGGTGTTTCAAAATAGAGTTTAAACATGTAAGCAGAGGGTTGTCATTGAGTTGTTATCCTCTCGCTCATTCTCATACATTTATACCCTCACTCATTCATCTCACTCACTTTCGAAGCTTCCTTTTTCATAACCATCCCTTCATCTCATTTCCATTTATAGCCCTAGGGTTTCTCAAGGAAGGGTTTACAATGTCAGAAGACAGTGGTAGTGGAGGAAAGGCCCAAATGCCAAGGAGGCATGAGCAAAAAGGTGGAAAGATCAACAGATTTGAACCCCCAAACACAAGGGAGCTAATGGCATCTCCCCTAACTTTTTTATGTTTCAAGCATGTAGGATGCTTTGATTTTTGTGAAAAGGTGCAGCAGGTGCAAAAAAACCCTGAGCTAACTAGACTCTTTATCATTAACTTGCATGACAAACAAGTTAGCCTTGTAGGGGTCACTTCTGAGCTATCTACTGATGTTATTTCCAATGCCATTGGGATACCAAATGTGGGTGAGAAATGGTTCAAACAGGCAAACCTAGACATGAGCTACTTTGAACCGTACCGAAATCCTAGGTATAAAGACCATAGTCAATCTATCTTTCCTTTGTCACATTTGGTAGATAGATATGCACCTATGATGAGGATCATTATGAAGTATTTTACGTGTGAGGGAAGGTGTTCCCGTCTTTACTCCTACCACATCAAGCTACTTATGCACTTTACTAGAGTGAGGATGCTGCACATACCCTTTTATGTCTACATAAGCATTGAAAAAATATCCTATATTGTACAAAAGAGAGACTATCCTTAGCAAATGCTAAGCCTCTTCCATCACTCACTTATTAGAATGGTTTTTATGCACAAACTACAACAAAAAGGAATTCCATGGGAGACCTTCATTGCCAATGAGGTGTTCACTACTCCACAAGGCTAACAAAAGCAAGATGTCCCTTCATCTTCTCATCCTCCCATTCCTCCTTCACCATCACACCCGCTACACATTCATCACCTCTCACTCACATACCTTCACCTCAGGATAATCCTCCTTCATCACCCTCTCACAATCCCTCACCATCATCTCATGGCAATGAGGAGCCAAACAATGAGAAATCAATTAGTGAAGAAAAGAGCAGTGAGGGAAGTGAGGCACATATCAGTGAAGTAGATGGAAATGAAGTAGAGAGTAGTGAGGATGATGGAAGTAGGTCAAAGAGCCATGAGAGTAGTGGTGATGGAAATAATGATGGTAGTGAGACATATGGCACTGAGATGAGTAACATTGAGCCTTTTTCTTTGACCTACCAGAGGGGAGATAGGCATGTGTTTTCTACCATTAAGAGGCAAGGGGCCATGCCTTTTACATCAACCAAGCAGCTTGACAAAGGTAAGAAAAAGGTCATTGATGAAGAAGAAGAAGACAAGCATGAAACTGAACAAGAGTTTCAACTTATTCACCTTGATAGTGATGATGAAAATGAGGAGAGGATCACTAACATGCTGCTTAAAAGCAAATATGTTCAAATTAAAGATCTGCAAACCAATCTAGGTAGGGCTAAGAATGTGATGCACTTTTTTGAGGTTGAAAACCAGCAGCTGGAGGCAGAGAAAGCCATCTATGAGTTCAAATCTATCAGAGCTCAGAAAGAGGCTGTAAAAGCCAAGGAAAATATAAATGAGGTCTTGGACACTCATGAGGACATTGAAGAAGAGGAAGAACAACTTCCTAGGAGGAGGCCAAGGAGAATTGGCTTGAAGAAGGTTCTAGCAAAGGAAAAAGAGCAAGAGATAGCATTAGCAGAGTAGCTCACTCCAAGTGAGTTGCTCGCCATGGAAATAGACTATGATAGGGAATCTTGGTTAGAGAGGGCGAATTTGCACTTGGAGGATCAACTGGAGAAGACCAAGAGAGACCTTGACATGCAAAAGAAGATGGCAAGGCATTATGCCTTAAGAAACAAGATTGCAAGGGCCAAGCTCAAAAGAGCCCTTGCAAAGATTCAAGCCCTAAAAGAGGAAAAGGAAAAAGAAAAAATTGAAATTCTTGCTGATGAATCCCTACAAGCATCCCAGACATGATCAACAAGACAAATCCAAATTTTGCATTTTTTTGAGTTTTTGAAAATTTTGACTGTTTTGAAGGGCCAAGTGCGCAGCGCCACTGGTGCTACGCTATTTTTTGGGGCACCCAATTTAGGAAAAATCAGTATTTTCATGATCCTTAGGCCAAGGACATCACTCTTAGAAATTTTCAACTCATTTGGAGCAAAATTGGTACTCCAAAAGTGCCAAAAACATGCAAAAATCACCTTTCTGCCCTATTTTCAGCATTATTGCTGTGCCCCGAGCAGTCCTGGAAAAAAGTGGTGTTTGACTAGGCAAGTGGACACCCATCAAGAAGCTAAAGGTAGTTTTTGAAACCAAATAGGATAGGCTTTCCAATGAGCTATCATGGAGCTCATTTGGACACCAGGAAGGCCTCCAAATCTTAGCTGCAAAAGACCATTTTTTCCAGATTTGGCTCTGCGCCCTTGGCCTGGCACTGTGCCATTGAACCTTGGCACTACACCCTTACCTGAAATTCAACAAAAGACAGTTGGAGTAAATGAAAAAGATATTTTGAAGGCTTATTACGCAAATATCTCCAAAGTTAGATGAGGAGTTATGCTAGAATTTTTTTTTTGCAATTATTTAGTTAAGATATTTGTGCCTTGGGCCTTGCATGGTCTCATTGGACAAAAATGGAATTTATGATGTAATTAATGACATTTTGGAAACCTAGCTAGGGTTTTGGTCCTTCTTTGCAATTTAAATATTGCATGGAGGCCTCATTATTCATGTTGTTGGTTGATTGTTAAACTCAATATCATAGACTTGGAGTTGAGGAAAATTTGGCTTTGGAGTTTTTTGAATGCTTTGATTTGAATGGCAATGGAGCAAGCAAATTTGCAAGATTTATGAGCATGGTTAATGGTGATTTCCTTCTAATTTAGTACTTGTCTTCTTATTTTTTCATATTTTTTCATCTTTCTCTTGCATTAGAACATAAATTTTAGGCTAATATATGTTGTTAGAGGCACCTCAGGTCTGTCTGCTTCTATTGCTTTAATGTTTTCCTCTCCTAGGTCAGATTAGAGAATTCTTAGTTTCTCTCTAGTTTCACTCAGCTTGTTTTTCGTAAGAGGTTTATGGTTTTCCCTGCCCTCTTGTTAATCTTAAATGGTTTCTTTGAAGGTCTTTGTAGTTTGATTAAGGAAATTAGGAGTTCCCTACTCTTTGATCATTACTATATGTTATCTTAAATTTTTTCTTTACCTGAAGGTGAAATCACTAGAGAATTTACAAGTTTCTTGCTCTCTAGGGTTGGCTGGATTGTTGTCTTAATGTTTAATTTCTAGGGTTTGGTCAAAGAAGCTTATAGTATGCCTTGTCTTTGGTTATTTATTTATGCATAGTGTTCTTAAAGACTTCTCTTGTTATAGTACATGTTAAAGGATTCTTAACTTCCCTTTAGACCTACTAATCTCATAATTTAATGTTCACTGCACTCACATAAGCCTTGAAGATCCATTTAGCTTTATTAAACTTGCCCTTCGAAACACCCTTGAACTATTGTTGTACTTTTGAAGACCTTTTGAAGACTTCATAGCCTAATGGTTTAAACTTCTCTTACTATATCTATTATTCTTGACAAGCAACCCAACCAAAAAAAACAAATAAAAAAACCCTAAACACTATAACTAGCCTAAAATAAAAACCCTAAAATCAATCAAGCTTATATCTTTTACAAAAATATAGAGAGAACCCTCTTTGAATCCAGGAAGGCTAGGCCCTAGGCCTCCAAAGTTGGTTTGATGTTTCCCTTGTACATTTGGTCTTGACAATCTAACAAATTACGGGGACCTAACATAATGGCGACTCCACTGGGTATCTGAGTAAGTAATAAGCTTAGATATTCCTTAAGAACTCATAAATCCTCTGTCAAACCTAGATAAATCAAGTGTTAGCCAAAAGTTATATCTGGTTGATTCATCATACTAGCACCATGGTGACCATACTGGAGAAAACATGTTGAAAAGCTTAAAGAACTCAGAAAACCCAAAAACATCCTTAGATTGGTACTTAGTTGTTGATGGTGGACAACAATTACATCCTCAAAACAGTAAGCATCATCCACCTGGTGACTCCACTGGTCTTCAGTAGCCCTGTTGACCCCACTATTTCTCATAGACTCCCTGGGAATGTATCGATCAGTCATTACAGTGTAAAGGCCAGTCACATACTGTGTGAACTTAGTACCTTTATAGATAGGTCTGTTTTTCAAACTCTCATAAAATTTCAGCCTCTCTATGTTTTGGGTCTGAAATATGGCTTCACAAAGAATCCACACCACATCTCAACTTGACCTAAACCCTCCTACCATAGTTTATGACCCAGAAAGAATCTTGTGGAAAACTTCTAGGACTGAAGATTCAACTATTGTTAGACCCATTCACAAAGCAAGTTCTGTCCCTAAAAACCTCATAGCCTTGCAAGATCCACAATTTGACTTACACCATAGAAGAAACCTATTCAGAACTTAGTCTCAAAGTGCGATAGACTAGATAGAACTTGAGCCTACAGACTTACAACAAAGTCCTAGTAGAGAAGCCTATCCTTCCACTCCTCCTGATTTTGAGCTTCTCCAACACTTTGACTCCTTTCGATCCAAATCTACTCAATCTCAGTTTGCTGGTCCAAGTACATATACCACCCCCATTCATACATCCCTTGTGAAAATGACTCCATCTCATATTCCACCTCCTCATTTTAATTTAAAAAAATAAAAAGAAGAGGTACAGCTCCATACCAAAAAAGAGTATTGATGAAAGTGTGCAAGCCTAAATTCCACTACTTTTGAAGAATAGAAAGTCTTATTCAATCATTTAGCCTAATCATGATTCAACATATTTTAAATTTATACTAATAGGTTAGTGAAAGAGGATTTTCAAAACCATGTAAACTTGGCTTGTTAGTAGATTAGATTAGGAGAAGATATTTGGTTTCAATGCTCAAATCTGAGCCGAAAGAGAGAGAGAGAGGGATGCATAACCAATTCTAAATCAGAGCCCTCGAATTTCTTGTTTCACTTGTACAAAAATAAATTCTGTGTGTAGCTTGTCAAAAATTCCACAACCCATGATAAATTAGATTGCTTAGCCTTGGTTTGATCATGTTTTAAATTTCATGTTAGTAGGTTAGAGAATGAAAATATGTCAAACAACTTAACCTTGACAGATAAGTATACTAGGTAGAGAATAAAAGAGTTCATCAGCCTAATCCGAGCTCTTGGAAGTGATAAGGGTAGACATATATAGTCTTTATGCTTTCAAAATAAAAAATTGATGTCAAGGGTTTGCTAATCCAAATGCACCCAAGTGAAGAAAAAATGTTAGGCAAAGTTTGATGGGTAGGTAGAATTGATGTTGAAGCATTCATCCTTTTTTAGATTTGAGATCATTGCTTCAAAGAACAGGATTAAATCAACAAGTGAAGGAAGAAACATCTGCCAAGTACAAGTAAGGTAATGATCTTAAAAACTTAGAGATCTGAACTTTGAGGTTCTGGACACCTCCTGAAAAGGAGTTGCCCTCCAAAAGTGGAGCCACTGTTAGTCATCATTATTTTTCACTATTTTTCGATGACTATATATTGGTTCTATATTTCTGAAAACAACATTCCTTGAATATTGTGAGTTTTATAAATCTCACTGCCTTCATTATCCCTTTTCAGACTTTTTCACTATTCTATCAGTTTTCCATTTCACGGTTACCCTATCACTCCTAAAAACTCCTTATGGGTTGATACCTCTCATTTTCAGCATCCTTCTCTGCCCATAATCTCATTGGCCTATTTTTCCCCTGTCCATAAACTCCACTTTCCCTCTAGGGTTTCCTATAGCCAACTCATTCCCATGTTCCCCAGGTCCCTCAAGCGTTGATGGTATCAAAACTATCTCTGTAGGCTCTTTAGATAAATCAAGTAAATTGGATTTTGGATCTTCAATACAACACTTTAGACCATACTATGTTTTCCCTTAGAGGTCCCCAAGCCAATTTTTAGCCAAAATCAAGTCAAAGAACCCTCCCACTAGGTCATTAGGGTTTCACATGTTTTAAGGTCATCATTGGTGTTTCAAACACAACTTTTCCTTTGCTAGAAACTGGGTCAGATGTAATAGAATTTCAAGACATGGTTATTCAAGCAAGACCTAAAAGACTTCCAAAGAAGACTATCCCTTCAGTTCAGAGTCTACACATGGGAAAATGGACAAACTTTGACATTTCTGTAGCAGTGTTGAAAGGTCTATCAACATAAAGTACTCATAAGGTAGGTGGTCTATTCCTGAATGAAGAGAACTTGCATCAAGGAGAAGAGGAGACACTTGTTCTTATAGATGATTAGGGTTTTTGATCTTAATGGTCCAGCAGAGTGCCAAACAGTGATCAAATGGTAGAAATGACCTGGAGGAGGCACACAAAACTAAGCATGAAGAAAGTCTATCACAGACTATTGATGATATAGGGAAAAATGTGAGGTGAACTGGAAGGAAATTAATGAACTTGAAAGGGCTATATATAACTTAGAAGACAACACTAATGATTGTCTTAAAGCACTCCATATACATAGATTTTTGTGAAAGTGACCATAGAAGGTGAAATCATGATGTTAAACCCCACGGTGGAAGCAAAGGAAGGATTATGAAGATGTCACTGTGTGATCAGATCCCAAACTTTTTAAAATGAGTTTATCTTGCCTAAATGATTGAAGGATGAGTTGAACTCCATTGTACAAGCAGAAGAGGGTTTTTAAGGTGCTGCTATGAGAAATCCTCCCAAAGGTGTTTAATGAACTTGTCATGCCTCAAGGAGTAAAATCAAGGTTAAGCTCATCATTTCAGTCACTTGCATGCAAACAGTGTAAAAAGGTTAGTGAGAAAAGGTGAAAAGTTAAGGTGAACTTCATGATGGAAACCATAGAAGGTTTGAGAATGTTGGTATGTGAAATCATCACAAAATTTTCAAAATAAACATGTCAAGTCTCAAGGACCAAAATAAAAGCTAATTCAGTGATTTTAGTAACCTACAGGCAAAAGTATAAAGGAATATTCGTGAAAAGGAAGAAAAGATTTGTAAACATTAGGAAGTGGGTTTCAAATATTAAATTAAAATTTCTAAGTTTATAAAATCCCATTCTACACTTCAAACAAATCATTGTTGCCTTGGAAGTGATCAAGAGCACTCAGGAGAAAATATTTTGTCATTTTTCAAGTTAATTTGGGAAAAACTTGTCTGGCGCTGCACGCCTGGAATCGGGCGATGTTCCCTTGGCCTTTTTTCTCTCATGAATTTTACACTGGCGCTGTGCGCCTAGAAGTGAGCATTGCACGCCTGGAAAAGCACTGCCCTCTTGCCCAACAACCACCCATTGAATATTAAATTGAGCGCTGTGCGCTTGGGATTGAGCTCTACGCCCTTCGCTTAGGCGCCGCGCCCTTGGCCAGGAGGGCTTCCTAAGCAAATTAGCCACTCAAATCACTTCAAAACCCTGTCAAGTTTCCTCCAAATTCTTCTAAAGCTCTTGGATGAGGTAAGTACATGTTGTGCACCTACCCTCAAGTAATTTTGGTGTTTTCTAAATCAATGAAATGAAACCCTAAGAGGCTACCCTAAGGCTTAAACTTGACATCACTGTAAAGAAAATCAATGGTAAATAGAGGGGTTGCACTGTTTGAAGGTTGCTCATTCTCCTAAGCTGTCCCTACACCCATTCCATTCATTCAATCACTCCCTCCACTTGCAAAGGTTGATATTCCATTACCATCCTTCATCTCAATTTGACATCAGCCCAAAGGTGTTTCAAAATAGAGTTTAAACATGTTAGAAGAGGGTTGTCATTGAGTTGTTAGCACTCATCCCCTCACTCAATCATCTCACTCACTTGCAAAGTTTCCTTTTTTATAACCATCCCTTCATCTCATTTCCATTTATAGTCCTAGGGTTTCTCAAGGTTTAGGGTTTACAATGTCAGAAGACAGTGGTAGTGGAGGAGAGGCCCAAATTCCAAGGAGGCATGAGCACAAATGTGGAAAGATCAAAAAAATTGAACCCCCAAACACAAGGGAGCTAATGGCATCTCCCTTAACTGTTTCATGTTTCAAGCATGTAGGATGCTTTGATTTTTGTGAAAAGGTGCAGCAGGTGCAAAACCACCCTGAGCTAACTAGGCTCTTTATCATTAACTTGCATGACAAAAAATTTAACCTTGAAGGGGTCACTTTTGAGCTTTCTACGGATGTTATTTCCAATGCCACTGGGATACCAAGTGTGGGTGAGAAATGGTTCAAATAGGAAAACCTAGACATGAGCTACATTGAACCCTACCTAAAGCGTAGGTATAAAGACCACAGTAAATATATCTTTCCTTTCTCACATTTTATAGATAGATATGCACCTATGATGAGGATCATTATGAATTATTTTACGTGTGAGGGAAGGTTCTCCCAACTTTACTCCTACCACATCAGGCTACTTATGCACTTTACTAGAGTGAGAATGCTATACATACCATTTTACTTCTATAGAAGCATTGGCAAAATGTCCCATATTGTACAAAAGAGAGACTATACCCAGTACATGCAAAGCATCTTCCATCACTCACTTCTTAAAATTGTTGTTACGCATTCCATGGGAGACCTTCATTGCCAATGAGGTGTTCACCACTCCACAAGGCCAACATTTGCAAGACGTCCCTTCATATTCTCATCCTCCCATTCCTATTTCACCATCACACCCCACTACACATTCATCAACTCTCACTCACATACCTTCACCTCAGGATAATCCTCCTTCATCACCCTCTCACAATCCCTCACCATCATCTCATGGCAATGAGGATTCAAATAATGAGAAATCGATTAGCAAAGAAAAGAGCAGTGAGGGTAGTGAGGCACATATCAATGAAGCAAATGGAAATGAAGCAGAGAGTAGTGAGGATGATGGTAGTAGGTCAAAGAGCCATGAGAGTAGTGATGATGGCATTAATGATGGCAGTGAGATAGATGGCACTGAGATGAGTAACATTGAGCCTTTTCCTTTGAACTACCAGAGGGGAGATAGGCATGTGTTTGCTACCCTTAAAAGGCAAGGCGCCATGCCTTCTACATCAACCAAGCAGCTTGAAAAAGGTAAGGAAAAGGTTATTGATGAAGAAGAAAAATAAAAGCATGAGTCTCAACAAGAGTTTCAACTTATTCACCTTGATAGTGATGATGAAAATGAGCACAGGATTACTAACATGCTGCTTAAAAGCAAAGATGCTCAAATTAAATATCTGCAAACCAATCTAGGTAGGGCTAAGAATGTGATCCACTTTTTTCAGGTTGAAAACCAGCAAATGGAGGCAAAGAAAGCCATCTATGAGGTCAGAGCTATCAGAGCTCATAAAGAGACTAGAAAAGCCAAGGAAAATCTAGATGAGGTCTTATACACTCATGATGACATTGAAGAAGAGGAAGAATAGATTCCTAGGAGGAGTCCAAGGACAATTGGCTTGAATAATGCTGTAGCCAAGGAAAAAGAGCAAGAGACAACATTGGCAGAGCAACTCACTCCAAGTGAGCTGCTTGCCATGGAAATAGACTATGATATGGAATCTTGGTTAGAGAGGGAAAATGTACACTTGGAGGATTAGCTGGAGAAGACCAAGAGAGACCTTGACATGCAAAAGAAGAGGACAAGGCATTGTGCCTTAAGAAACAAGATTGCAAGGGCCAAGCTCAAAAGAGCCCTTGCAAAGATTCAAGCCCTAAAAGAGGCAGAGGACAAAGAAAAACTTGACATTCTTACTGATGCATCCCCACAATCATCCCAGACATGATGAGCAAGACAAATCCAAATTTTGGCATTTTTTTGAGTTTTTGGAAATTTTGACTGTTTTGAAGGGCCAAGCGTGCAATGCCACTGGCGCTGCGCTATTTTTTGGGGCACCCAATGGAGGAAAAATCATAATTTTCATGATCCTTAGGCCAAGGAAATCACTCTGATAAAATTTCAGCTCAATTGGAGCAAAACGGGTACTCCAAAAGTGCCAAAAACATGCAAAAAAATCACCTTTCTGCCCTATTTTCAGCATTGGCGCTACGCCCTAAGAAGTCATCGTAAAAGTGGTTTTTGGCTAGGATAAAGGACATAAATTAGGAAACTAAATTTATTTTTGGAAACTAGATAGGACATGATTTCCAATGAGCTATCATGGAGCTCATTTGGACACCAGGAAGGCCTCCAAATCTCAGCTGAAAAAAGACCAATTTTCCAGATTTGGCGCTGCACCCTTGGCCTAGCACTGCGCCCTTGAACCTTGGCACTACTGAAAGTCAAAAAAATACACTTGGAGTAAATGAAAAAGATATTTTGAAGGCTTATTACGAAAAAATCTCCAAAGTTAGATGAGGAGTTACGTTAGAATTTATTTTTTCATTTATTAAGTTAGGATATTTGTGCCTTAGGCCTTGCATGGTCTCATTGGACAAAAATGGCATTTATGATGTAATTAATGACATTTTGGAAACCTAGATAGGTTTTTTGTCCTCCTTTGCAAGTTAAATACTGCATGGAGGCCTCATTATTCATGTTGTTGGTTGATTGTTAAACTCAATATCATAGACTTGGAGTTGAGGAAAAATTGGCTTTGGAGTTTTGTGAATGCTTTGATTTGAATGGAAATGGAGCAAGCACATTTGTAGGGTTCATGAGCATGGTTAATGGTGATGTCTTTCTAATTTAGTACTTGTCTTATTATTTTTTCATATTGTTTCATCTTTCTCTTGCATTAGAAAAAATATTTTAGGCTAAGATATGTTGTTAGAGGCACCTTAGATCTGTTTGCTTCTATTACTCTAATGTTTTCCTCTGCTAGGTCATATTAGAGAATTCTTAGTTTCTCTCTAGTTTCACTCAGCTTGTTTTTCTTAAGAATTATTTAATGGAGCTAATGCCAAATAATTTTATGGTTAGCCTTGCCTTTGGTATAACTTAAAACATTGTTTTTGAGGTCTTTTCTTTGAAGTATTGCTAATTAGGGTTTCACTGAAGAGGTTTATGGTTTGCCCTGACCTTTTGTTCATCTTAAATGGTTGCTTTGAAGGTCTTTGTAGTTTTATTAAGGAAATTTGGAGTTCCCTACTCTTTGATCATTACTATATGTTATCTTAATTTTTTTTTTTGCCTGAAGTTGAAATCACTAGAGAATTTAAAAGTTTCTTGCTCTCTAGGGTTGGCTGGATTGTTGTCTTAATGTTTACTTGCTAGGGTTTGGTCAAAGAAGATTATGGTATGCCATGTGTTTGGTTATTTCTTCATGCATGGTGTTCTTAAAGACTTCTCTTGTTATAGTACATGTTAAAGGATTCTTAACGACCCTTTAAACCTACTAATCTCACAATTTAATGTTCACTTCACTCACATAAGCCTTAAAGATCCATTTGGATTTGTTAAACTTTCCCTCTGAAACACCCTTGACCTATTGTTGTACTTTTCAAGACCTTTTGCAGACTCCATATCCCAATGGTTTAAACTTCTCTTACTCTATATATTCTGCTTGACAAGCAACCCAACCAAACAAAACAAACAAACAAACCCTAAACACTATAACTAGCCTAAAATCAAAACCCTATAATCAATCATGTTGACATATTTTACACAGATATAGAGAGAGCCCTCTCTGAGTCTAGGAAGGCAAGGTCCTAGGACTCCAATGTTGGTTTGATGTTACCCTTTTACATTTGGTCTTGCCAATCTGAAAAATTACGGGGACCTAACAGTGGTGACAAGTAGCAAGGAAAATTGGTACCATAGTACAAGAGGATAATATGAAGAAATTCGGTTTAAATTAGTCGCAAAGTGAAACTTCGTGGAAAAAATGGCTTCTGACTGAAGTGCCAAATTACAAAATAAAAAAGAAGACCCATTGTAGTACTCAGTGAGATATTTCTAATGGCGATGATGGTTCATGAAGCTGAGCTACGGTTTGGTTGTAATGGGCAAAATAAAAAACTAGGGTTTTTCCTATAAAAGTGATTTTTCCTCCAATTTCAATTCATTTTCTAAGTGAGTTGTGGTGAGTTTGGAAAGGAGGAGAGAGCCCTAAATCTTGTGGATATCGTACCAGAAAAACTGACTGTTTGAATCAGGATCTATGACTTTTAGGTAGGTGGCCTTACTTGTCTAAAGGTGGCCTTAATGCTTCTTGGATGGAAGGTTCCCAGTGAAGAATCAAGATAAGAATGAAATACAGGAATGAAATACTAGAGAAGTTATAGAATCATCCCTACCCACAAATTCAAACATGGGGACCAAGTGTTAAGTGGCGGTGTCACCTAGAGTAGAATGTTTGAAAATATTGTATAAGAATCTATGCTATCTGATGTGTGTATATGGTTCACTTAAGAGGCCCGTAGGACAAACTACCCAAGGAATGGAAAGATAATCCACCATACCTAGATCTTTGGGGTCTATGCGGAGACTTTTGTTAATCAAGTGAGAAGGTGGCAAGAGGAAATCATGCACCCAATAATGGGATACTTCCCGCCAGCATATGTGATGGAGGGGACTGATCTGGTATGCAAAGGTGGGACTGATGCCCCTAAATAGAGGAGTTTGTGGAGTGCCATGGTGTTCCAAGTGCTGAAATAATGGATTCAAGCATTTAGTCTCTTAAGAACTATATCCTCTAGAGGATTATGAGGAGATTTAGGGGCATCGGTTCCCCCCCATGTAACATGCTATGGGCATGCCAAATGTATTTAGAATAGTGGACTCTAGACACATTTTGATAATGTGGTTCACCATTTGTTTATGTTATGGTTATCTTCATTTGGGAATAATTGATATATACAATTAGAGAAAGGAAATAGTGGATTACCAATCTCATTTGGAACTACATATATGAATCAAATGGACTGAATCCCTAGGTTCCCATACATGGTGTCACTATCCCAAAGATTGGATTCGAAGATAATGAACTCATGTTCACTTATAAAACATAGAGGTTGGTCAACAACAATGTCTAAGGGACTAGGTTTTTTATGTAATATGAATGACTGATTAAATGGATCATCCCTAGAGTGATCTGAAGTTATATGAGACTCTATAGGTTCTTCTAAATGGGAAGAATAATGGGACTAGAGTCAAAATTATCGAATACACTAGGAGGGTTGGGGAGAATTTCTTCTCTGGGAATCTCAAATATGGGTGTCCCCTTACCTAAACATTGGGTATCAATTTAATGGACACAAGGTGTATGTGGTTCAAAAGCATGGCTTTGAAGTAAGGGGTTATTGAACCAATTGAACTCACTATGGATGAAGTATTGGACTCCATAGCATATTGGTCATGGGTCTTTTGCAAAAGGAAATACACATAATGGTGCATATAGTTGCAAGGATAATTAGGTGTGGTAATAGCTTCCATGATTCATTCATCTAACTGAAATATGGGAAGACTAGAGGAAGAGATACCACGTGATGTGGAGGGACTACCTGAAGCATCGTCATGAGAGACAAGGTTCACATGTGCATCGGCAACCGGAAGGGATGAATGACTAGTAGATGGAAAATTTACCGATGTTGAGACCCGCGTATCCGTCGAAGTAGGTTCCACTGAACCAGTATGGAGAACTCCAAAAGAGTCTCCAAATGAGGTTCCCATGGATGACGAAAGGTGGATAATGGTAGCAATGAAATTTGTCATCTCAATATTAGTATGAGGAATCATAATGTGTGGTTCTTGTTATGGTTCAGTAATGGTGCGAGAACCTGCAGGTAAATAAGAAATGGGTTTTCTATGAGCGGCCTCTATTTCAAGAAGTACCTGATGGTTATGTGAAAATATTTGAGATAAGAATAGTGATGAGATTAGTGGAAAAAGTTGTCACACAAAGAACAAGTGTGATTCATGCGTAACGAATTTTTTTTTTTTGGCTGACTCAGGTAAGGTAACATGGACCTATGGGATGTTAGAGTCAGGAAACGTATCGTCGACCACCTCTTTGAGATGAGGGAGTTCAAGAAAATTATTGGTGTCATGTCAAAGAAAATCACACAAAGCGCATGGAGACATGAATTTGGAGGCTTAGGTGGAGTTGGAGTTGTTTAGGGAGCCTTGTCCTTAGGTCCCTTATTTTTGGCTGTTCCCCATCGCCAGATGCTTTCGAAATAAGAGTAGGCTCCTCTTGAGGTTGTTGTGGAATTGTAGCAAAGGAAGGGGTCATTGTGACTGGTTGAACCAGGGTCAAGGCATTATACAATTTGAGTTGATATCGTGGAGTGTTTGCGGGGGGTGGGGGGGGGGGGGTAAATGTACCAGACTGGGATCCCCAGGGTTAAATTTGGTGAACTAAATGTAGCCATGACAAGCAAATAAAAGAATTCATATGGGGTACCTAAAAATGGTATCTGAGCTGAAGGGGAATGGCCTAGTGGAACGGCTCCCGGATGGTTAAAACTTGGGGGAACTGTTGTTGGTTGAAAAATATGAGGAGAGACACCAGCAGAAGGAGAAGGTCCTTGGGGAGATGGTCTTGATGGCTGTGTTGAGTGAAAAACAACAGTTTGTGGAGGCGATGGCTGCTGGCTAGTCATCCCTCGCCAATTTTGGCTAGCTGGAGATGCATCAAACATGAAAAAAATCGATGAGTTGGGATCAGAGTTGGAGAATGTGGACCAAATAATGCACCAAGTAATGTGGAATATTTATATAATTCTAGTGAGACACTAGTGAGAGGTGCGACTCATTGTTTATCAACCACCAATGATATAATAGACTCAGGTGAGGTCGGAGAATTGGGCTTGTAATATGTCAATTGATCGATGGCGATGATCTTCCTTTATGGGGTAAGCACATGTTATGGTGAACCAAATATGCGACAACTAACATTGCATATGTGTAGCTATGACATAAGAAGATATTGTAATCCAAAGGGGCATCGTTTACTTCTATGTCCGTAAAAAAAGTCTTGCTCGCAAGTGTGACAGGACAATTGTGAAACATGAAAAAGTGTTGTGAAGTGTGACCCTCTCAAGCACGCAAAGTGATGGTGGATGGGGAAAGATTAGGGGACCCAAGTTTCTTCCAAACAGAGGTAGACATAACAAAGGTGGATGCATCCTCGTCAATGAAATATTGTTGGATAGTGGTGTTGCAGATCTTTACTAGCATTTGGAAAGCAACAGATGAGGGAAAAGTGGGATGTTCTAACTTGTCAACAACAGAGATGATGAAGTGATCATCTGAAGGATCCACAATGCCCAGAGAATATAGTAGAGATTTTCTTTGGGATGGGAATCTGTGGTGAACTTCCAGCATTGAAATGGTGGCAGGAGACTGCACCAAGTCATCTATCATGATGTATGTATGGGTGGCTTTGGCAGAAGCAACATTAGGGCGTAATGGCCCTTTGGAGATCTTGGGAAATACCTCTGAATTAGGTTGTGGAATTTGTAAGAGACCATTTTGTGTCAGAATAGACTATGTGGATACTTTTTTAGGGAGTCGGTTGTAGACGTAGCGGATTTCTTGTCATGTTGGCATGACCGGGTCTGAAGGTTGACATTAGTGGTATTGACTTCGTCATAGTTCATCATGAGAATATAGTAATCAGTGTGACTAGATTTCTGAGGTGGAGGGGCGGTCTGACCTTGTGGAGGTTGGGAAACAATATATCCTTGTTGAGGGAAAGGATTAGTGACCACAGTCGGTTGAGCTCGAGCAATGTTTGAGGAAGCGATGTTGTGGGTTTCTTTCCTTAAGATGTTACTTGGGCTTCCCAGATTTGACGCATCTAGGGTAAAATGAGACAATCATGTGTGTAATGGCCATGCACACCACAACATGCATAAGGATTTATCATACAAATGTCGTTGTTATGCTTGGGTTGATTTCCTGGTTACTTTGTTGTAGTATTAGGATGGTTCCCGTGGGTTGCATTCAGTTGAGTACCTTGGCGACCCTGGCTACCTTGCGGTTTTTCGTTCTAGTTTCCTTTCCCATTATTCCTTTTGTTCAAATTAGGGGGATTAGTCATTCTCCGTTGAGCACACACTTGATATTGAGGAGGAGGTGGTTGTTCTGGGTGAGGTTGAGAAGGCATTAGAGGTGGGGGCGTTGATGCCGGAGGGGCTAGAGCGTTGGGCTATGAATAAGGATAAAAAGGAGATGGGGCAACATTCTAGTAAATAGGTTGAGCAAGAGTTGGCCTTGGCATTGGTTTATGTGGTTGGAAAAATGCAAAAGACATGATTTGATGGGGATATGAGTTGCCTGGAGGGGGATGATAAGTGTTGTAGGAAATAGTCCCCCCCGAGGAAAACCATAACTCAAGTGAGGATGGGTATATGAAAATGGGTGTGAAAGGGATCCAATGATACCATCGGTGCATGAGATGCCTCTGGTGCAATGAAACTACCATGCCTAGGGAGATCTGGTAAAACGGTATAAACATAACCTGACTGGGCATAGATCAAGTCATATTTTAAAGCAATATGGAGAGCTTCTTCCTCAATCTAAGGAAAATAAGATGTGACATATTTACCTATGGGGGCTAAGAGAGTTCTAAGAAACCAATCCTTATAGACACGGTCATCAAATGTAGGAGTTGTACACATGATCCTTATTTTACGCCATTCTTGGACATGGTCAGAAAGGCGGGTGGCTAAAGTCTGATGGAATGCAGTAAAAAACTAGATACCAGTATCATAACAGAAGGGTAAATAGAAATATGACAAAAATTCTTTAGCAAGAGTCACAAAAGTGGTACGAGATGTGGTGGGCTGGTAAACATACCCTTTTGTAGCTTCTCCATTGAGCCTGCGTTGGAAAAACCAAAGATGAATGGAGTCATCAGTGATGGAATTAGATGAACACTACATATGAAAGGAGAGGATATGATTAGTGTGGTCCTCTCCACTATTTCCTTCAAACTTAGCCATTTCGAAAGGAAATTTAGTTGGCATAGCTGGCCAATGTGAATCATGGAGTATGGGGCCATTGATTGACTGGCTAAAATCGGGAAGGCTTAAACCTGCCAGAAAGGTAGAAAAGGAGTAGCTGGTGTTATTGCCTAAATCTACCTCAGGCTGAAAGAAGGCAGAGTTTAGGGTAACATCAAACCACGCTTAGTCTGGTAGCTAGCCCTACCAGATCAGGAGAGGGCTCTCTCCGAGTCAATCCAAGAAAAGATAATCAATAAGGCTTGAGATGACTTGAAATAAAGGATGATTTTAGGCTAGGTATATAAGTAAAGGAGTTTGATTTTGATTTTGGGGGTTTTGTTGGAATCAAAGGGAAAGGCAGTTTTGGGTCCGGGGATGAGGCCTAGTTTTTGCAGAGTTCTGAATGGGGCAAGGAAGGAAATTGTTTTGATGCTTTGGATTGAATGAATGGATAGTTCAAACCGGTGAGGAGCTGAAGAGGGAAAGAGGCTTTCAAGAATCCTCTTCAAACAGATGAAAACATGGAAAATTAAACAAAACTGAAGGCAGAGAAAAGCAATCTAATGAATTCCACCTTTATCACTCATTTGTTTAATTTAAGAAGAAAATAGGAAGGGAAATGGTACACATCAAACATCAGTAAACTTACAATCACTGAGAGAAACACACCATCAAAACATTGAGCCACATGGATCCCAAAGAGTGCTGCAAACCCTGGTCTATTCCTTTGCCAAAATTGCAGAGATGAAATGTACAATGAAGTGCCAAGCAATCCCAAGTGTCCAACCCTGAAAATGACTAAATAATTACAAGATATAGATAAGACTAACTCATCCCCATGCCTCTAGGGGTCGAGCTCATCATTCTAGGAGCTGTTTCAACCATATCTAAACTAAGAACTGGAAAATAGGCAATGAAACAACTTGCCTCTATATGATAGGAAACTGATTCATTCACTACATTTCACTTTTTGGTGAATGAATCTACTAGGATGAGTAAAAATGTGCCAAAATTACATCAAAGTCATGAAATTACATCAATTTACATCAAGAGTTACATGAAAAATTCAAACTAGCCAAAACTAGGTGAAAATCTGAGCTGTTGAGTGAAAAATAGGCCAAATTTCCCAATGCGTCGCGCCTGAAATCTCTATGCGTAGCACAAATTTGTGGCTGATTTTGAGGGCCTTCCCAAAGTCCAAATTGAGTTCAGGATAGCTCGTTGGAAATCCCTTCCTATCTACTTTCCAACCCAAGTGGAATATCGGGATTTGGTTGCCATTTGCCCCTCCAAAAATCAAATCTCCCAACACTGCTTCCTGTGTGTCCAAAAAGTGGCAGAAAGACCATTTTTGAGGTGTTTTTGACCCTTTAGGCAACCCAAAACTTGTCAAAATTCTTAGGTAATGGGTAGGCATGCACAAATTTTGATGAAAAATCCAAAAATGCAAAGTTTTCCTCCAAAGGAGCTGCAAATTATAAGTGCGCGCCAAGTGGCGCTACGCGTCGGGCAGGAAAATTTGTGTTTAGGCCAAAAAATTCAAAATTGACAAAATGTTTCCCAAATTTCTTGAAATTTGGGTTGAAGGTCCATCGTCAAGTGCTATGTTGTGCCAAAGAAGCTTCGGCCAAAATTTGGAGTCTATCATGCCTTTTGCGACGCTTTAATGCCCTCTTTAGTTTTGCCTTCAGGATCTTGATCCTCGCTTTGCAAACATCATTTCACGCCCAATAATGGTTCTTCATGTGCCTGAGCATGTTATTTTCCTTGTTTTCCTTCTCCAACAACTTCTCAAGATGAATATTGACCCTCTCAAGCCATGTCTCTCTATTAGCCTCAATCTCCCACTCAATGGGTGTCATCTCGGTTTGGCTTCTTTGGGTAGCTTGCCGGTTCTCACGGATGTTTTGCAACTCCATGATTGTTTGCTGATCCTCCAACTATTTGTTCCACTTCTCCAGGTAATTTATGATCCATTGGGCTCTCTGCAACTTGATGGCCAATTTTTCGATCTTCGTCTTCTGCTCCTAAATGGTCTCTCTCAACTTTGAGCTTGGAGAGCTCAAATCCTCATCAATAAGTATGAAATCAGTATCATGGCCTCCTGAAGGGCCCTCATCCTGTTTGGGCCTCTTACCTCTGTCCTGTACTTTTACCTGTGCTAATGATGATGGCAACGAGACCCCTTCCACCCCAGGTGGAGATAGTATTCGCCAAGCTGCTGCAAATAATACTCTGGTACCTCTCTGATAAGTAATAAACACTGGCACACTGATAGGCTCTGTCTTGTCACCTTCAGGCTGATGTGAAGGTTCACCTGGCTCATGAACAACCTCCGGAGGAACCTGAGGAGCTATGAAGAAATCATGGGAAATGAAATCCTCCCATGAAATACCCTGCAATCCAAGCTGATGTACAACCACGATCTTGATGAGTGCATAGTGATAAATACTGTTGTACTGCTTCTCGGGAGTTTTCTTCTGCACAAGAGTGGTCATTCTCTCGATGTTATGGCACATGAAATAAGGAATGTTCATCATGCTCACTCTGGTGAAATGCATCAATAACCTAATATGATAGGCATAGAGGCGTGAAAACCAGCCCTCACAACTGAAATATCTGATAATGAGTTTCATGAGAGGCGCATAGGATTCCTTTAGAAATCGGAATGGTAACACCCTGCTGAGCTGTCTCACAAAGCTAGGCCTGATGTATGGTTCATAATGCACTCTATCCACATGTTGTATTTTTCTCCATTGTTCACCCACATTCGGTATTCCGGTTGCTTGAGAGATGGTTTATGGTGTCAAAGTGAAGGTTACACCAGCAAGAGTTACCTGACCATCATGTAAATGCAATGCAAACAAACGAGCCAACTCCTGATGATGATGAATCCTAGCAATCATCCCACAATACTGATAGCATGACTGCTCTCGAAAAAATGCCATGGCAAGTGGGCAAGCCTGAAATTGAGTCAATGAGGTGGGCTCTTCTCTCACATGTTTGCCACCTTTACGAGGCCTTCTAGGTGCATGTAGCTCAGTGGTAGAATCAGTATCTCGGTCATATGATGTGTCAGTGTCTGTCTCCATGATGTCCATGCAAGGTGTATGTTGGCTTGTATGAGATGAAAATGGGAACTTGGTGTTTTATTTCAATTGCCAAATATATGGTGGTAAGAGAGGGACTGTGGAGAAATAGGGAAGTAGGAACAATGGGGTTCAATCAAGATAGTTTGCCTCTGGAAATTTTGACAAATGTAGGGACAATGGACAACCACTTGACTGTTTGGGAAACTTGGGGTTTGGGAATTTTTATAAGTGAGATGGGAAAGGGAGAGTGATAGGAAATGAAATGATTTGGGATAGGGAAATGGGGCTTAGGAGTGATTGAATTTTAGAGATGTAAGGGGATAGGGGATGGACTTGTATTGATAGTATAACAGTGAGAGGGAGGAATAAACAGTGAGGAACGAACCAGTTTGGCACCACAATCAATTTTAAAACTTCAATTTCAAAACCCTAAGGAGGCACTTCTAGGGTTTGGCTTTTGTGTATTCAAATTCTCAAAACCAATCACATAACCAACAGCAAGCACGAGTTATGGGCCATGAAAGATCGCATGAACTTACTTGGAGCGAGAAAGACTGAGTCAATTTGGATTTTTGTGAAGCAATGACAAAATTTTGGTTATCTGTCCTGTGCACCACGACCACTGCCGAGTGCATCATGCTCCTTTTATGTGCCGCGACTGTTCAAATTTGCACAATGTAGAGCGGCCCTATGTGCCGCGCTCAGCCAGTGCGCCGCGACCACCGCCCAGTGCGTCGCGCCAGTCAATTTCACACACAATCTGCTCTCCAAACACTGTTTCTTCCTCCACGATTTCTTTGACTTCACTCTTGTCTCTTGGCATGTAAATGGGGTTTGAATATGAAAATATCTTATATATATCAAAGAATTTGATTTTTCATTTGGGCAAACCCACTTTCTAATGTTGCGGACTTTGGCACTTTTAAATGAACTCTGTTTTGTTTCCTTTTGATTTTTTGGACTGATGATGAGCTTCTTGTCTGTCTTTGCAGGGATAGCTGGCATAGAGATTTGGAAAAGGTGACCAGGGCTGCGCTTGAAGTACTTTACAACTGAAAAAACTTTGAAAATTACATTGCATTTATTACAAAAGATGAAATAGACGATTTTTCTTCAAAACAAAGTTTTGAAGAAAAATCATTATCAAGCATTATGACGATGAAATTTTTTGCACTGAAACCTTATTTGAAGCTTCCTCATGTGCCTGCTGACATTATTAGTCATTTTGAAGACTAAATTAGCGAAACCCTAGACCTAATGAGACTAAAAAACCATAAAATGACTCTTTGTCGAACAGGAGGACAAACATGACTGTAAATGACTTTAAATTATTTTGATGAACAAACACAGACCATCAGGTACAAGACATGAGGGATATGAAAGACAAGACCCTTCCGTTAGATAATCCATGCTCCTAATGGAATGCAGCTGACTGAACTGAATGAGACACCTAAAATGAAATGCAACAAGAGAAATTTGATCTCTGATGGAGGGATCAAGATACCGACTCTAACAGCTGGGATGGTTCCTACAATGGTTCCACTAGGAGTTAATCTAGGATTAAGGCCAGAGACACTGCCGAGTTGGCTTCCTGCACCTGCATTGGCACCAAACATGCTGACTGTATGAGGTTGAGAATAAGCAGAATTAAAGGAAGAACCCGATGAACCAGAAGGACCAGAGTCAGAATGGGGACTCGGGGGAGAACTAACTCAGACCCTATAGGAGGGAGTGAGACGTCCTAATGGAAAGAGAGGGTGAATACCTTGGAGTCTCCATGACAAACGCCTTGGGGGCGTAATGATAGAAAGGCACAAAAAACAAGGAAATGTTTAGGAGTGATAAACAAGGATCTGTGTGGAAAATTAATTAAATTATGATGTTTATGTCTTGGCTTGATGGTGTAAACGAAGCACTCTTCACTTTAGCTGTGAGTGTGTGAAATAAGTGTGTTTATTTTAATTAAGCCCAGAAGGTTGTTTAAAAAGAAATGTTGAAAACTCTAAATAAAACTAAAATGACAGTAAAATAGACACCTAATCATGCATAAATACTAACCCAACCAAGGCTCTATTACAACCACACTAAATGGAGGTGAAATTTACTCAAAAAGCACTATAATGGCCACAAGATCTAATGTCGATGGGACTGGGATATAATGACTCAATGTTGTTGTAAATAATGCAACAAAAAAACAAGAAAACATAGGGGAAAAGTGCTGCAAAAATAGGGATAAAGGTAAAAAACCTAGGGAAAACAAGGGAACCCTAAGGGAAAAGACCAAAAAAAACTCAAGAGAAATTTTTGGATGAAACAATAACCTATATTAAATATCTGAAATAATGATGGATAAGACCCTGAAACAATGGCTAAAAACGCTACAAATCTCAAACTACCTACTCATCTCAACTCCTCCTAGAAAGGTTGAAGTGTACTAAAACCATATGGGGGTTTGGTTCTACTTCAAGGAGACAAACTGAGCATATCCAGGCCTTAGATGGGCTAAAACAGAGGTTAGACAACCCAAAACAGTGCTCTCGAAAAACCCTCGGAAACATGTTATTCCTCTCTTCTAAAATCTATTTCACCTATATGGACTCTCTTTTAAAAAATTTAAGAATTTAGATTTTGATTTTTAAAGAGGTTTTATCACACTTTTTCGGAATTTAAGTGTGATATTGAGGTGAAATCATACTTTTTTTGTTGAAAACTATGATTTCTGCTCCGGAGTTATCGGGCAACAGGTTGCAGAAAAAGTGTCGTCTCTAGTGTGGCTGGTACCTGTTACCTACGAAAAACACAAAAAAAACTTCCAAATTTTATAATTTTGACTAAATTAGGGCAAGAAAGCTAGAAAAAAACATCAAGAGACTGAAAAAAGCTGAATAAAATCCCTGATAGTTGAAGCTGATGGTCACCCAGGAATCTGAATTACAATAGTGGAGTCACCATTTGTTTCAAGCTCTGATATTCAAGAAGACAATATTCCCTGTTCCATCATAAAAAGGTAAGTCACTTATTTCCGATCGAACATAGCACAAAAATTTGCTAATTGTATTACATCACATAGTAGTGACTTCATGCAAGCAATTCTGCCATTACTCCAACTCTTCATCAGAATCTGAAACACATGAACTATTGTGGTCCCAACATATTCTACCATCTGCGGTGGAATTAATCCAGTCTTCATCCTACATAGTAAGCTTATAGATTTGATCAATCTCACCATCCCCATTCTCCTGTTGGACAGGCTCTGTATAGCATGCAACTTCAAAAGGATCTAATGCCACAAAAACTCAGGTGCGATTCCTTTTAGAAATCATATGCATCTTCTTCAGGTTGATTACAAAATCCATGTCGTAAGCCCAATAAACCAACAAAAAATGCAAGATAAGGATCTCTATCACCAACAATCTCAATAATTTCAAAATCGACTAACACGCTTGCTCCATCAATATCTACACTGATCACCTACAATCGCCCCATCAAAATGATCTTCTGTTGATTTTCCATCCTCAGCTAAATTGGTTACCATTGTAGTTTAGGCCTCCCCATCTACTCCCATGTTTTTTTTGGATGAACATTGGCATTTGATACTAGATCAAGAATAACTTGATACATCTCATAATCCTCGATTTGTGTAGTCAACCACACCTCTCGAGCGAATATATTCTTATTCTGGTACACTTTAATTACTACATGTTGCTCCACTCATGGTTCTTTCTTGCTAGCGTAATTATCTATCAGCTCTTCTAATCCTTCTACAGCCTAGTGATCCCTTAGAAATTTCCTGCATGTCTACAAAAATGACACTAAGATAGACATATCAGTCTCCTTCACTTCATCATTTTCCTCAGGCTTATTCTTCAGTGGGAAAAATTATCTTTGCATGGTTTATTTCGAAGCTTGTAGCTTCATAAATGTCTTATTTTATTTCATGGATGTCTCCTTCTCGTGTTGTACATTAAACCCAACATTCTTATCTTCAGCCTTTCAGACCCATGTCTCCGTCCCTGGCTTCTTTCCCTTAGTGCAGTGTTCTCCATTATGCACACCAGTACATGTTACTATGTTAATGGTTGAATCTTCCTGACGTGGTTCAACCCGCATCATTTGTATGTTATGAGTCATATTATGGTTGTGCTTCTCTTGCATTTTAGCTAATAAAATGGGACAATATTCAATTTCATTACCAAATTATTGATAATACTTACAGGAAGCCATAGTTGGATTCTTACAATCCCTGGCAAAATGTCCAGGTTGTCCGTAGTTGTAAGATATGATCTACACTCATCCATGGTCCGCGCCTGCTCCTCATCCATGCTCTCGGACTTGGAAACCTCCTCATTTATCATTGAGATTGAGGCTTGATGCCCTTTTAATTACATTCCATATGCACCAGGATTGTGTTGTATCATTAGATCGTAGCTCCAACAATGTTGTTCATCATGTCCTACCAAACTGCAGGTAGTTACAAAATAATTTCTTCGGTAGTCTGACATATTTTTACTATAGATGAAAATAGTATGTAGAATTTTGGATTGCGGTTTTGCATATGCTACACTAGACATTAGGCCCTACACTTGGCCCAACACTCGATCCATGATTCAAAGGACTCTGAATCCCATGACACAAATAGTCTCTATAAACAGGGCATTATTCCTTATAGTGACCCTCCACTTTGCACTTGATACACCACACTTCTGACCACATCTTAGGTCTTATCTCCTCTCCCTTATTTAGATCTTGCAGCTCCATATGCAAACTGGAAAACTGGGTTTGAATCTATTGAACCCCTATGCTTCTATCGTCTTTCGGTGAAGCTTCAAGCTTCATCGCTATCTCTAGCACTTCAGCATGGGTTGTGATCTGCTGTTGTGACAACGACATTCTAAGGTGAGGTAACAATGCAAAAATGAACCATTATTTATGTTTTTTATTGGGGATATTGAAGCTAACCTCGTTTAGCAACATTTTAAGTCTTTGGTCTACCTTCGACACAATATCAGTACCTAATTGCTTAATTTCTTTGATTTCTATGATACACTAGGACTACGACTTTAGTTTCTTGTATTTAGTGTTAAACTCAATCTTAGTCTCAACCAATGTAGCATTTTCATTTGTTGTAGCATACTTCATGTACTAGGACAATGCTATATCCTGCAGCGTTGTAGCCAACTGCATTTTCATCATATTTTCGTTTGTGATGTTCTGCGAACTCGATATTGATTATGCAACAAACAATAACTATTTAGGATCATCTGATCCATTAAATACATGCATATTTGGGGGTTAGAAATGGTGAATGGGGGAGGTGGAGGTGGAGGAAAAATATGATGATGGGTGGTGACAGGGGTGGAAGGTTGGTGAATATCCACAACTCTCTACTCATTATTATATCTTAGTGACACACTTATCAAGGTAGCGGGGTTGCTTTCCCCTCCCTCAATTCCGAGCAGTGGACTATTTTCAGTTCAATGTAAGTACCCCAATTTATTCTAAATATTTAACCACTTCACATAGAACCAGGTTCTCTTTCTCCGAACATCAATTTTATTGCATCCACAGTACACCTTTTTCGCACAATAGAATTTTAATCTTGAACTTCAGTGATGTTAGGTGCATACCTCACATAAATTTCAAAAATTTGCACTATGCTTCACTATAGTATATCGAGGTATCGATCAAAAACTGTGTAATAAACCTCCAAATATGCTATCGATCCAATAATAAAAAACTCTCACAATCTTGTTATTAGTCTTCTTCAGCTGCATAATCATATATGTAGTCCACAGAGTAGGCTTGTTATTGAAGTGACCCATTTGTGTATCTAACCTCGATATCCACTCATACAACTCGCTAGCAAACGAAGAAAAAGAGATCTTGTAATGATATTTATCAATATACCTATGTTACCAATGTGTAATAGAGATGCACATATTTTTGTTTTATTGCACAACAAACTCATGTTCTTTTAGATCTACCCAATCTTCAATCTCTTGCTTAGACAAATGCCACATCTAGCTATCCCTCAGTTCGCAGTCATATCCTGGTCCTAGGAATGGAACCATTTGTTTGCTTTATGGGGTCTAGACCCAAGTTAAAATGTGGCTACATGAATTAATGAAACCCACTATTATCGACCCTTTCGGCAACGATCTGCTTGCGCATACCGAAGCCTCACCCGAGGCAATATAGGGGGATGCTAGAACTAGGTTTCTACATCCAAAGGGAAAGTGGACTATGGATTTAGGGCTTTTCTTCCTTTGCAGAGCTTTGTAGAATAGGTCTATCAATTATACATGTGTTGTTCAACACATCTGTTGAACTTACTAGCAGACTGTGTGATCTTACTCAATCATGCATAAAAAAAGGTAAAAAACAATAAACAGAAGTACGCTATGAAATTATATATTGAAACCCTTATTCAACACATATATTCATAAATATAAAGTAATGTAAAACATATCAATATAAACATAGATATATCTCAACATATATTTCGTTAGTTGCTCAGATCTTTCTCATACATTTACTTTTGCCCTACACACTCAGCTACAGGGGTTTGCATACTCAGTTGTAGACTTCCTAAGTTTTCCACTCACTCAGCTGCATGAGCCTTTCCTCTAACCCAAAAACATAGAATCTGAATCAAAACATTCTTACATCCAATTTCATTTCATCAACTTAGACCTCTCTTCTTCTAGACTTCTATCTAGACTCCCTATATAGATTTTTCATTTATAATACCATGGTCCGAAAACCATGGGCAGAGTTCAATTTTCATAAAATAATCCCATCCCATTACATTATAAGGGGCTTTGAACCACCCCAAAGCCGCTAAGACTCAAAATGGACTCTATTCTATGTGCTTCGCTCCCTTATCTGCGGAGCCTTCTCTAACTTATTTCATTGAGGGATCCCATGTCCAACGCTTCTTACTACTTTGAAGGTTGAATCCTTTGTTGTAGGCTTGCCATTTTAAATTCTTATCTAATAGGTAGTGAGATTGCTAAGAATTTTTTCCAAAGTGAGATTCTTCAACTCTGTCATCTCCTCAATGGATGAAACATTGGAATTAAATCACTCAATGAAAGATCTAAACACATTTTGAACTACAACAGGCTCTTCTAATTTTTCATCAAGACCTCTTATAGTGTTCCCAACTTCATAAACTCCTAGGAAATACTTTGCAATATATTCATCATCATACATCTTCAAATACTCGAATTGAATTTTGAAACCTTAAAGTTTGGATTCATTTACCTTGTTATCACCTTCATATAAACTGCTCATCTTGTCCCAAATATCTTTTGTAGTAGAACAATCCATGAATTTGACTAATTCTAATTCTGGTAGGCCAACAAGCTGGGAACTCATGACTTTAGAATTTCATGTAAAATCCATCTTCAGATCTCTTCTAATCAAGGATGTAAGTATTTGATAGTATTCTTCCAGTGCATCCCATACATCATATCCAAGTGATTGAATATAGGCCTTCATCATTACTTTTCAAAACACATAGTTTGTTCCATTGAACATAGGTGCCAGGCTATGGGTGTATCCTACTTTGTCATTTTCCATGGTCCTTGATATTTATTCTAGATATTAAACTAATATGAGGTGACATGGTTTCACTTTTATACCAACTGTTAGAAACTAGGACAATATTAGGGGAGGTTGAGGGGTGGGGGGGGGGTGGGGGTGAATCAATATTCAAGGAATTTTAACAATTTAATTTACTCACAAAAGATATTAGGACACCAATGAATACTTTAGAAAATAATTCATATCAACATCACAAGAATCAATATAAGTATTATATAAAATACAATAGATTCTTCAAACTTTTCCTTAAAATTACTTCACAAATGCAAGCTTCTAATTGTTTTTATAAAGTTCTCTAGATACAACTAGAAGGAAGCTACTACTCCCAGATTTATTAGCTACAAATAAAAAGGAGCTACAACCACTGTTTTATAAGCTACCACTAAAAGGATATCCAAACCATAAATATCTACCATCAACTAGTAGAAGGAGATACAACTCGTGATATGCATGCTACCACATGCTTGACCTCAATGATTCATATTTAATTCCATTTTCAAACTCAAATCACGAAGTCCACTTTCTTACATAAATAAATAAATTTCTCTTCAATAACTCACTATACACACCATCAAAACACCTTCAACAATATATGATTAGTGAATAAAACACCAAACACATCAGCAACATCAGTCCATATCACTCTCTAACAACCATAATCATACAACTTTGGTTAAACTTATAAAGAATTTCGTATTGATATTTGTATTTCTTTGCTCTTTTCATGTAATTTAATGCTTTCATCAATATTTATTTTTTCCTGTCCTACTTTTATTAAGTACTATAAGTGTTCTCTTCAAGTTTTCAAACACTATGTACTTATGTCTACATGAAATATTGAGATTAACTACTAATTTTATTCATTGTGGAAATTTTTAGAATTTAGTAGAGTTTTTTATTTTTATTTTGGTGCATCGCTGAGTTTAGCTCTTATGCTAAATTTTCCTTTAAATATGTTCATCTCGCTATCCTCCTAACAACTCATTCATGCCTTCCTTTTTAAAGATCTTAGTTCTCCACATAATATGGCATATATTTTAAACTTTAGCTACCAACCCATTTTCATGCTTTAACTCTTAAACATAGCCCAACAACTTTGTTTTAGTTTTCGTGTCATTCTTCAAAATCCTTAAGGCTTTAACCAATAACACTGCCAAAACAATGCCATATTTAACTCCATGAGGCCCTTTTCCTTATAGCCCTGATGGCTTAAAAATATTATATATATTTTTTACCCATCAATCTTCACATTTTCATATAACCACATCCTAGTCCTTTAAGTTTTAGGCCCTAGTTCTCCTCAATACGCATTTTCGTAAGGAATTACGTGTCCCACATGGACCCACCTTGACACTTGTGCTTTCCTTATTCATCCTCTATTTTTTTCTTTTTACATCATCATGTCTTGGATTCTTCTCATTTGGAACTTTGAATTTCCTTCTTGTATGATGCCTATAAGTGACATGTATTGGGCGTCTTCTTATTTTTTCTTGGCTCTGACGTCATTCTAGTAGTTCCTCTCAAGCACTCTTTTATGTCACCTTTGGGATGGCACCTTCAAGATGATGTCTCCCCACAGGACCAATATTGTGCATTTGGACCAATCAACGACCAACTGGGGTGATTTCTACTTCCACGCTATCTGTTGCGCTATCCCTATGCTTTATAATCTTGGGTGTCCTTGCATTGCACTCTTTCGAAACCTTTCGGGGAAGCCCTTCTAAGGTGATGTCATGCTCACGTCATTGATGCCACATGTTGCAATCTAATTGGTGACACATGTCACTCATATATAGAAATGTAGACCACCCAAAAAAATTAAAAACAAATGCCACATGTTGCCCATAGCGACATCATGATGAGATCAACATGAGATGATATAATTTTTCCATGTTTCATCTAGTAATAATAGAGAAATGGGTTTTCCAACCATTAATTTTCAATAATTTCCTTCATTAAAATCCTTGAAGGGTCTGGGCCTTTTACTATGTTGCTTCTTCTCTTTGTGCCATTTCACTCAGCCTTATGTCATCTCGAGCCTTCCAAACTCTACACATTCATTTTTTCTTAGAGGGAAGTACTCCTGAAGTGAGTTGTCTCATGTATACCTCCACTTGTTGAACTCCACCAATGAAATCATTTCTCGTTGTTATGCTCTACTGACTCCTACAGGCCTTTCATCATCCTACATGCAAATTTTGATCTATTCGGGAAACCTCCTACCAGGATGAGTTGTTAAAAGGGCTTTGCCACAAGCCAATAATAATAATTTATGTTGCTACAAAGTCAAGCCAGGTTCACTTGGAACTTTATTTAGCTACTTTGTTGAAAAGCTCTACCATGTTTGGAAAAAATACCAATATTAACTTGCTACAAATTGATCCTTTAGCAACATTAGCTCTACAACTTTGACTTTTGGGGTTCCTTAACTTTGATTGACAACAACTTCTATTCTATGAGGCCATTCTAAAACTTATATATACTAGTTAAAAGATCTTTCAAAACTCTGTCCATATGAGTGGGTCCCAAGTCCTCTTGAGTTGATATGCTAAACTAAAAATGGATTCAAAGTCACAACACCTTCTCTATCTCTAGCTTTACTAGACTTTAAGCTAATCTTCGTTCTTCTTACAACCATATTTTCTTTTGCAATAATATTCTTCACCTTTTCCATCGATGACAACAAATTTTGAATAATAAGTTCAATATATGGAGTTTCTCCTCTGGTATTGACAAAAAATGGTTGAACCTATACTTTTATTTTGAAGATATCGGGGAAATTCCTAGCCAAAAAATGGGTCTAATCCACACATAAAATTTTCTCGATAAAATACAATAAAAATATTATCATGGGAAGAAACATTGGAATCGTATAAGGTACCAGTTCTCAATAATATATTCTCATCTCAATAAAGTTATTGTATAAATACCATTATCCCACCTTCACTGCCTCACTAAGCTACAATTTGTTTTTAATCTTTGCAAATACTCTCTATAGTGATACATCATACATGAGGCTGAAGGGGACTAATAGAAAATAATTAAAAAATCTAAAAGTGAAGATTCTTTTGAATTCTTCTCCTGCACAAAACATCCTATGAATTACTGAAAGTACATTTCCACTTGAATCTTGTTTTTGTATTTGAATGCTAGAGAATTTATCCATCTCAAAATATAGAATTATATAAACCAAAACAGTATGATACATAAAAGACTTGGTAATGATAAAATGTTCAACTCGTCATTGATGACATCAGATAGGTACTAGTTAAATTTAAATTTATTAAAGGATTTTTCGTTGGCGATGTAGAGGCTAAAAATCCAAAGATGATTTCATCTACTTCATTACTGTGGTTATATTGAAATAAGAAACATACCTCAAATATAATATATTTAGACATTTTTGGTGAAATACTTGGAATAAGGTGGATTTTGTTCTAATATTTCAGTATTAACAGATAAAAGGATTAAAGGAGAGTGGATTTTTCATATAGGGTTATTTCATGATACAAATAACTCAATAATTATCCCTTTAGTGGTTGGGAATGACTGGGAATTACAATATTGAGAATTTTTGAAATGAACTATATGTTTATGTAAAATAGTAGAGTCCCATTTTTGACACAATTGCCTTTTTTACTCAAGAGATATTTTTCAAAACCCTAGGAAATGAATTCAACATACGAGGGAGTTTGGGGAATTATAAATTTAGCCAAATATGACTCCAAATCCAATGATACATCCTGTATGCCTTAAAAACATTGAAATTATGAAGAATGAATCTAAGAGAGATCAAATTTTCATTAGGTTTCACGAGCACCATGTTGGAAATACTGAGAGGGGGGTGAATCAATATTTCTTTTAAATTTTTATTTTTACCAGTTAGATCACTTATAATTAGAACATAAAATGACAAATGAAAATAAACAATTTTATTAATATTAAGAAATCAAGTAAAATATTTGTGTAGGGATCCAACACTAGATGAAGAAACCAATCTCCAATCTCCCAAGATCCAACCTGTGTTATGTAAAACATCAACTTGGACTTCCCAATGCTCCAACCTTGTTAGTTTCAGGAAACAACCTCTAGGACTCCAACCCTATCTCTAGCACAGGCTCCAACCTGGTCTCTTGAGAACTCCCTTCCTCTAGGGCTTAATCCCTATCTTCTAAGCCACCAATCATGTCTCTATGAGGCTCCAAAATATAGGGCTCCAACCCTCAACTTCAATTTGCTAGGATAATTTTGAAGATTGTTCACGACTCCCAATATCTTCTTCAATGAGCCTTGTCTGTCTTCAAAAATTCGTCCTACAAATCACTTCATCAATGAAAATGTTGTCTTCTTAGAAGGTGTCACCACTTCATGTCACCCAAACAAGTTTCTTCAATGTTACTTCGTGATGGCTTCAATGCATCTAGTCTAGAGGATATCCTTCTGCAAGTATTATTTAATGAATTCTACTCAAGTATATTTAACTGTACTTCAATAGCTCTGCAATGGTGCTCCAATTATACTTGTTGTTGTAGCTTCAATACTATTGAAATATTCGGTACCAGGTCTTCTATGTCTCCAACAATTGCTACAAGAGATATTTAGTAAGGTGCTTGAATAAGACATTTGAGGGTTTCTTTAATCAACTCTTCAACTATCTGTTTCAACAAGACAAATTGTCTCCAACACTATTCTTCAATCAATCTTCCAAAGATGCCACAAGGTTCCCAATAAAATCTTCATCAATAGTTTTGTGGTTTTCTTAAGAAGTGTTCAACTCCAAAATATAAATTATGTAAGAACATGAATCCTTGTGCTTCCAAGGTCTTTAAGTATATGATGTTAACAATTATGTCTTTCAAAAAATGCTCTAATACTACTTCAAATTCTCAACAAAGGTATGGAGCCAATGACTTTGGAAGTGCTCTAAAATGATTTAAATATGGTGTGTTTTTGCTGTAGGTTGGGCTAACTGGTTAGGGAAATACGACTATCCACATAAGCATACTTAAAATCCTCCTAACTATTGCTACTGCCTCCCACTTTAGTGCTTCTCCAATGTGCTTAAGTTATGAACTATTTTAACTATTTGAGAGAGTACTGTTATGACGTTGAGACACTTGAAAGTTTAAAATATTCTTATGTGAAGTTGTCTAGTTTATAAGTGTATGCACCAGGTCCGTGATGTTGAATATGTATATGAACTAGTGTTGATATGAGCCTCCGAATAGGTATGAATTTCCTTTCTCCAATCTGGAACATAAGTTACATGTATACTCTACAATGAGTAATCCAAGCTGATCCAAGACTTTCAAAGGAGCTAGTTAACCTTAGATGGTTAGGTTTTTTCCCAACAGATAATCTGAATCTATATCCCTTGATACTAATTACCCAAAGAGAATTATCCTTATGATCTTTCTCCTCGACCTCGTATTACTTCTCTGCCCTCTGAAATTTCAGAGATAGATATTTGAATCTCTAACTGTGAAATAATTGAGTGCAAATATATATATTTGTCCCTATGAAGAGACACATCCATTTGAAGTGAGTCCGACTTAATATGACTACACATATGTCAGCGAGCCAATAAAATATATATTTCTTAACTTAAAAATCAATTTTCTCTTCAACTAATGGGAGTTTGAGGGCAAGTGAGGGCTCATTAGAGAGAGGAAATAGTCGTCTTGAATATTGTAGAGGACCCATTATGATAGGATTCCTTCAAGGTGACAAAAAATAATTTTCTCTGTGACTGTTTTTGAAATTAGATCATTTTTCTTAAAATTTCAAGAGTGCCCTCCAACAATTATCAATCAAGGAGGTCTTGTCATCATAGGCACATGATTGACACTTAGGGTTTACATCAATATTTTTGAGAATTTTATACTTCTTCCATTAGAGTAAGAACATCATCATGATTTTAGGGCTTCATCATAAATATGAAGGATATCATAATATACATTAGGTTATGGAATATTCATACTTTGAAAATGTTATCACTCTGTAATTTCAAGGCTGAAGAAAAAACCATAAAGGTAAGATCAAAACTGCTTTTAAATCTAGAAGCTAGCCCTTCTAAACTCATAGAGGGATCTCTTTGTTATATTTAGATTTGTTTTCTAGAAATTTTAGGCTAGTTAATGGGATCAGAGTTTGGTTTTTGAATTGGTTTGGCTAGAGCAACAAGGGAAAGCCATTGGGCAATGGAGTCAAAGAGGCTTGGGGTGATCAATTTGTAGAAGTATCAAGCTTAATTGAAACATGGAAAGGTAGGTGAACTAATTGGATATTATATATTTAAAATGATTTGGAATTAAATAAAAGAAGGATTGAGTTGAAAATAAAGACAAATTAATAATTTCTTAGTTTGAATTCAGACGAAAATATTAAAATGAGTTATAGCCAGAATAGTTTGTATAGTTCAACAAATATTGATCGTCATTGTTTCTGTAATGTAATTAACCTTTAAAGAAAGAACATTAATGGAAACAATGAAATAACATATAAACGAATAGAAGCACTTCACCACTTTTTTCAACACATGAATCCTGAAAAGAACTTGTCTTGTATTACTGCAAAAAGTCACTTGAACACATTGAACAACTTTACAATGAATGGTAGTCTTTTTCATTACAAATCCCAACATTTATTACTTCAAATTATGAAGTATTTATACTAATTATTCACCAAATATCTGAAAACTGTGTTAAAAAAATACAACTGAAATATAGGACATTCAAAACTAATGAATATACTTGGCACTGTGTTTGTGTATTTTTGGTGACAAAGAAGAGAAATTCACATTTGATAGCAACTCTTATTTTCTGAGATGGCCTCCAAGTCACTAAATGTCTTTGAGCTTTTTCCTCCCGAAATTTTGAAAAACATGGTCTAGGTATCCCTTTGAATATCTCAATTTGAGATAGTTGTGTAAAAAGTGAAAGAGTTTATGATATATGAATATTTTTTTGAGATACACCTCTCAGTTTCCCAAAATTCTGATCCAGTTCTTCACAATAGTCTCTGTAAAAGGATGTCTAAAACATGACTTTGTACTATCAGAAAAACAGACTGTGAAGATGTGAATATATCTCTCATTCTGTAATACATGTGTAAAAAGTGAGATAGGATTTTATAGTTTGGAATATTGGAAACAAAAATTTTCTCCATTTTCTCAAGATTCATCTCTGACTAACCACAATCAGTTTGGAAAAACGATGACTAAACATGAAATTTCTGGAAAATGTGCCTTAAAATATTATTTAAAATTTCCCAAACCATATTTTTTGTGTAAAAAATCAAAGAGGATTTTGTACATACAGATGTTATAAACAAAAACCTCTTTTAGTTTCTAAAAATTCAATTCCACCTACACCTAAATTGTATTTGAAAATATTGGCTAAAAATAGGAAAAAATGGGAAAATATGCCTGCAAATATTTCTACGAATATCCCAAACCATAACAGTTGTTAGAAAAATGAGGGATGAATTTTTATAAGTGGATGTTTTCAACAAAAACCTCTTTTACTTTTTGAAAATTAGTTCTTAGTTGTTTGTAAACCATGTTTAAAATTACTTTGTCGTATAGAAAAAAAAATAGTTTTAATTGGCCATGAAACAAACATATGAGATGGAGGCGGTAGGTGACATGGAGGTGAGAAATGATGTGGAGGCACATTTTTGGAAGAAAGAGTTGACATGTCAGCATGAAAGGAAGGTGCAAGGATGGAATGGTAAGCGGGAGCGGGATCAGGCAAGAGGAGATATGTGGTTGTAGGAGAGTGGAGGTGGAGCAGAAATGTAGGGTGACATAATCGGGAGTGCGAATTATGGAGGGAGGGGAAAAACCATTTTTGGAGGGGGTAGGAATGGTATATGGTATTGAGAGGGGGGGTGTGAAATAATGCAGGGCTAACACATTTCTTGGGACCAGTGTGAGTGAAACCACCTTTTCAGACCCTCCCCCTTCCGCCAATAAAGCTAGGATGGGAAAGGGGGGTCGAAAAGCCTTGTGAGACATCAATGTAAGCTAGTGATGGTCGGGCCATGGATTAAAGCGCATAGCTGAACATTATAAGGAAAATTTCCTTTTTTTCTCTCTCAACTCTATAATAAAATTAAAACTAGAGTACCAATGCCTTACTACAATTTATTTAATCACATTTCAATGATGTGACTAATTTAATTTAAACATACTTAAGCTGCATTTCGACTTGCAAGCATATTTTTCTAAATTTTTCTTAAGGTTTTGACCTTTTTTGGAAATAATTGACAACATGGAATATTATTTTACAACATATGAAATATAATAATCATTATCTATAATCAAGTGACCCTATAAAAATTGTAGGACCCTAACATAGGCTCCAGTTGGGGATGGAACTCTCGTACTGAGGTGCCAAGAACACCGTAGACTAGTAACCCGATCCATTGGGTTGATCCCAAGCCTACAACATGCTCTGCCATAAAATCTTTGTCACTGAAAATGTCAAACTGAAATCAAGACGTTTCTGCAAACTAAAATTTGAAACACACTCAACTAAAATTTGAAATGAAATTTGAAACTGAAACTCGCAAGAATTCTTGGAAAAAATACTCAAATCAATGATCTTATTTGCACACTGATACCTACCCTATAGTGTTGAAAATTATGCTGAATCAAATAATACAAAAATGGAAATGCAGTTAGTCAAGTAGTTTTTGAAACAAGTGGACTACTTGACTGCTTGTTAGCATAATCAAAAGGACAACTTGACTATTTGTCCACAAAATCAAAGTTGTAACATGTAATGGAAACTCCTGATGGATCTGGTCCTTGTAGTGAAAACATGGTTGAACACTTAAGCTAAAATGAACCACCATGTAGTCTGCTACGAGATCAATAAAAACATGATTTATTATGTTAGCTTTCAGGTCTTCAATGACCATTCGATCATGGATGATTTCATCAGTTGTATCCTCAAGGTTAAACACTAATTCTACAGTTTCAGTGTTGTACTTGAAAACATAATTCTTATCAATTTTCAAATCAAAAGGAAATACAATATCCCCTTGTTTTGGAGAAGGAAGAATTTCCAGGAATTGTTTAGGGTTTGGAAATTACATGATTGAAATTGAAAATTGAAAAGTTCAATACCCTTCTCGACACTTTCAACATCTAACTCAAGAAAACAAATTTTACCTTTAGGATAAATTTTTCTTGATTTGAAACAACTAAACATGGCCATTAGAAAATCTTCATCAATTTGAAACTCTACTAACTTATTCCTAAATCCTTTTAAAATTTCACAAGATAGAGGATTTTCCACATACCCTGTCATCTCATTCAGTAAGAAATATGATCAAAATGTAGTGGAGTTGCCATGAATGCTTTAAATCCTAGATTCTATGACAGTCAAGTAACCCAAAAAGATTTGAATCTCTAGATAATTTGAATATGGATTCGTTGGGTGAATAATTCAACCTTATTGTGTCTGATCATTGTCCACCGTCAGTAATCAGATTTGGAATTTGATACATTTTTCTGAGGAAGATAAAATGTGTCCCCAGTATGGTGACCACTATGTTATCACTCTGTAATTTCAAAGCTGAAGAAAAAACCACAGAAAAACCTCTTTTAAGTATAGAAATTAGCCCTTCTAAACTCATAGAGGGATCTCTCTATCATATTTAGATTTGTTTTTCTAGAAATTTTAGGCTAGTTAATGGGCTCAGAATTTGGTTTTTGAATTGGTTTGTTTGGAACAACAAGGGAAGGCCATTGGGCAATGGAGTCAAAGAGGCTTGGGGTGATCAATTTGCATAATTATCAAGCTTAAGTGAAACATGGCAAGGTGGGTGAACTAATTGGATCTTTTAGATTTAAAATGATATGAAACAAAAGAAAAGAAAGATTCAGTTGAAACTAAAGAGCAATTAATAATTCCTTAGTTTGACTTCAGAAGAAAACATAAAAATTAATTACAGCCATAACAAGGTGTATATTTCAACAAATCATGACCATCACCGTTTTTGTAATGTAATTAAGCTTTAAATAAATAAGAGTAATGGAAACAACGAAATAAAATATAAACAAAGATAAGCACTTCACCAAATTGTCCAACACATGAATCCTAAAACAAATTCTCTTGTATTACTGCAAAATGTCACTTGAACTCAGTGAACAAATTTACAATGAATGGTATTCTTTCTCATTACAAATCCCAACATCTATTACTTCAAATTATGAAATTAATCACCAAATATCTTAAAATTGTGTTACACAAATAGAAATGAAATATAGAACATTTAAAACAAATAAATATACTTGGCACTACCTCTGTGGATTTTTTGTGACAAGGAAGATCAATTCGAATTTGATAGCAACTCTTATTTGTTGAGGTGGCCTCCAAGTCACTAATTGTCTTTGAGCTTTTTTGTCCCGAAATTCTGAAAAATAGGGTCCAGTGATCCCTTTGAATATCTCAATCCAAGATAATTGTGTAAAAAGTGAAAGAGGTTTTTGTATATGAATATGTTTTTGAGATAAAAATCTCTCAGTTTACCAAAATTTTGGTCTAGTTGTTCACAATATTCTCTGCAAAAAGATGTCTAAAATAAGACTTTTCACATTCAAAAAAATAGGCTATGAAGATTTGAATGTATCTCTCATTCTATAATAGTTGTGTAAAATGTGAGATAGGATTTTGTATTTTGGAATAGTAGGAACACAAACCCCCTTCAGTTTCTCAAGATTCATCTATGATCGGCCACAATCTGTTTGGAAAAAAGATGACTAAACAAGACATTTATGGAAAATGTGCCTTCAAAGATTATTTCCAATTTCCCAAGCCATAATGTCTATGTAAAAACGAAGAGATATTTTTTACATATGGATGTCAGGAAAAAAAAAAAACCTCTTTCAATTTTTGAAAATTATTCCCCCCTGCGCAGAAATCGTATTTGAAAATATTGACTAAAAACAGGAAAATTTGGGAAAATATGGCTGCAAAGATTTATCTAAATATCCCAAACCATAATATATTTTAGAAAACTGAGGGAGGTTTTCGTAATAGAGGATTTTATCAACAAAAACCTCTTTCAGGTTTTGAAAATTCATTCTCAGTTGTTTATTAACCATGTATAAAATTACTGTGTTGTATAGGGAAAAAAATAGTTTTAAGTGACCATGAAACGAACATATGACATGGAGGCGGGAGGTGACATGGAGGTGAGAAATGATGTGGAGGCACATGGTTGTCAGAATAGTTGATGTGTGAGCGTGAAAGGAATGTGTGGCAATGGAACAATAAGCGGCAGCGGGATTAGGCATGGGGAGATACGTGGCAGTAGGGGAGTGGAGGTGGAGTGAAAATGGAGGGTGACATAACCGGGAGTGCAGATTATGGTGGGAGGGGAGAAACCCATTTTAGGAGGGGAGTAGGATTGGTATTTTTTATTGAGAGAGGGGCGCAAAATAATGTAGGGTTGACATGTTGCATGGGACCAGGGTGAGTGAAACCACGTTTTTGGATCCCCCCCTCCACCGATAAAGCTAGGATGGGCAGGGGGGTCGAAAAGCCTTGTGAGCTGTCGATGCAAGCTGGTGATGATTGGGTCATCGATTAAAGCGCATAAATTAAAAATATAATACAAATTCCATTTTTTGTCGCTCTCAAATCTATAACAAAATTAAAACTATAGTACCAAGGCCTTATTACAATTTATTTAATCACATTTAAATGATGTGATTAATTTAATCTGAACATACTTAATTATCCTCTAAAGCTTCATTTTGACTTGCAAGAATATTTTTTTATTTTGTTTGTAAGGTTTTGACCTCTTTTGGAAATAATTTACAACATGGAATATTATTTTACAACATCTGAAATATAATAATCATGAGCTATAATCAAGTGACCATATAATAATTATAGGATTCTAACAGACAACAAGGTTAGTTCAAAGGATATCTAGGGTATTATGATAAATTAGAATATAGGTATTATGATCAATGGGAATCTAGGGCAACATCACACAATACAAGAATTTTCCATAAAAAACAATTCCATATTGACATCAATGACAACCTTGACTAATAGTATCTCCCTTTTTCATTGATGGAAATATTCTTTCCCTTCCAACATTTTCTCCCCCTTTGACATGAATGGAAAACGGGGTGTCCAAGTACTCCCCCTATCAAGCTTCTTCTCTTCATTATATTTTCTTCATCAATAATATTTTTTCATAGGTATGTTGCTCCCTGAGTCATAGTGATATTATTTAATGTACTTGCTCCCCGTAAGCCTCTACGTTACTTCATGTAAATGGATGAGGTAGATGATCAACACACTCCCCTTCCTACATAAGCTCTTATAACTCTTCTTTTTTCTCAGGAAGGATTGTTGCCTTGTGATCAAGTGGAATAAATATTCAACAATGGTCCATCAGATGAGTAAAGGATTATGTTCTTCAATGGAGTTTCTTGCGGGAGATGATCTATCAAAAGATGATTGTTCGTGTATGTCTCACCAAGCATTTCATAGGGCCCTTTCACATATAGCTTTTGTAAGAATGCTTAGTAATCAAAAGCTCCCCCTAAATGTATGCATGTTTTCTTTTTGGCAGAGTCTCATTATCAAACACTTGGAATATTACATTCGCTAAGAATGTATTTATCAATTCAAAAACATTTTTTGTTGGCTGGAGCGTTCGTGAGACTTTCGGATCCAATTTTCTTCCTTCTCCATACCTGTGTAACTTTTTTTTTTTTTTTTTTCCTGGCATGCTTGTCACAGTTTTATCTTATTTAGGGACCCAATTTAAGTTATAATCACGGGCCATATGTCCAATTTTATTGAAATTGAAGCATTCTATCTTATTCGTGAATGAGGAAGCACGAGTTTTTCTTGCAAATTTTCTTCTAGGAGGCGGACGAGGAAAATTATATTCATCCTTGTGGTATGCCCTACAATCCTTTTCCACGTGACTAAAATTTGTACAAGAATAGAAAAACCAAAAAATATACTTTTGTACCTGGAGGATTGAGATTGATTTGATGTACTTCCAAAGTTATTGTTTCTTGGTATTCCTTGATGATACACATTTCCTCTTGCATCTTTGATACCTTAATATATTATTGGAGTAGAGTGTCTACCATATTCATCACGACACTTCTCCATGCCTTTGTTGAAACTAGGAGCATCAAAATTTCTTCTAAGATTTTCCACATCCTTTTTGTTTGGAGCATTAGGGTTTGCATTATCCTTATTTGAAGGTCTACCATCATAGCCAAGACCTGATTTATTAAGGGGGGTTATTTGATGAATTAGGATGTCATCTAGGGTTTGAGAACTCTTTATGTTCTTATTCAGTGAGTCAGCATCCTTTTCAAGAGAGACAATTGCTCCTTTCAAATTTTCACGATCTTCATCTTCCATAAATAGTTGCTTATTCATTTCTTCCATCATCCTTTTTACTTCATGTGTTTCAATTTTTAGAGAGATGACATCTGATTCTAGTAGGAAAATATCTTCATCCTTTTCTTTTAGTTGACATGCCATAAAATTTCTTTCCTTTTCTGCTTCATTGACTTGTCCTTATATGACTGTCAAAGCTTCCATCACCTTCTCAGCTCCGTGTTCTTGTTTCTTTGCTTCTTCTAGTTGAGATCCAATGGAGGAGTCTTCTTCCTTGTATTCACCAAAATTTCCTTTAAGTTTTTTCAAGCCTTCATGTCTTTGTTCAAGATGGCTTGGCAATTTTTCTTCCCTTTTATTTTCCTTATTCAATTGACTTGTCATGGATATGACTTCTTCATGATGATTTCTCTTGTTTTGATGAACTTCCTCTTTAATCTTGGTGAGCTCCTCATTTTTTTATTGAACTTGAAGCTTGAATAGGTTAACTTCCTTACTTTTCTTGTCAAGGTCATGGTCACCATATTGTGATTTCTTCTTGACCTCCTCATTCTCCTTTTCCAAATTTATTATTTCTTCTAGAACAACTACAAGCTTTGCCAAGAAATCCTCTTCGAACTCATCTTTATTTTCTTCATCTTCTAGGTCTTCCTTGGCCTTGATGTCTTCACTCTTGTTTTCAACTTCCTTAATGGGATGGGTTATGGATTTCCTTCTTTCTCTCCATCATGTTCTTTACTAGAGGTTATGGTCAATGCTCCTTTTGATTGAATATCATGCTTTCTTTCCCAAATATCTTTTGTCAATGAACATTTTTCCACTTTGTCCTTTATAGGATCTGGTAGCCCACTCAAGATAGCCTTAATTTATTCTGCATTTTATTTCTTCAGTTCTCCTTCCATCGTGCTTTCTGTAATCAATGATTCTCTTACTTCAACACCCTGATCCATTAAGAAATTCCTCATTCTTACCTTCCATACATCAAATTTTCTATTGAACAATGGAATTTTTCCAATTTTAATGTCTTCACTTTTCACGGTTGAGGAAGAGATATGTTTAGAAGGATTGGAGGTTTTCTTTCTTGAATTTCCATTTGTGTCCTAAGTATCAACCTTCAAGTTGTTAGACTTATCAGCGAAGGTACTGGCTCTGATACCAATTATTTGGGATCATGATTTCCATTAGATGAAAACCTGGAGGTGTTAGTTAATGATTGCATCACCAGAGATAAGGATCCATGAGAGGCGGATAGTCAATGTCGCAAAACACACGGGGAGGATTGTTTTATTCAATTTCCAACAATATACCCCCAACGCAATTTGGGTGAGTATCGAACTTGTGGCTTACGCTTTGATACCACTTGTTGGAAATAATAAGAGGGGGGGTGAAACTGTATTTCTTTTAAATTGTTATTTTTACCAGATAGATCAGTTATAATTAGAAAAAAATGAACAATAAGAATAAATACTTTTATTAATCTCAATAAATCAAGTACAATATTTGTGTAGGGCTCCAAACCTACATGAAGACACCATTCTTCAATCTCACAGGCTCCAATAAGTGTTATGCCAACCACCGACTTGGGCTTCCCAAGGATCCAACCTTGTCATTTTGAGGCACTAACCTTAGGGCTCTGGCCCTATCTATGGTACAGGCTCCAACCTCGTCTATTGAGGACTCATATCCTCTATGGATCCAACCCTATCTTCCAAGGAATCCACCTTTTCTATAAGAGGCTCCAACCTCTAGGTCTCCAACCCTTAGCTTCAATTTTTCAGGATAAGTTTGATGATTGTTCATGGATCCCAATATCTTCTTCAATGAGCCTTGTCTATATTCTGCAATGCCTCCTCCAAATCACTTCATTAATGACAACCTTGTCTTGATATAAGGTGTCACCACTTCTCTTCATGTCACCCAAATAAGTTTCTTCAATGTTACTTCATGATGACTTCAATGCATATAGTCTAGATGATGTCCTTCTTCAAATATTCTTTAATGACTGCTCCTCAAGTATATTTAAGTGTACTTCAAAAACTCTACAATGGTGCTCCAATTATACTTCTTGTGGCAGCTTCAATACTATTCAAATATTGGGTACCATGTCTTCTAAGTGTCCTTTAATTTATACAAGAGATATTCAGTAAGATGTTTCAATAAGACATCTTAGGGTTTCTTCAATCAATTCTTCTATTATTTGTTTCAATAAGATAAGTTTTCTCCAACACTATTCCTCAATCAATGTTCCAAATATGCAACAAGGTTCCCAACAAAATCTTCAACAATGATTTTGTGGAATTATTAAGAAGTGTTCCACTTCGAAAATATAAATTATGTAAGAACACCAATACTTGTGCTTCCAAGGTCTTTACCTAAACGATGTTAACAATTCTCTTCTTTAAAAAATTATCTAATACTACAAATTCCCAACCAAGGTATGCAGCTGATGACTTTGGGAGTGCTCTAAAAATATTCAAATATGGTTTATTTTTATTGTAGTTTGGGCCGATTGGTTATGAAAAGATGAATTTCCACATAAGCATACATAAACTCTTCCAAACTGCCTCCTAAATGATACTAATACTGCCCAATTTAGTGTTGCTCCAAAGTGCTTAAGTTCTGGATTTTTTTAACTATTTGGGAGACAAAAGTTCTGAGTTTGAGACACTTGAAAATTTAGAATATTGTTACGGGAAGTTGCATTCAAGGCTATCACTGTAATATTAGTTACAAATTTTATTCACCAGGTCTGAGTTGTTGAAATAATATATCTGAACTAGTGCTGGTATGAGCATCCAAATAGGTCTGAACTTCCTTTCTCCTATCCGAAACATAAGTTACAAGTATACTCTACAGGCAGTAGTCTGGTCTAATCCAAGCTATTCAAGGCAGCTATATTAGATTTCTATGGTTAGTTTATATCCTAATAGATGATCCGTATCTACAACCCTTGACACTTATTACCCAAATAAAATTATCCTTATACTCTTTCTCCTCAACCTCCTATTACTACCCCGCCCTCTGAAATTTCAGAGATAGATATCTAAATTCTAACATTTAAATGATTGAGCGCGCGCGCGCGCACACACACACACACACACACAAATATATATATATATATATATATATATATATATATATATATAAAGAGAGAGAGAGAGAGAGAGAGAGAGAGAGAGAGAGAGAGAGAGAGAGAGAGAGAGAGTTATTTGTCCCTATGAAGAGACACGTTCATTGGAAGTGAGGTCGACTTAATATGATTGTCCATAGGTTGGCTAGCCAATAAAATACATATTTCTCAACTAAAAAATTCATTTTCTCTTTAAATACTAGGAGTTCGAGGGAAAATGATGGCTCACTAGAAAGATTAAATAGTCCTCTTGAAGATTGTAAAGGACCCATTGTGATAGGATTCCTCCAAGGTGACAAAAACTAATTTTCTTTGTGACTGTTGTTGAAATTAGATCATTTTTCTTAAAATTTCAAGAGTGCCCTCCAACAATTTTCCATGATTTTCCGTGACATTTATGTCATCAAGTATAGTCATTTCCATGTCATTATCAACTATTAAATTTCTAGTACATGAGCTCTCTATTAAGATGGGTGTCCTTAATTTTATTAAAGGTTAGGTCACTATGGGAATCAATTAAGGAGGGCTTGTCATCATAGGCACATAATTGGCACTTAGGATTTACATCAATATTTTTGGGTATATTAGACTTATTCCTTTAGAGTAAGGACCTCATCATGATTTTAGGGCTTCATGATCAGGAGAAAGGACATCTAGGGCATTATGATCAATGAGAATGTAATTATTATGATCAATGGGCATCTAGGGAAACGTCATGCAATACAAGAACTTTCCATCACAAAGAATTAAATATTGACATCAATGGAAACCTTGACTAACACATCAACCTTGATGTAAATCGTTGAGAGAATTCCTAGCTAGGGAATCAATGCCCAAGCATCTATGTTTTTCTGCAGAATTTGTTTTTAGGAAGTGAGATTATCACACAATTAACCTTGAAGTTAGAGAATTTGATTTTATAGCTAGTATTTCATTCCTTTAATATTGGCATACTAAAAGTTAGAGAATAACTTTCTATACCAATACGCCATGTCTTGAATATCGATAGACTTAAAAGCTTAAGAATGATAAATGAAAGTAGAAAAATAACTAACTGCCTGAGCATTTATGAATTCAGGAAGTTAGAGCTTGGTAAGAAACCACTTTAAATGATCACACTTAAATGGATGTCATAATATTTATCATAAAGATCGTGAATGTAATGATTTTACTCATATAAGTTAGCAGGTGCGATTTGAGCAAACTATATATTGCACAATTTTATCTAACATATAGAAATAGAACTTTGTCTAAAGGCCACTTATATGATTTTATGGGAATAAACTCACTCATATTCCATAATAATACTAAGAATCATGAAGGTGATGAAAATGTAACACAAATAACAAAAGAAGGGAATATGTTGTAAATGAATTAAAAAACTAGACTCTTTATTGGTCAATGAAAATTTCTTACAAAATTCACAAAATTCTTGATAAAAAAAACATATTGACAAGCCAAAACATCCAAACCCTTTTTGTTCGTTCTTCATTTTTTTATACATTTATTGGACAAATTGTTTTAGTAAGGAGAATATAATTGATTTTTTACTAACTAATAACTAAAAACTCATTTAGCTAACTAATATAATTGGAACGATGAGTGTAATCCACACTTGGTATTCATATGCCTTCACGTTTGTGAAATTGGCGTTATTTTCAAGGTATGCTTGGGCACAAAGGTAGCCACCAAATATGTGGTGTTTACATAAGTGATTCAATTTATTTAACCTTTTCTTGCAAGAAGTAAAATGTTTTATGGAGATAATTTGGCTGGAAAAAAGTTTCCTAGTTTAGAATTTAATCCTAACTCTCTCACCCTAATGAGCCTTCTATTATCAAGAATCTCTTTTCATTTCAAACCTAATACCACCCTTCCAAATAGCTTCAATAATATACTAATATTTTCTAGATCGTTAACATTAGCAATGCCTTCAATGGTATTGCAAAAATTTAATTTGGTTCTAAGTTTAACTCCATTGTAATTATCAGAGCAGTGTTCCCCATCAAGTTCCGAGATGGTCACCCATGTTAGAACACAATTTTTTTGTCTTTTAAAGCCTAGGTTTATGGGAAAAAATGTTCATATAATATTTTTGCTTATGAATATGGTTGTAACGTGTTGAAATTGGAAGGAATTTTATCTAATGATAATTTCCTCCTCTGTTGGTATCTTAGACACAAGTTTGTTATGGTTTTGTTCACTAAGACAACATTGTAGGGCCAAATATGTCACTGGTCCACAATTGTGTTTCCCCACTCTAACATAGTAAAAAAGATTCAAATGTTCCACAAATTTGAATTTCAAATATTCAATGTCTACTCTGAGGACTCCAAATTAATGGCCTCTTTCTACCTTAAAGTTCGATCAACCTTGAACTTACTTATATTGCACTCCATTAGTACTATGCACTTAATTACATAATATTAAACAAGTACGTGAGTTAAATAGCCTCATCTAGCCCCAAATTATACAACTTTTAGATGGTATTTCGTTTTTTCTCTCTCTTCCTCATGCCCACTACCATTAATATATTTAGAATGTATGCTTTCCTTTGAAATGGAATCATGAATCAAAATGTATTCCCATAGTTTCAATATTTTCAAGTATGGATTCCTATCATACGACATGCTTCTATTCAAAGGGAAACCTCCTAGTTAGCTTTCGATTGAACCATTTTTCACAAGCATCAAGTAGAAAATATGAGTCTTGTATGTGTTTTTTCAACAAATAACAGTGTGAGTTGACTGAATTTTATTAATTAATGCATGGAAATCCTATTATGGCATCCAATTATATCCTTGTGCTTCATATATGAATATATATCATTATCTATATAATAATAAGTATGGTCATTTCTCAAAAGGTAAGGCTCATTGTCATAAACCTGATCCATTTCTTATGTTCAAAGTCAAACGAAACTTAAAATTTAGTGACTTTGGAACCTTCTTCATTATCCCCCAAATTTCATAACGATATCCTCAAAAGTAGCCATGATGAGCAACAAAGAGATATAATGTCAACCATGTATGCTTCTTTGAATTTTTCAATGTAAGTTGGAATCCCTAACTCCCTATTTTAGGATTCTTCTCCCATACCCCAAAATAATAAGATATATTTTTTTTACTATTGATTTTAAATCACCATCCAAATTATATGATCCATAAAATATTTCTTTCATTTTTTTTGCTAATTGAATATTTGATGAATTATGGTACATAAGAGGCTGGTTCATGCAACCTTTACTGAAACATTGGAATTTTCTAGGTTTTTATCTTTTATAAAGGACTTCTATTTTACCATTTCAAGGACATAAACATGATTCTATGTAGGAATTCCCATTATTTAACATGATCATCCAAATCTACCATGGTTTTGATGTATCTCGAACTTCACACAAGGAATCAAGGTAAAACTCATTTTTTGTTTGAGAATGGTCTAAATTATTGTAAGATTTGAAAGATGTTTTATAGAATTGCTAGCCTGCATGTAATATATTGATGTTCCTTTTGACTCTAGGATTTACCCTACACCTCCTTGATTCAAAAATTTTGGCACATGTACATGCCAAAAAAATACACAACATTGTGGTTCCATCAAGCGATCAAAACCATGGGTACTCATTTGACACTCAAAGGTTGACATGCGGTACACAACTCCAACACTTAGCATGGTGCTATGTACACTTGAGTGATTTCAATAGTTAACTACGGTGATTGGGTTTTATATTATCCCCTGAGCTAAACTTAATGATAAACAATTTTCCATATAGGTGCATTTGGGGAAACTACAATCCTCTAAGACTCACTACCTATAATATCCCAAAATAGGGAAAATCTACAATGTTAGGAATATGTTATAGTATTCCTAAATTGGAGATCCAGCAATATGTAAACATAAACTAGAAATAACAATGAACAACCTCATACCAAAATGTATGGAAATCATGGAGCCATTATATTATACATATCAGCAGCAATGAGTACAATAGAAATGTGCATAACTCAAATAAGCAAGGCAAATGAGCCTCCCATGAGTACATATGCCAAAGATGAAATGCTGCCACATAGCAGAGTGTCTCTGGATCAAAACTGCGCAGTCATAGATAGAGTACTGCTACAGGAAATAAATAACAACATATATCTGCATAAATATGGCTGATACAATGATGGGAGAGAAGATCTAAACTCCCATATACTATTTCAAGTCAATCCTGGAAGGATTGGATGAAATATGCAAAACTGCAGAAATGTCGGAGTTGTAGGGTAGCAGCTACAACTCAAGAACTGGAAATGGAAGGATAAGGATGAAGGTGCTGCATTAGATGAATAAACCTCCTTCAATGGATCTTTCAAGTGAAAGGCTGATCCTATCACTGAAGATTTCACCCTCCAAACAATCTGCAAAACCCCCACTGCAAATGCTCACTAGAAATAACGCAGTCACTAAAGGATACTGCGCTGCAGGGGCAAGGAAATGAGTTGGCCCAATGCCAAGATTTGCAATAAACTCTGCAACCCTCCTCACTAACCTTCCAAAGGAATGGAAGCTCCCTCCTCTAGAAAAATAGCTCCGGAAATGGTGTTGTGGGACCTCCGTTGCAACACCTTGCAACACAACGTTATACTTGAGCAGAAATAACGCTGTAGTTGAAGGAGGTGGCTTGGCCTTGAGCCTGAATGTGGAGAATGAAGTGAAGGATCCTTCAAGAGGCCTCTCTTGGAAGGAAAAGGATTCCTAAACAGGAGATCCTTGTGCTAAACAACACTGCAAATCTGCTGAATAGGAGGAGATTGCAAATAGTCTAAGAAGACCACAAAATCGATAATACATAACATGCCTCACAATGGTTCCTTGCCCTCCTTTTAAACAAGTGAGAACTCTCTCCCCATGGGTCCTGCTCCTTAGGGTTTCCTCCACCAAGGAAACTTCCTCCCATTCACACTGCACTGTCTCTCCTAGTGGTCTCCACCTCTTATCCCAGCGCTGTTGACTTGGTCAAACTTGACCTTGCCCTCATGAAAATGTCCTCTTTCATACTTGGGGGTATGAAATACAACTCTTCTGAATATCCATTTTCATATTATGAGGGATTTTATTCATTCTTCTTCAATGTATGGGCCTCCTTACCCATTTATTTACCTCCTATGTGTAAATAGAAAAATTTAATATTCCCTTTAGCTGTGTGCTAAAGTGGGAATATTACAGTCCTCCCCTCCCAAATGTTGCTTGTCCTCATGAAACTGCAAAGATAAAAATGAGGGGCCTTCTTGAGGCATTAGGTCAGATATGAGTTGGGATATACCATCCCCATATGAAGCTCCCATCCCCAAGCAATCATCCATACAAAGTGAGTTACCTCCCAACATGGCAACTCTTGAAAATTCTCCACCACCTTGAACTCCAACAATGTAGGTGGGCTGAAAATTTGACTTTGGTAGACAAAATAGTCTACCCCACGCTGACCCCACGTTGTCCTTCTCTTCACTTAAGATAAGTGTAGAGTGTCTACTGAACCTGGGCTGCAATAATGTTTCCCTCAAGTGGCAAGAAGGAAATGGGATCCTCAAAGATCTCCTCTCCAACGTTATGAATCATGCTGGCCCAAATATCCCCATATATGATGAGTTGGAGATCATCATCATATGGCATCACATCCATCATATGTCTCACCTCATAAGAAAACAAATGTGTTGCTATGGTGGCCATACCATCTCCCATGCTCCCCTTAGAACATGTAGTGCAAAGAGTGTGGGGAATTTCTCCCTCAAAGGACACATCCACCCAATGTGTCTCTCCCCCAATTATGCTCCCAAGGAAAGAAATAACAATATAAATAAAGGGAACCATAATGAGAATCATGCTTGCTACCATATGAAGTACTGGATAAGGACAATGGTCTCTTAAATTCAACCAGCGCAGCTTGACCCTCAACTGCAATAGAGAATGACAAAGAGTGTGGTTTCTCAACCACCTTCTTGCTGCCCCATTCTCCTCATGTGTTTGGAGAAAGTGAAAGATGTATTGTGAAAGGTGAGTATTTTCTCCACAAGAAATCTCCTCCCCACATCCTCCTAGGGAGTGATCATCTATAATGGCCTTAAGTAGACCACAAAATCTAGAAGGAAGAGTATTCCTCCTTTGAGAAAATTCCTGCACATATATGGTTAAGAGATGCATACATATATAAAAATTACTATGAAAATAAACAATACTCTTACCATATGTTTTTCTCATACAAATGGAGTGGCTCATAGATGAGTCTCCTCTCATCCTGAAAGGGAAAAGAGTTGGCTGTGCTAACTCCTCCATCTCCATATGATCCATGCATCTCCTCACATGTTGATATATCTCCTCCTCAAAACCCTTCCAAAAATACCCCTCCATGATGGTGTGGTATGCTCTCATAGAACAAGTGGGGCTAAAAAGGAAATCCTCATAAGCTGCATGTATCAACTTCTCCTTGAGCTTGAAAGCTCCAGATAAGAATATCCTACCATGATAGTAGATGACCCCATCTCTAAATGAATATCCCTCCTCATGAAACTGGTCATCCAATATCATACAAATGAAAAGATCCTTGGAATACTCCACCAACAGCTAGGAGTTCCAATATGGATCTATCCTCCATAGTGACAACGCTGATGATCTCTCAGGAAGAACATCTGTCATATGGTCATCCTCCTCTTTGAAATCTTCCATGCCAAAGATGCAAGTTGGAAGGCTGCTATCCTTCCCTTGCTGCTTCTTTCATAGCACAGAATCTGAAATGGGAGTGGGTAATGATGATGTTGAGAGAATGCTCCCTCTCTCCTTAAGTCTACCCAAGACTCCCAGTGCTGTACCAAGCTACCCCAAGGTCTCCACTCTTCAGGAATCAATGAGTGATGTTTCAAAATGTGGAGCATCCTTCCTCCTCTACTGATCTAGTGGTCTCCTTGGTGCAATGCCTCCATGCAATGAGACATCATCATCAAGAGTAGACTGCATATATGAATGGGCAGATTTGTCCTTGCCCTCACTGCGCAATCCAATCTCCCTCTTAGTTGTCTCAACCTCCTGAAATGTATAGGGGTGTGTAATCCTCATCACATGATGCTGGTCATCCTCCCTACCTTCTCCTTGTATCTCCATAGTTCCACACCTCATCATCAATGGCACATGGAAAAAATGAGTTGTGCCTTGATCCCCACTCATGAGATCCTGGGGACTTCCTTGTAAAGATACAAGAATCCCTCTAGTTGGAGCAAGAGCTCCTCCTTCCTCTGCATGAGGTGCTAGATCAACTCCAGATCTAATAGCGTTGCTGCCATTAGCCTCCTCCACATGAATGGGAAACCCTCCAATGATTGGATCCTCTTTTGGAAAAGGGATCCCTTTTCCTTCTTGTGCCAAAATACAAGATGAAGGTCTTGCCTCCAGCAACGTATAATGCAAGATATCAGCCTCCTTTATGGTTTTTTGAAGTGGTTTTGAGTGTATGGTTTCCTCCATCACATGCAAGGGTTTTGTTTGCTTAAATTTGTTTGTCTCCTCCACATGTGTTTCAGAATTATTCTTATCAAATATTTCCACCAAAGTTTTAATGAAATTTGCATAGGAAGAAGTATTTGCATTCTTTAAATAAAAGGACTCAAATATCCACCATGCATAGGCCTTACCTCCAAAATGCAGCGCTGCTACTATGATGGCTTCATCTTCAGAAATTTGATGTTGCTGCAAAAAGGTCTCTAGCTCTTCCACCCAAGCCTTGGCTGAACATGTAGAGGAACCATCAAAGGTAGATAGAAGAAATCTATCCACATTATGCTGCCTGCTCCTCCTCACCTTGATCTTGCAAAACTCCGGGAAAGTGATATGATCTCTAAACTTCTGAGTTTGAGATTCATATTCATGCAAGAAACCACTAAGAGATCCCCTCTTAGGCATTCCTTCTTTCTCCTTCCCTCTCATTGCAAAAATGGGTATGTGACTGCGCTATGCATCATAGGGTGTGGCTGCATGCTCACACTCCCCATAAGAAAATCTAGAGTTTGATTCAATCTCAAACCCTCTTGGAGATCATGTATACATCTCCCTCCTTATCTTCTTGAAATCTTCATGAATGCTCTTTACAGATCTTGGAAGAATCTTTGTAAGCCTATCTTCCTTTCTTTCTCCACAGAATGGAGTCTTCATCTCCTCTTTTCTAGATAGCATGTTGGCTAAGTTCCAAAGGCTGAGCCAATATTATGCTCTGATACCACTGTAATATCCCAAAATAGGGAAAATCTACAATGTTAGGAATATGTTATAGTATTCCTAAATTGGAGATCCAGCAATATGTAAACAAAAACTAGAAATAAAAGTGAACAACCTCATAAAAAAATGTATGGAAATCATGGAGCCATTGTGTTATACATATCAGTAGCAATGATTATAATAGAAATGTGCATAACTCAAATAAGCGAGGCAAATGAGCCTCCCATGAGTACATATGACAAAGATGAAATGCTGCTACATAGCAGAGTGTCTCTGGATCAAAACTGCGTAGTCATAGATAGAGTAGTGCTACAGGAAATACATAAAAACATATATCTGCATACATATGGCTGATACAATGATGGGAGAGAAGATCTAAGCTCCTGGATACTATTTCAATTCAATCCTGGAAGGATTGGCTAAAATATGAAAAACTGCAGAAATGTCAGAGTTGCAGGGTAGTAGCTGCAAATAAAGAACTGGAAATGGAAGGAGAAGGATGAAGGTGCTGCATCAGATGAATAAACCTCCTTCAATGGATCTTTCAAGTGAAAGGCTGATCCTATCATTGAATATCTCACCCTCCAAACAATCTGCAAAACCCCCACTGCAAATGCTCACTAGAAATAACGCAGTCACTGAAGGATACTGCGCTGTAGGGGCAAGGAAATGAGTTGGCCCAATGCCAAGATCTGCAATAAACTATGCAACCCTCCGCACTAGCCTTCCAAAGGAATGGAAGCTCCCTCCTCTGGAAAAACAGCTCCGAAAATGGTGTTGTGGGACCTCCACTGCAACACCCTGCAACATAACGTTATACTTGAGCAAAAATAACGTTGTAGCTGAAGGAGGTGGCTTGGCCTTGAGCCTGAATGTGGAGAATGAAGTGCAGGATCCTTCAAGAGGCCTCTCTTGGAATGAGAAGGGTTCCTAAACAGGAGATCCATGTGCTAAACAACACTGCAACTCTGCTGAACAACAGGAGACTGCAAATAGTCTAAGCAGACCACAAAATCAATAATACATAACATGCCTCACAATGGCTGCCTTGCCCTCCTTTTAAACAAGTGAGAACTCTCTCCCCATGGGTCCCACTCCTTAGGGTTTCCTCCACCAAGGAAACTTCCTCCCATTCACACTGTGCTGTCTCTCCTAGTGGTCTCCACCTCTTATCCCAGCGCTGTTGACTTGGTCAAACTTGACCTTGTCCTCATGCAAATGACCTCTTTCATACTTGAGGGTATGAAATCCAGCTCTTTTGAATATCCCTTTTCATATTATGAGGGATTTTATTCATTCTTCTGCAATGTATGGGTCTCCTTACCCATTTATTTACCTCCTATGTGTAAATAGAAAAATTTAATATTCCCTTTAGCTGTGTGCTAAAGTGGGAATATTACACTAGCAAATTAATTGTTCTCCCTACACAGAAATAGTCACCCTTTTTTTTGAACATGAGGTGCTAATTTAGTCTAAGTTGAACCTAAAGGTCATTGGATAACATTTTTCAAATAAACTTATCATTTTCTCCTATACATGACCTATGAGAGCACTCAGGATGCACACAAATGAAAGTAATAGTTTTAACTCTTACCACATTATCAAATAGAATAGGTCCATTTTAAAATAATATCTACTAAAGTCTCCCAACCCTTCTTTGTGCTAAATAAGGGAAAATCCCAAGTAACAAGATTTTCATGACGAGGGGGTTGATAAATATCAATTGTCCTCCTCCCAAAGAGTTACTCCTGTAGCACCACACCATAGCTATAAACATCATTATTCAATGGAATATGTTAAATCGTTGCATACTCAAGAGGAAAATATCCAAAAGTTACCATAACTCATGTTAATATGTACCCCTTTCCCTCATTAGAAGCTACTTTTGCAACTATAAAATATGGCACTTTAGGAGTAAAGTTGTATTTTGGAAAAATATTACTAGACTTAAAATCACAATGTATAAATCAGGGGTTTGAAAAACATTTTTCCTATCCAAGGAGAAAACAATATTCAAATAAAAGTTTGATAAGAGAGATAAGTTGACATTTTTTAAACAAATGTAGATTAATTCAACAAATTTTTGACTGGTTTATTTTTGCGCTACAATAGTTGCTCCATCTAGGGATGGTCCTCTCCTACAAAATACCAAAGAATATAAAACCTATTCATTTACTCCTTTGGGAATGGATTCATGTCACTGAAACCATTTGACATCAATCACTTTGTATTTCCACGTAACTTGTTATTTTCAATATGCTCTTGATATAAAACCACACTACAAAACTTCTCTATGTCAATGCTTCTCGATTAGGCCATGGAGACTTATTCCTTAACCTAATACACACCAAAGACTAAAAAAATGAGCTTATTTTTGTACATCTCCCACTTTATTCCACTGAAAATTCTTTGTCCAAATGTAAGAAAATTTCCAATATAACCATTTAAGTAACTCATTTAATAAAAAAAATCACATCCATTTTTGTACCTAAACAGGATCGGGAAAAGTGAAAAGTAAAAATAAAAATGATTCGAGATCCCATACTTATAATTATGAAATATTGTCTTTATAAAGACCAAGATAGAAAAGTGATTACATCATTTTGACTCCATGTAAATGGCCATAGGAACCTAGAAAAAATAAAGGAACTCCTTCTATTCATTAGTGAATTCGTATTCATCTAATTAAGGAATGTCAAATATAGGCTAACTTATCTCCATAAATTTTTGATCAACACATTTTGGTAAAGAGGAAATTGTTGACTGTTTTTGAAACTCACAAGCATATTTAGATTCTCTAACTAATATCATTTCATCATTATCTCCTTCACTTCCTTCCAGAGAATGTGTTTTAAAATTTTCATAAACAAGACCACTAAATTCATGAAGTTGCTGCTCAAAATATCCAGAAGTAAGAACTACTTGTTATTGAACTTCAACATAAATTCCCTCATAGTCATCAAACAAAGGAAGATTATTCCAAGTTATGGTTTGAAACATCTGAATATAATTGTCATGAATGATGGATTATGTATATGACTCTTTTTGAGATTCAACAAGATGACGAGCTTAGTGAAAAGAGTCACCTTCACTAAGTGGGCCCGCAGGCTATTTTTGGAGCAAATTTATTTTTAGACTATGTCTATTTTTAGACATGGTGATCATATTTCAGAAGTTGCAGGATGCTATTTGTGGATGGTTGATCAAGTTGGAAAAATAGATGAAATTCTATTTTTAGAATATTGGGCGAAGTCTATTTATAGACCGTTGATCTAAAAATAGATGCATGTTGATTATTATTAACTCTTAATAATAATCAGACAATAAACAACAACTTATTCTCTTGGAGCACTTTGTTTAATTCCCAAGGGTTTCTTGGAGCTAATGCATGGAGGACTCAGTTAGAACTCAAGTGGTAGAGTTATGACACAGTTGGAAGAAGTAGTTATGGAGTTGTATTCAATTTAACTCAGTTGAGCTAGTTGTATCTAGTCTAATTGAATGATACACTAGTGAGAGTGGAGTGAATTAATTAGTTAATTAATTCACAAATAATAACTCATTAATCAACTGAACAATACAACAGTTAACTACAGTGCATGGCAATTTCAGTGGAGACCCAGTGGAGAGGTAGGTGAAAGGGCAAGATAGACTATCTGTTGTGACTATAGTGATGCATAGATTGCATCACACACACATTAGAGTTGCCAATGATATTTGTGCAGTCAAGGCAAGATTAATTCGAATTCATTCAGAGCTATTCTTCAGCAAGGATTGTGCAGTGGAGGCAGGCTAGCAGGAGGCAGAGATCGGTGCATGGATTTGCAAGATTGTTTGTGATTAGTGTATGACGATTGTACTATATTGAGAGCTTCATAAGCGTTGTATGAGGATTTTCATATGATTCCATGATACATAATATATATTTGGGGTTTTCAGCGTTAGGATTTCCCGGTTAAAAACAACTGTGTTATGTGCGATTATTTTTATTTATGCTTTACATGTGTGTACAATTAATTTTCCGCAAAATATTAAGAAGTGGAATGATTCATTATTTTGCATAAAGTTAAATAGTTTGAGATTAGGTGAATCTAGGAAATATGCATGCTTAGCGCATATAATTTCTACATGGTATCAGAGCATTGTTAATTGAAGATTGCAATTGTAAAGTGAGTTTGTGCTGGTGGACAATTCGAATTTGCTACAGAATATTGTTGGTGCAGAAGTTGAGTATACATTGAAATTGCTTTCAATGGGTTGGGATTGGAGTATGCCCTTGATGGGAGCTCGAATTACATAGCTTATAAGGATAGGATGGAGGAAGTGTTGTAGGATAATGGACTGAAGGAGTTCATCGATAGCGATGTTCCTAAGCCGAGATCTAGCGATGCTGCATTACTTGACGCATGGCAAAAGAAGACAGCAAAGACGAGAAGGATTCTGTTGGAAGGTGTGAAGGACCATATTGTGTCCAACCTTCACAGGAAAGCCACTCCATTCTTAATGTGGAAGGCTTTGACAGACTTTTTCCAAAGCAGAAATGAGCAGAGGAAGTTGGCGCTTAAAGACAAGCTTAGAAAAATAAAAATGGAGAAAGGCAACAGTATTCCAAAATACCTCACAAAGTTTGTCCACTGCAAGGATGAAATGGGAAGTGTGGGGGTTACTATTGATTATGAAGACTTGGTGAGCTTGGCTCTCCTTGGGCTTTCGAAGAGTTGGCATAGCTCTGAGGAGCTACGGCGTCGATGAATGGGCCACGGGATGGGAGCGACTTTGGTCGGATCTTGTGCAGGAGGAGATAAGGTGGGGTACCAGGGATGGATCTTCATCGAAGAATGAAGATGAAGAGAATTGCGCTTTGGCTGCCAAAGCAAGGAAAGGGAAGGGGAAGAAACATCCTTCAAAATCTGATGCTAAAGGCAAGAAGTAGGATTTGTCCAAAGTGAAGTGCTTTCACTGTCACGAACATGGCCATTTCGCCACTAACTGTCCACAGAAGAAGAAGAACAAGAAGGATGATGGATCTGCAGCTGGAGAGGCCTTAGCCTCACAATTTGAACTTGATTTCTCTTTGATCACATGCTTGGTTTCAAGCTATATGTGATCGGTGTGGTATCTTGATAGTGGTGTGTCTTTCCATATGACGGGAGAAAAAGAGTTGTTTAGTGACTTGAAGGAGAAGGACCTCCATATGCATATAGAGATGGGCGATGATGGTAGGTACAGTGCGACTGGCATTGGGACCATTACCTTTGAGAGGGAGTCTGGTAATCCATTCTTGTTGAAGAATGTTATGCATGTTCCAGGTCTGAAGAAGAACTTGGTCTTGGTCGCAATGCTGGAAGACAGAGGTTATGATGTTGTTTTCAGTGAGGGAAAAGCCTTCCTTCGACATAAAGCAACGGGTCAAACCAAGAAGATAGGGGTTCGAATTAAGAATCTCTACAAGCTAGAGGTAGATGTCTGCACTGCAATGGTGGGAAAAGTAGAAGAAGTGGTGAGCTGGGATGAGGGCGAATTATGACATAAGAGATTGGGCCATCTTCACCATAGCGCTTTGAATATTTTGCAGCAGATTTATACTGGACTTCCCAAGGGTACTCTTGCACAGTCAGATCAGTGCAAGGGATTTACTATGGGTAAGTTTGTGAAGAACACCTTTCATGAGAAGGAGAACCATGCTTTGGTGATCTTGGAGAGAATTCACACAGACGTGTGTGGACCTTTCTCGGTTGCTTCAACAGAAAAACACATGTATTATGTTATATTTGTTGATGACTATTCTCGTAGATTCTGGATCTTCTTCATGCAGAAGAAGAGTGAAACATTCTCAAATTTCTGTGAGTTCAAGGCATTGGTGGAGAAGGAGTCGGGGAAGCAAGTGAAAGCTCTACGGAGCGATAATGGTGGTGAATACATCTCGGGCGAATTCAAAGACTTCTGCAGCAAAGAAGGAATTCAAAGAGAACTCATAGCGCCTCATAACCCACAACAGAATGGGGTCGCGGAGAGGAAGAATAGAACGATCGTGGGTGCTACATGACCAGGGCCTACCGATGCACTTGTGGGCGGAAGCATGCAACACTGTGGTTTATGTGCAAAACCGTTGTCCTCATAGAGTACTTGGCATGAGTACCCCTGAAGAAGCTTTTAATGGTAAGAAGCATGATATTTCTCATTTGAAGATTTTTGGCTCACCTGTTTACTTTCATGTCACAAAGGACGCCAGGAAGAAGCTGGAGCCAACTGCAGAAGTTGGGATATTTGTGGGGTACACAGAAACACCCCATAATTATCGTGTGTATTTTCTAGATAGTTGGATTATTGTTGTGCGACGGGATATAAAATTAAATGAGGTGAAAGCCATAAGTTATCGCTTGAGAGGGAGCTACACTTGCATGTGGAGGAGGAACTTCTTGTTCCCAAAGATGAGCATCTAGATGTGGATCAACCACAGGAGGAGATTCATGGAGTGGAGGAGTCCACTCATGCAGAACCAAAAATCAGACAAGCCAGAAAGCATACCACAGACGCTGAGAGACTGAAGCTTGATGTGGCACAGAATGTAGGAGTTCCTACATCACAACACAGACAGAGACAGTCGCTTGAACGATTTACTGGATACATGGATCTTATGAGCAAGTGTATCGTGACAGAGCCATATTATTTTGAAGAAGCAGTGCAGGAGCCCACATGGGTAGATTCCATGGTGGAGGAGTATGACTCCATTGTCAGAAATAGTGCTTGGGATATTGTTCCAAGGCCGGTGGGAAAATCAGTTGTAGGATCAAGATGGATCTACAAGGTAAAGCAAGTTGCTGATGGGAGCATCGAGAAGTATAAGGCAAGATTTGTTGCCCGGGGCTTCTCAGATATTGAGGGGATTGACTATGAATAAACCTTTGCACCTGTCGCATGGTATTCTTCCATACAGACCATCCTTGCTCTCTCAGTGCATATGGGTTGGCACATTCATCAGATGGATGTGAAGACTGCGTTCCTTAATGGGATCATTGAGGAAGAGGTGTACATTGAACAACCTAAAGGATTTGAGATCTTCAACAGCGAGTCACATGTGTGCAGGCTCAAAAGAGCGCTATATGGGCTGAAACAAACACCTTGTGCTTGGTACACTCGGATCGACAACTATTTCACTGGACTTGGCTTCACCAAGAGTGAGGCGGATGCAAACCTGTACCAGATTGTGGTGGAGGGTAATATTTTAATCATTGTACTTTATGTTGATGATTTAATACTAACAGGTGATGAGAAGTTGATACACTCATGCAAGGTAGATCTTGCAAAGGAGTTTGAGATGAAGGATTTGGGCTTCCTTCATTATTTCCTTGGATTGGAAATATGGCAGCGGGAAGGTGAACTGTTTGTGTCTCAAGGAAAGTATGCCCAGGAGATACTGGAGAAGTTTCACATGCAAGGCTGCAAGCCTATCGACACTCCTCTTCCAAGAAATTGGAAGAAAGAGTATGCTACATCGACAGAGGTAGTGGATGCCACTGTTTATTGATAGTTGGTGGATTCGCTCATGTATTTAGTCAATACAAGACCAAGCATATGCTATGCGGTGAACTAGCTTTCACAAGCGATGGTTAAGCCTACCAAGCTCTTTTGGAAGGTAGGCAAACATGTCCTAAGATATCTCAGGGGCACATCTGAGTATGGTTTATGGTACAGACAGACAGATGAGGTGAAGTTGCATGGCTTCACAGATGCAGATTGTGCAGGAAGCCCAACAGATAGAAAGAGCACATCAGGAGGGATTTTCAGTATCGGATCTACTGCAGTTTCTTGGTACAACAGGAAACAAAGATCCGTGACACTTAGTTCAGCGGAAGTAGAATACATGGCAGCAAGTCAACCTGCATGTGAGGCTATCTGGATGAGGAAGATTCTGGTTGGTTTGTTTGGTTCACATTTAGATCCCACAGTGATACATTGTGATAATCAGAGTTTCATTAAACTCTCGGTTAATCCTGTGTTTCATGATAGATCTAAACATATTGATATCCGGTATCATCATATCAGAGATTGTGTGCAGCAGAAGATCATGTTGCTTCAGTACATTCCTACGGAGGATCAGGATGCAGATATTCTGACGAAGGTGCTCACCAGAAGAAAATTTGAATACCATAGAGGTAGGATCAGGGTGAAGGATAATCCCTATCTTGTTGAGAGGGAGTGTTGAGATTCAACAAGATGATGAGCTTAGTGAAAAGAGTCACCTTCACTAAGTGGGCCCGTGGGCTATTTTTGACGCAAATCTATTTTTAGACTATGTCTATTTTTAGACATGGTGATCATATTTCAGAAGTTGCAAGATTCTGTTTGTGGATGGTTGATCAAGTTGGAAAAATAGATGAAATTATATTTTTAGAATATTGGGCAAAGTCTATTTATAGACCGTTGATCTAAAAATAGATGCATGTTTATTATTATTAGCTCTTAATAATAATCAGACAATAGACAACAACTTATTCTCTTGAAGCACTTTGTTTTAGTGCATAGATGTGGTACATCAGTGGACTAAGGGAATTACGCAATTCCCAAGGGTTTCTTGGAGCTAATGCATGGAGGACTCAGTTAGAACTCAAGTGGCAGAGTTATGACACAGTTGGAAGAAGTAGTTATGGATTTGTATTCAGTTTAACTCAGTTGAGCTAGTTGTATCTATTCTAACTGAATGATACACTAGTGAGAGTGAAGTGAATTAATTATTTAATTAATTCAAAAATAATAACTCATTAATCAACTGAACAATATAATAGTTAACTATAGTGCATGGCAATTTCAATGGAGACCCAGTGGAGAGGTAGGTGAGAGGGAAAGATAGACTATCTGTTGTGACTATAGTGATGCATCGATTGAATCACACACACATTGGAGTTGCCAATGAGGATTGCACAGTCAAGGCAAGAGTAATTTTAATTCATTCGAAGCTATTCTTCAGCAGGGATTGCGCAGTGGAGGCAGGCTAGCAGGAGGCAGAGATCGGTGCATGGATTTGCAAGATTGTTCCTGATTAGTGTATGATGATTGTACTGTACTGAGATCTTGATAAGCTTTGTATGAGGATTTTCATATGATTCCATGATACATAATATATAGTTGGGGTTTTCAACTTTAGGATTTCCCGGTTAAAAACAACTGTGTTATGTGCAATTATTTTTATTTATGCTTTACATATGTGTGCAATTAATTTTCTGCAAAAGATTAACAAGTGGAATGATTCAGTATTTTTCATAAAGTTAAATAGTGTGAGATTAGGTGAATCTAGGACATATGCATGCTTAGTGCATATAATTTATACAACTCTGTAACAAAAATTTGTTGAAAATAAAGTTGGGAATCATCATCAACAACATGGTCTAGCATATCCCCATAATCATCATAAACAAGTTTTAAGTGTGTTATCACTCTCCCCTACTTCCCAAGGTTGAAAATGGGATTGAAGAAAGATAACCATAGACCAGGCATTAGGTCAAGTAGCTAGCCCTACCAAGACCAGAGAGGGCTCTCTTGTTTTCACTTTTTCAGTCAATGGAATGACTGAAATATCTAATGATATTAGGCTAGGTACGTAAGCTCAGTAAATAGGATTTGATTGATGTTTTAAGTGATGGATAGAAAGGTCAGTGAGAAGACTATGTGTAGGGTTGTTAGGTATGAATTCCAAGGTCAATTTTTAGAGAATATGTGACGCTAGATATTTAGTTTGAAATAATTCTTAATAGGTCATTGAGAATAGGATAAAGTTAAAAAGAGTTTGAATGAGCACTGAGGTGAATTCATTCATTTAGAAGCAAATAAACATAACATGTAAACCTTGTCTAAAACAAAGCATGAACAAGCATGATTTATACTCATAAACCTACAAGATAAACATATATGAAAGAATAATATATATCATTTAGCTTGAATAGATAAACATACATAAGAAGAAAAAAAATTCTCCAATGCATACCACAAGTATCCCAACACAAGTTTTGCAAATATGTCTCTGATTTCATTCCAAACTATTGATTAAAAAATCTCAACTACAAAATAAGACTAGCCAGCCCAACAAAAGAGTAAATAAAGTCTACATATAGAAAATATGGAATATGACACCTCATCAGGTCAAAATCCTATCCAACGTGGATCATAAATACACAAGATGAGTCATTTCCTAGATTTTAGGGAGGTTAGAAAACATTCCCTAAATTTTAGCTATGAACTAGGAGTGTTTGTCCCTTACCTTAAATTGCATATTCCCTCATGATAGGAGACAAAAATAAAGTCAATAACTCTAATGCCAACTCATAGGATAGAAAAAATCTCAAATTTGTGACATTTTATGAGCTTGAAAAGTGCCCTAAGGAATCCAATGCTGATTTATGGCATAACCATATCGTTTTTACAGATAAAGGTTGTGAAACCATCATAAAGGTAGCGTGGTCTTTTGCAACCAATTTGATGATTCCCCCATGCTCAATTTTGACTCTACAAGTTACTGTAGACATGTGTGTGTGTCTGCTAGCCATCTAAATTGTTTCCCAGCAAAAACCATCCTCCAAGATCTTCATATATGAATTCTCCAAAAGTTGGTGCTCTAAAGGAAATGTGGCTTCAAAATTGAGGCAGAGAGATGATTTTTTGCTAATTTTTTATCCTCTTGAGCAGAATAACAACTGATGCATAAAACCAAGTGGATATCAATGACATATTCATCACTCTAAATCCAAAAATTTATTTCTTCCGCAATTGGATGTTCTAAGAATAAATGTAGCATGAACACGCTGCATTTATGCTGTCTATAGAAATTGTTAAAATTTGCCCACATTTGCAAAAATATAAAAAATTCTCAAAATTTTCTCAAAATTGGTCCATACTTGCTCCATAAGGACCAGAAGTGGTATGATATGTTATGATGGAAGCATAAACAAGAACATCCAATTTACCCTTCCCTTTTTTCTTTATTAGTGTTTCCTTAAGTTTTTCCTTCAACTACTTGACCTTGACCTTGGAGACCTGATTCCTTATATAGTAATGAGAAACCATGTGTCTTTGAAATTTGTTGTCTCTTTTGGCCCTCTTCAGGAGCTTTTACAAATTTCCATTGACTCTATCTATCCAATACTCCCTATCTTGTTCAATTTCCCTCAAGATAATATCATCCATTGTCATGTGTGTTTGTGGTGGAGATGCTTCTCTTTGTTGTTGCAGTGCCTTTTTTAGGCCTCTAGTTCTTGGCCTATTCCTTCTAACATGATATTCATCCTCATTGGAGTCATCAATATCAACTACTGCTTTTCCCTTTACATATTTATTTCTAGCATCAAAATTATGTCTATTCAAAAGCAATTGGTTTACATTAAATTGCATGTTTTCCTGCTCAAGGAATGAAATCATGAATTTGGCCTTGGAAAAGTTGTCCTTAATCTCTCTAATATCAGCATAATTCTCCATAATTACCCATTTTGTGGAATTTTTCTCTTAATCCATCTCCAAATTTTCCATTTCAGCATCAAAATGGACAGGCTCCTCATGTTGTGATGATGATCTATGTCTTGTTGATGTAGGCTTGGACCCTTCCACAATGTTTGGAGCAAACACAAGCCTCCTACCTCTTTGATATGTTTGAGTCATAGCAGCCCTAAATACCCTTTTTAGTGAAACTTTGCTAGTTGAGCTAATGTCTCTTTGCATGTATGATGTTGATGTTTTAGCTCATGATGTACCTTGGCTAGTTGGCTGACTAGTAGAAGGCGAAAAAACACTAGACTGAATGAAGGTCTCCCAAGTGATATTCTTATCTTCAAGTTGGTGGAAGACAATGATTTTTATCAAATAATGATTAAATATATTTTTATGATGGTCCTCTCCTTTTCTTTGCACCTTCTTAGCTATTTTAGTGAGACTCTTACATAGGAAGGAGGATAAATTCATTGGCTTCATGGCTATGAAATGAAATAAAATCCAAACATGGTATTGATACAAAGTGGAGAACATTCCCTCGCATGTGAATTACTTCATTAATATCATCAATGGTGTATATCTATCCAATAGTTGTCTCATGGGAAACACATGCATAGGAGCCTCCCTGTATTACACTATCAAGGAGGGTTTATAGCTATGAAGGTCTAGTTGTGATTTCTTGAACTAGATTCCCCCGTTATTAGCGATCCCAATGGTTGTTGAAATGATTTTTGTTGATATAATTAACTCCACCCCTGCAATTATAGATTGATTCTTCTTGAGTGAAGTGGAAAACAAACTAGTAAGCTTAGCATTGAAACCCATTTCTTGAACTTTCTTGCAAAAATATAAACAACCAGCATCTAGAAATGATTTTCTGTTGAAGGGAGATGCCATTAGATCCTTAGTATGTAGTGGCTCAAACGTACTAACTTTTCCTCCCTTACTATAGGTCTTATTTTCTGTATCACTACTTATATATCCATTTTGGAAATCTTTCCTTGGCTGCACTAGAAAACAAGGGATTTAGCAATTTTTTTTTTAAATGAAAGGGGATGAGGGCGATAAGGCCACTCTAAATTCTTGCGAAAATTTAGAGGTATAGGGAAGATTGTTAGGAAGTGTTTTCATATTTAACAACCCCCCCATTTCATTTTTATAATAATAAATACTGTAATGATAAATAGGGACCCTTTTAAAATTTTCAAGAAAAAAAACTATCAAGTAAGAGTTTTCCCCTTTAAAAAGTGTAAAAGCGTTAAGCTAATTCACTTAAGATTGAGCACTTTTCACTTTACCACAGATCACAAAAGCCAAAAGTAACAAAAATATTCATTAGTCAGAATCCGCGATAAAGCGATCAATAAAACCCTTTTTAAGATTAAGTGTTATGCTGCGCTCTTTATAAAGGCCTAGAAATGTTTCAAAAAATTCATGAAGCACTTAAAGTATACTTCGTATAAGGAAAAATCCACTCAAAGAATACATTACGCATCATAAATTGCAAAGACATAAATAACTTTCGAAATACCATAACTCTAATCTTGCGATATTGCGATACTATGACATGGAAAATCTTGCAATCTTGCGATATTGCGATATGGCAGATCTTGCGATCCTACGATCTTGTGATAACCCAATATTGCGATGTTGCAAAATATTACCATTATGACTCTACGAAATTGCAATTTTGCGATATTATGATTTATCGCAATCGCAATATTGGCATTACACTTAAGCCTTATCGTTTCAAAATATCATTCGAATTTGTGATGTGATGTTTTCATTCGAATTTGCGATGTGATGTTTTGACAAGACCTGAAAAGAAACACATGAAAGCCTGTATGCGTAATTAATAGAAATAAATTGCATTTACTCTTTTAAAAGCTCGAGGATATTTGTATCTATTTACCCGTGCTTGCAATAAAATTCCCATCGTTATGAAATTTAATTTTTAATTAAACTTCTGCTATTATCGATGCTTTACATTCATTTGATTTCTTTATTGTTTAATCTCAAGGAATAGTGCTGAAATATGTCGAATAATGGAAAAAAGACAACAAAGCCTTCTGCATCCGAGGATTCAGACATGAAACCTCTCTTTATTGATACTACATGCAAAAAATATGGTGGAGCTATGTTGTGGGAATCCATGTATAATCTCTTAGAGGAAGAAAATCCAAAGGTGCTGGTAATGAGAGCAATGACTGATGCTAAAGTATCATCTGGAGCTTCCTATTCTAAGGCAACCAGTTCTTTCTTACAAAGAATAGATGAAAGGTCTATAATCCTGCCATATACAGATATGGTGAAGTGGATTATCGACAATGTATATATCTTTGATAGGGCATTCAAGAATTCAAGACAAGAAGTCATGGGGTCATTTTCTACAGGGGATTTGCATAGAATGTATAATCTACCGGAACCTCAAAATGCCTATGATAGAGCTTTCATTGAGCAGTTCAAAAAAGAGAATGAAGACCCAATAGATGCCATGCAAACCTGGAGGTCTGGCTCCAACGAATTCAAATGGGAGAAAATTGGTATGTACCCAATTGCACCTTTGTCAACTCCACAGAGTTATGTAGCTGCTATGATGTGTAGGCTTTATGGGAAAGATAATAATACCGGGGTTTCTATGGAATGGATTCCATTAATTGATGCGACTGTCAACTCCACGGTTATTAATTGGAGGAACATTTTATCTGAAAATTTGGCTATGGCTATCAGAGAGTATATATAGTATAGAGTTGTCTCTACTCGGATCATCCCTCCATTTTTTATGAGTGCTTATGTGATGGATGCCATCTATTTCTGTACAAAATTTCCTAATATGGGTTGGAATTGGACTTTCAAAGACCCTACTCCTATCCATGTTTATCATAAGATTTTATGGAAATATCAATTTCGTCCCAATTTTTATAATATTTGTCAAAGTATTATGCTGCCCATATATCAAACTATTTTTGATACAAAAGCCCCCAAGCTTTAATAAGAAGTAAAGATAGATGTTTTGACAGTGGTAGGATGGTTTGGTTAAGAAAATTTTACTTATATCAGAGTTTTTCTGGAGTATTGTTGCTCCCCATGTTCTTCATTATTGTGTTCCATATAAGTTATTGGCGAGAGAAATTGCCTACCAAACAGTAGGGGAAGTTCTTACCAAAACCCTAAAAGACATGAAGAAATCTATCTAGCCAACTTTTCTGGTACAATGTGGTTCTTTTGCCTTTTCTTATTTTGGACATGCAGTTAAAGAGGTGTAGTATATTACATGCTTGAATCTAGCTATGATTCCAGGGAGACAATAAGATCCCAACCAAGTTGCTCAAGAATTTACTGCTTGGGTTAAAATTAGACAGTTCATGCATGAGAAAGATGAATTTGATGACCTATTTGAAAAGGCGGAGACTTTCTCGCAAGTATTCCATTTTGAATCAATCAAATTAACTCCATATGACCTCAATCGTTTTCATATTTACAAAAACAAAATATTGACAAGGGTTCCGTTAGACCTATTGCAGATTGAGGAAATAAGAGAGCCTACTCCCAGTATAAGTTTAGAAGAAAATTCTGATCACAATTCTGATCAATAATAACAAGAGAAATTAGGTCAAGGTTTTCTGAGCATCAATCTCAAAATCAAGAAGAATACCCTAAGGAAGGTTTTGAAAATCAAAGAGAAATAATGGAGAAACAACCAAAGAAACCTTGGTTGAAGAACAATTGGACATTAATTCTACACAGGATCAGAAACAGACAATCATAATAAGTGACATGGATCAAGAATGGGAGCAGTTCAAAGAAAATATCTAGCTACCATAAACAGACCTTGAAATTGAAGGAACTTATAATTTTCAAACTCCTAAATAGACCTTACAAGTTGTAAATTCAGAAGCAAATGTTGAAATCATCCCAGCCTACGCAACATCACAAATTGTTTTGATAATTTAAGAGATACCCCCTTTAGATATATTTTATAGTCCATCACACATAATAGTGGTAAGAAGACAAAGAAAGAAAAGAAATATTGATTTATCAGTAGTAACTCCAGAGAATGTAGCAATGGATGTTGTTTGGAAAGACAATCCCATTCATCCATTAGAAAATTTGACAATATTGTCACCATTCATAGATGATTATGAAACAGCTACAATTGATAAGGTAGCATAGGTTAGTATTTTTCTTAAAGATAAAGATGCAAGAATTCAGTAGTTAGAGAAACAAATTGAACATGAAAGATAGAATGTGAATAAGAAAAGAGAGATGTAGATGATACAATTTTAGAAATATTTTGAGAAAATGAAGTTACATCACCATACAAGCATTATAGAAAAAGATACACATATTCAACTAATACAAAATGAAGTAGATAAACTCAAAAATCAACATCAGATAGAATAATTCATCAGAGAAACACTTGAGCTAAATACTCATTGTCAAAACATCAAGAAATATTCTATCAAAGAGTTTCAATGATCAAACCGTATTTTGAAACAAGTGATATATTAGTAAATAAAATGGTTGATCAGAGATTGGAATATGAAAAAGTTGATAAGAATATCTCAGAGTTTATCTCGTCACAATAACCTGAGGAAGGAAGAAAATCTGATTTGTCGAAGATTGAAGAATCCCATAAAGATATTCTATTTACAGATTGGGATATGCAGTTAAAGCAAGAAGAAATGGAAACATCTAGATATGATGATATAGAAACTAATATAATTGAAGCAGTGAATGAAAACCCTTATAATATTAATCTGATTAAAGAATGAAAGCTTGGAGTTTTCCCAGATATCAAAAAATTAGAGGGAGAGTGGAGGGAAATTGCCAAAAATAAAATTGAAGTGGTTAAGAAGCTATCTAAGCTTGATCATGAATATTATTGGTAGTTTATAGTAAAACCATACAATCAGTAGATGGCTTTGCACTGTCTAACGAATTCCACTCAAAAGATGGTGCTACCTCTATCCGATGTTGTATTCAAGGGAAAACTAATATCCAAATCTGACCAGCCATCCCAAGTGAAGCCAATGTTGGATATCTGAAAACTAAAAATCTCAATGGAAAGGAAGGATTGTTCAACCTGGTCAAGCACGTCATTATCTTTCTTTTAGTTTTTTATTTTTTATTTTCAGTATTCTTAGAAAGGTTTTTTGAAGCCTCCTCATATTTTTATGTAATATTCTATTTTTGATACATATGTAATATTGTTTAAACCTCTCTCATGCATTTAGAGAGGGGTCCGAGATTTTATCAAAAAAACCTTACAAAAGCTTGCATTTCTATACTTTTTTTATTCTTTTGATGAAATACATGGAAAAAGATCTTGATTTTCTTGAATATCGAAGCATAATCTATTGAATTTTCATTTCTATAATCTTAGAGTGTATTTGGTTGAAAATAAGAGAAGGTCAATGTTGTTGATTTCATGAATATAACCTCTCATATATGATACTATTATCTTTACGATTGAGTTATATTTATGATTTATCAATAAATTTCTTTATATTGTTTGTGTATGAGATTTGAATTATAGTTTTTCATTAAAGCAATATTGCATGATGTCGTAGTTGTAATTCCTTGTTGAGTATATAATCAATCGATATCTGCGATATAGTTTCACAATTATTTTTCCTAACTATTTAGTCAAAATAATTATCTTTAAACTGTTGGTTATGTGTTATATTCTTTCCACGACTAAGGCCAAAAGGGTGTTGCTGGTAAAGGTGGACACTTTGAAGAATGTTGCAGATGCATTAAAAAAGTCTGTGAGCACTCAGAAGTTCTCTTGGTGTAGAGAAATAATGGTTGTGAAGAATTGGGCCAATGACTAAGCTCTCTTGTGACCCCCTGTGGAAAGAAAACAACAAGTGGGAGAATGTTGGGTATGTGTTATATTATTTCCACGACTAAGCACACGCCCCCCCTTTGCGCAACGGGGGGGTCACAGGGGGGGCGGTAGCCCCCCCTGTCGGGGTCCGGGGTAGCGCCCTGGCGAAATTTTTTGGTCCTTAATTTCCGGCGGGTAGTCCGCATGCATGGTTTTGTGTATGGTTTTGCACATGGTATTGGGGCACGATGGTTTTCGGCCCCTGGTATTTTTGTAGATCCGGTCAAGGGAACTATGGTTATGTTCTAATCCAGGATTTATGGATTAGGGTTTATGTATACTTCGGCATGTATATATATGTGTTGTAACACTAAAAGGAATATAATGAAAAATCAAGCTGGTCGTTCCGATTTGGGATCCAGGGGAAAATCTCTGTGTTTATCTGTTTATGTTTTATGCTCTCGCTATTGTTTATTTTCTATTATAAGATTCGTGTGTAGATAATTTCTGTTCAGGGTTAAAACCTACATTTGGTATTAGAGCTATTTCAGCTTCAAGGGGACGCGTTTGCTGCTGAGGGGTTTTTAGTTCTAGCCTGAGGTAGACCCTGTTCAGTGGGAGATCTGCGGGATTGATTCTTGCGGTGAAAGAAGATGGTGAGCGGCAGAAAGATAGAGATCGAGAAATTTAATGGTTAGAGTTTTGAGTTGTGGAAGCTCAAGATGGAGGATCTGCTGGTGGATAAAGATCAGTGGATCGCGATAGATCCAGGTACTAAACCAACGGGAATGTCAGATGAAGACTGGAAGAAACTGGATCGGAAGGCTAAGAGCACAATACGATTGTTTGTCTCAGATTCAGTATTGTTGAATGTATCTGGGGAAGCTACGACAAAGAATTTGTGGGAAAAACTTGGGACTTTGTACCAATCTAAGTCTCTGGTGAATAAGTTGTTCCTGCGGAAAAAGCTGTATAACCTGAGGATGAAGGATGGAGACTCGGTGACAGAGCATATGAATGCCTTCAATACTGTGGTAAGTCAGCTGTCATCTGTTGATATTAAAATCTCAGATGAAGATAAGTGCATCAGTTTTTTGTGTTCTCTACCAGACTCGTGGGACAGTCTGGTTATTGCAATAGGTAGCAATAAAACTACCTTGAATTTTGATGACATTGTCTCAGCCTTGCTGTCGGAGGAAATGAGACAGAGAAATATGGAGGGTTAGAATGGAGATGCCTTATCTGTACGAGGAAGGTCCCAGAACATAAACAAGAATAAGGTTTCGAGTGGGAGATCCAAATCTAGAGGGAGATCTAAATCTCCTGGAAAGTTTGTAAAGGTGTGCTGGAAATGCGGAAAGGAAGGGAGCTACAAAAAGGACTGCAGATCTAAAGCTCCTGAGAAAGGAAAGGGATCTGAGGATGGTCCTTCTGCAGAGGCAAAAACCACCTCGGATGAAGGTGGGGATGTGTATTTGGCTTCTTCTTCAAATACACATGTAGATCATGAGTCATGTTTGATTGACTCAGGTGCATCCTTTCACTTCACTCCCCATAGGGAGTGGTTCTGCGAGTATGAGAAATATGATGGTGATGTCTTCCTAGGGGATGATAGGAAGGCCAAAATCGTCGGATGTGGAAAGGTAAAGCTGAAGCTACAAGGTGGAAGGATTAGAACACTTCCTGGTGTTCTGCATATTCCTGCATTGGCCAGAAATCTGATTTCTGTAAGCAAGATGGATGATGCAGGTGTAAAAACAGTGTTCGAGAAAGATGCCTGCAAGATGGTTCGGGGAGCACTGGTATTAATGCGGGGGGTTTGGACTGGAACTCTATACAAGCTACAAGGTAGCCTTTATTGAGGGTGTAATAGTTACGTGGTTCTGAGAAGTGGGACGGAAAGCCTAGGCGGCTCTGCGGAAAAGACCATGCTATGGCATCAAAGGCTTGGACATATTGGAGAGAAGGGCCTTTGGATACTGCATGGAAATGGTATGGTAGAAGGTATGTCCAATAGCTCTCTGGATTTTGATTTTTGTGAAAATTGTGTGTATGGGAAGCAGAATCGGGTGAGTTTTCCTTCTAGTGCTAAGAGGGCAAACAAGATATTAGAGCTTATGCACAGTGATGTGTTTGGACTTATGTTGGCTCCATCACTGGGTAAGTCTGTGTACTATGTTTCATTCATAAATGACTTCTCAAGGAATGCATGGATATATTTCTTGAGGAATAAATCTGAAGTATTTGATAGATTTAAAGAATTTAAGGCTCTGGTGGAAAACCAGACATAGAATAATATAAAGGTGCTGAGGACAGATAATGGTGGGGAGTTCTGCAAGAAGGAATTTGAAGAGTTCTGTAAGAAGTGTGGTATAGCACGGCAGAAGACTACTCCATACACACCTCATCAAAATGGAGTTGCAGAAAGAATGAACAAAAAGCTGATGGAAAAGGCAAGAAGCGTGCTCAGTGGTACCGGGTTAGGACAAGAATTCTGGGCAGAGGCAATGGAGATTGCATGTTACTTAGTTAACATATCACCTTCATCAGCGTTGGAGGATAAGACTCCACATGAGGTATGGACTGGTAAGAAACTCTCTCTTTCACATCTAAGGGTATTTGGATGTGATGCATATGTACATGTTCCAAAGAAAAAAAGGACCAAGTTGGATAATAAATGCAGAGAAAGGTGCATCTTTATTGGGTATAAGGATGGGTTAAAGGGTTACAAGCTTTGGAACCCGAAAACAAGGAAGGTTGTGTACAGCAGAGATGTGGTGTTTAGAGAGGTGAAAGATATTGTTAAACATGAATTCCTACCAAAGGAACCTAAGAAGATAGAGTTTGAGCTAAAGGAGGATGAATCGGACTCTACAACAGAAGAAGACTCAGAAAAGGAAGAGCCACAAACTCCAGCTGTGAGAAGACCAGTTCAGGAAAGGAGACAACCAAAAAGGTATAGTCCATCTGCTTTCTGTTCAAATTTTTCTTTAACTATAACTGATGATGATCCCAGAACTGTCAGGGAGGTAGTAGATTCCAAGGATGGAAAACTCTGGAAGGAGGCCATGGTTGATGAAATGGCATCCTTGCACAAAAATGAGGCATGGGATATGGTGGAGTTGCCGGCTGGAAGGAAGCCCATTGGGAGTAAATGGGTGTTTAAGAAGAAGATGAATGTAGAAGGCAAGGTGGAGAAATACAAAGCTCGGTTGGTAGCAAAAGGTTATTCCCATGTGTTAGGAATTGATTTTGGTGATATTTTTTATCCTGTTGCCAAAGTTACTTCTATTAGATTACTTTTATCTGTTACTGCTGCATTTGATTTTGAGATAGAACAGATGGATGTGAAGACAACATTTCTTCACAGGGATATAGAAGAGGAGATGTACATGAAGCAACCTGAAGGCTTTATGGTGAAGGGTAAGAAAGAACTAGTATGTAGGTTGAAGAAGTCTGTTTGTATGGGTTAAAACGGTAACCAAGGATGTGGTATCAGAAATTTGATACCTATATGGGGACTTGGCTTCACCGAAGCAAGGAGGATCAGGAGTTTGTGTTTATTTTAAATTAATTGGTGACCGTGTTATTTATTTGGTCTTGTATGTGGATGATATGTTGTTGATTGGAAATGACAAAGAAATTATCCAAGGTTTGAAGACCCAATTGTTCTCCAAATTCGACATGAAGGATCTTGGTGCTGCAAACTATATTTTGGGAATGGAAATTAAGAGAGATCGGGCAAAGAGGAAGCTCTGGTTAAATCAGAGGAAGTATGACGAGACTATTTTGTAGAGGTTAAATATGCAAGATAGTAAACCGGTGAATGTTCCGATTCCTATAGGTACAAAGTTGTCTGCTGAACAGTGTCCCAAGACACAAGAAGAAGAGGAGGATATGTCCGATGTTACATATGCAAGTGTAGTGGGTAGCCTGATGTATGCAATGGTTTGTACTAGACTAGAAATTGCACATGCAGTGGGAGTATTGAGAAGGTTTATGTCAAACCCGGGGAAGGAGCATTGGACAGAAGTGCAGCGAGTTTTCAGATATTTGCGTGGCACTAGTGATTATGGCTTGTGCTACCATGGAAGTCCAGGATTGGAAATAAGAATGGACATTCGTGGTTTTGTTGATGCAGAATGGTGGAGATGGACCAAAGAAGATCTACAAGTGGGTATGTGTAGTGGAGTAGAGGAGGCGCGAGTCGGTTGGATTATGGCCCAGATAGTCTATAGTGGCTCTTTCAACTACAGAGGCAGAATACATAGCAGCCACTCATGCAAGCAAGGAAGCAGTTTGGTTGCAAAGATTGTGTTCAAGTATGGGGTTGGTACAACAAGCTATAAGGATAGGCTGTGATAGCCAAAGTGCAATTTTCTTGGCTAAGAACCCTGCTTATCATTCAAAGACAAAGCACATTGATGTTCAATATCACTTTGTTAGAGATATGGTTGAGGCTAAAAGGGTGTTGCTGGTAAAGGTGGACACTTTGAAGAATGTTGCGGATGCATTAACAAAGTCTGTGAGCACTCAGAAGTTCTCTTGGTGTAGAGAAACAATGGGTGTTGAAGAATTGGGCCAATGACTAAGCTCTCTTGTGACCCCCTGTGGAAAGAAAACAACAAGTGGGAGAATGTTGGGTATGTGTTATATTTTTGGTCCTTAATTTCCGGTGGGTAGTCTGCGTCCATGGTTTTGCACATGGTATTGCGACACGATGGTTTTCGGCCCCTAGTATTTTTGTAGATCCGGTCAAGGGAACTACGGTTATGTTCTAATATAGGGTTTATGGATTGGGGTTTATGTATACTTCGGCATGTATATATATGTGTTGTAACACTAAAAGGAATATAATGAAAAATCAAGCTGGTCGTTCCGATTTGGGATCCAGGGGAAAATCTCTGTGTTTATCTGTTTATATTTTATGCTCTCGCTATTGTTTATTTTCTATTATAAGATTCGTGTGTAGATAATTTCTGTTCAGGGTTAAAACCTACATAAACAGTTTCATCTTATTTAGCAATTGAATTATTTTTATTATTTTTTTCTTTAAGATATCTTTGTATATCGCATAAGTTAAATTCTTCCCGGGTATAGATTAATTTAAATATTAGATTAAATAGAAGCATTTGTTTGTTAATTAAATAAATTATTTCCATTAGTTTAAAATCATTTTCCATTTCACCTTGTATCAAACCCATCATCATCATATCAATTCTCTGTTGGGAAACTGGTCCCATTATCCCCAGTTGGAGCCACTATACAAAACGGAAAATGAGCTGCTTTTAAGGTCAGGACCAGGTAATTGTCCCCCATGTTGTTGCAACAGAATTCTGGGGCTTCCACATTTTTCCACTAGAAGGAGGGCCAATTCTGAATGCCAAGGAAAACCAATAAAAAATCAAGAAGCCATCCAAATACTCATTCTCTCTCTAGATCCCCTCCAACTTCGGGATCCCCATCTAGAACAACTATTTTAAGATCAGAAGTTGAACAATGTTCTCCAAAATATCCTAGTATATCCCAGATATTACTTTCTTTAGATTATGAATATGAATCTAAAGAAGCTAGAAAAAATCTCTATTTTAGCTAAAAAACCAGTAATTTTTCAACCACCTGAAGAAAGTGTTTCATTTGTTTTACAACCTAAACGAATCTTGAATCGTTCTCTAAGTGAGAAAATTGGAATTCCTAATTTTGAATTTCCCATTACTTCTTTCCAAAATAATACAAAGAAATCCAAATAAAAAACATCTATTAGTGAGGTTTTATTCAATTCTCCATCTCAAATGAATTCATTCCCTCCACACGTTTCAACATCTCTCATTCTAACTACTAGTGCTTGTTCTTCTAGTCTAGGTAGTCAACCTATCTCTTCTTCGACTCACATCCTGCTCATATCTTCATCCATCCATACTCCTATCATCATTGCAGGACAACAACCACCACCACGAATACAACCATGGAATAATCCAGGTGGTGTAGAAATGTCAGGTCCTTTTCATCCTCTTCCCAAACATCCTAAAAGATGGTTGCCCAAATTTAATCTTGAAGATGGTTTACCAACAGAATTAAATCTCCACAACTCTATGTTAACCATCAATTTAAATGAATTCACTGAAGAATATTGTGTGGTTAGATTATTCCAATATACTCGTATAGGATCTCAGGATCCTGGTACTTTTCATTACCGCCTCTCTCTATAAATAGCTGGGATATGTTTGAACAACAATTCTTAGCTAAGTTTGGAGGTGATAGAACCATTGCATCACTCATCAATGAATTATCCAATCTCAAGGCTAAAACAGGTGAAAATATCAAAAACTTCAATTCTAGATTCAATGAATTACTTGATAAAATCCCTACTATGTTAGCTCCTAGTGCTGATGTTCAAAGTGGTATATATATTCCCTTCCCTTTAATATAACCAGTTTTTTAGATAGAGTGCAGTTAGCTACATTAGCAAAAAGCATGAAGGAAGCCTTATCTGTGGAAAAACGCATAGTTTCTCTTGAAAATAAAATCTCTCAAGAATATAAAAAATCTAAGAAAGTGTCTTTCAAATATGATTCTAAAAAGAAGGTCCAGAAAGATCCTTTTGATCTTGAAGGTCTGGAGAAAGAGTTGAAGAATATGTCTAACGAAATGGTTGAAATGAAAAAACAAGTTGTTGAATCTTCTATTATAAAAAGGCCATTTAGATCTTTTAAGAGAAATATGTCTTCTAACTCTTAACCACCAAATACCATATCTAATGCTGACTCTCACTTAGAAGAAGAGGAAGAAGAAACTAAAGACGAAGAAACCAGAGATGAAGAAATAGTTGAATTAAGTGGAATATGGGACTTTGTTCTTCCAAGTGAAGAAGAACAAGAACCTTTGCCCATTAGCACCAGAAGAAAAGGGTCTGCCAATACAAATCATTTGAATCAAAATAAAAAACCTCAAATTCCTCCTGCTAAGGAAAAAGCAAGCAGTAAAAATTCCTCTCCCAAAAATTCACAACCAAATCCGACTTCATCAAATATCGCCTCTACATCAAAGACCCGAGTAGTCACTGATACTATGGAGTATAATATTGTGGAAGATATGAGGAAGACCAGGGAAAACATTTCATCACATGAACTTAAAAAACTAAAAAAACAACAAAAAATGTTACTTAGAGAATTGAATGCAGTTCGTCTATCACCTTTACCTGTTGCTGTTGTATCTCTAGCTACTAAAGGCATGGGAAAACCCCCAACTTATTGAAATAAACTTGATCGTACTGATGTCATCTTGATTGGTGACAAATCTAATTCACATATGCCTCCCTTTCTCTTAACTTATGAAATTTTAAATAAAAACCTTCATAACTATTTGATTGACTCGGGAGCCTCTTCCATTATGATTCTAACAACAGTCTATACCAAGCTGAACATCACTCGAAAAAATTCATCTGTCCACATAGTAAATATTGACAAAACTAATGTAGAGGTCTAAGAGGAAATTAATTCTATCAGCATTAGAATTTCATCAAATCCCAAAGTCTGTCAAATAATAGATATTTTCTTTCTGACATTCCTAAATTTTACGGTCTAATTCTAAGTAGAGATTGGTCTGAAAAAACTCCATGGATATTTTTCTACATATTGGTCTCACATGTGGCTTCCTTACAATGGGAATCCAAATCAAATTCGAGTTGACTGAGAAAAACACTTGAAACATACAATGACTGAATTTGAAGGTGATAATGAGCCAATAGCATTCAATAATAACATTATTGGGAATTGTTCATCTGAATAATTTTTAGGGAATTTTAATGCACAAAAGTCTCCTTTTCTGGACAATGCTATCATCTCACAGATTTAAAATTTTTCACAAGCAGACACTTCCAAGTGTAAAAGTTTTGTAAATAAACCAATTGTTAAAACTTTCTTTTGGACTTTGTACTTTGATGGTTCCAAATCTAATGACAGTGCAAGAGCTGGTTCGGTTTTAATCAGCCCAGAAGGAGAAAATACCATGTTATCTTGCAGGTTAGAATTCGAATGTACAAATAATACCGTAGAATATGAGGTGTCAATACAAGGATTATATAAAGCGATTGGCCTCAATATCAAATATTTACAGGATTTTGGAGACTCATAAATCATCATTAGATAGGTGAGAAATACTATCCATTTCCTTTCTGAATATATTAGACATTATCAATCATTAGTACAAGATCTTACATCTCATTTTTTGGCATTTAATATTTCTTCTATACCAAGACTACAAAATGCTATTGTTGTTCAATTAGCGAATGTTGCATCAAAACTCATCCCATCTCGGGAATTTAGTCCTGATAGATTTTCTATTGAATTATTTTTTAGACCATCCATTCCTGATAATGTCACAATTTGGCAAGTCTTAAATAATGATTATTATATTGTGAATTTTCTAACATCAAAAGGGTCATACGACGACCAATTCATAGATGAAAATTAGCATGACATACAGTTAGAACAGAACGTTGAGGATGAAAATTCAATACCCAAGGATGTAGTCAACTTGGAAGATTTGTATGATCTCAAAGACAGATTAAAAAAGGTAACTAATGCAAAAATTCAAATTTTAACTCTAAAATTTGAATCAATAAACCTTGGAAATGATAACAAGCCTCAGAATATCAATCTAGGTCTAGATTGTTCCTCTGATGAAAGATTATCATTTATTCTACTGTTGAAGAAATATAAAAGTATCTTTGTTTGGGATTATTCTAATCTCAAAACTTATGAGACCTCTTTTATACAACAAACCATACCCATGATCTCTAATGATAGACCAGTGCAACATAAACAAAGGAAAATTCATCCAAACCTTGAAAATAAAATCAAATTAGAGCTTAATAAACTTCTTAAGGCCGAAATCGGATTTCCTGTTAGGCATTCAAAATGGGTATCCAATATAGTGCATGTTAAGAAAAATAATGGTGATATTCGTATATGCATATATTTTAGAAATTTGAATAAATCATGTTAGAAAGACAATTTTCGACTCCCAACCATGGAACAAGTGCTATAGTCAGTATCTGAATCTGAGCTCATGTCTTTTTTTGATGGATTTTCAGGATATAACCAAATCCTAGTTCATCTAGATGATAGATTGAAAACCACGTTCATAACTAAATGAGGAACATATTCTTATCAAAAAATTCCTTTTGGTTTGATTAATGCAGGCGCCACATTTCAACGAGCATGGATATTGTCTTTGAAGGACTCATTAACAAATCAGTTGTTATTTACTTGGATGATATCACTGTTTATTCCAAGAATAGAAGCAGCCACTTGAACAACCTTAAACAGATATTTGAACGATGTATGAAATATACGATCTCACTAAATCCAAAAAACACTTATTTTTCCTTAATAAAAGGTAAGCTTTTAAGATTCATCATATCCAAAGAGGGTATTTATATTGATCCAGAAAGAGTTAAGGAAATTGCAAAAATACCTTTAACCCATAATAAGAAATCAATGCAATCTTTCCTTGGACAAATAAATTTTGTAAAAAGGTTTGTCCCTAACTTTTCACAAATATTTTTACCTTTATAGAATATGATTAAGAAAAATTCGGTTTTCAAATGGGGTCACAACGAAAAGGAAGCCTTTGACATGATGAAACAAGCTATTATTAACGATCCATCCCTAGCAACTCCCATTTTTTCTAATAATTTTTTTTTATACACATTTGCATCAGAAACATCGTATGTCGTCATTTTAACAAAGCTCAATGATAAAAAATAGAATGACCCATCTCATTTTTTAGTTCGAATCTAAAAGGCGCCGAATTAAATTACTATGCTGTGGAAAAACAAGAATTTTCTATCTTCAAGCCAATACAAAATTTTAGACCATTTCTTCGCAAAAGTCATACTAAAATCATAGTTCCATTTTCAGCAGTAAGGGAATTACTAATGAAAATATAAGTAGGAGAAAAAAGAGCAAACTGGGTAACTTCATTACAACAATATGATGTTGAAATTAGACCAGCTAAAATTGTTAGAGGCCAAGGTTTTTGCAGAATGTTAACAGAATCATCCAACTTACCAGAAGAAGAAAATTTAGGTGATGACATTCAAATATCTCAGGTAAGCCTCAATGATACTGAGTCTCAATATGATGATCTCAGTTTTTATTTAAAAAATGGATATGCCCCTATGCAACTCAGTTACCAAAAGAAAATAGATTTCAGATTGAAAGCAAAGAAATATAAAATTATTGATGATGTTTTATTTAGAAAAATTATGATTATATTTTACTAAAATGCCTTGAAATATTTTAGGTAGAAAATGTTTTGCAGGAAATTCATGATGGATTAGCTTGTGGACAATTCGAAGGGGAAACAACAACACATAAAATCCTGCATGCTGGCTGTTAATGACCAACCTTGTTCAAAGATGAACACGAGTATGTAAGGAAATGAAAAGTATTTCAGATTGTTTCTGGAAGGCAAAGGAAACCCACATTCCCATTATAGCCAGTCTATATTGAACAACCATTCAAGAAATTAGGACTGGACATAATAGGTGAGATCATTCCTCACTCTTCAACGAAACACACAAACACACACACACACACACACATAAATAAATAAATATATATATATATATATATATATATATATATATATATATATATATATCCTTACAGAAACTAATTACTTTACTAAATGGGTGAAAGAAATTCCACTAAAGGTAAGAAATTCTAAGAACATCATCGAATTTATTGATCAATTTATCATTACCATATTTGGATTACCAACTTCCTTGATGTTTGAGAATGCATATTATTTCTCAGGTAATGCTATGATATAATTTTCTCTCAAAAGAGATTTTAAACTTAAATATTTCACTAACTATTATCCTCAAGGAAATGGATTAGCGCAATCAACTAATAAAAAATTCGTTAGGATCATTAAACGAACTATTGATCAGAGTCAGAGAAATTGGCATAAATCTTTAACATTTTCTCTATGGGCAGATAAGATAACACATAAATCCTCTATAGGTACTTCTCCATTTAATTTAGTCTATGGGAAAGAGGTTGTTCTTACTACAAATGTAGTTATTCCCTCTATATCGCTGGTTCAGTTTATTGAAGAAACTCCTTCTTCTTCTTTGCAGTTAAGACAATCACAAATTCTCAAACTTGAAGAAGTGAGAGAGAAATCCAAAATCACCCATGCTCATCATCAACAATTAGTTAAATCTTCCTTTGATGAAAATTCTATTAGTTCAAAATAATTTCAACTTGAAGAACTTGTACTGAAATGGGATAAAGCACATGAGGAAAAAGGAAAGCATGAAAAATTCCAAAGAATATGGCTTGGACCATTTCAAATTGTAGAGAAAATCGGCCCATAAACATTTTTATTGCAAGGTTTATGAGGCAAGAAAGATTCTCTACCTCTGAATGTGAAAATATTGAAAAATTACTTCTCATATGAGATAACCTCATATATTTCCTGTACATTATTCTCTTGGCCTTAAATAATATAAATGTTGGCCTTGCAATAAAATCTCTTGAAATATTTTGACTTTTCACTTTTATAAATGAAAATTGTTAAGAAAATATTTAAGAAGTTTGAAAATTAATTAAGTTATGTCTCTTTGGAATTTTATTTTTCTACCAAAATTATTCATTCCTCAAGAAACTCCAACTTCATAAAAGACTTGTGTTCTATTATCAGCACGATAAATATTTTTAACCAAGAAAAATACTCTTAGTAGATAAGCATATTTAACTCTATAAATTATCGTCCAGAACTCTTAAAGAGTCCATGATTCTCCCTGTCTAGTAAATTTCTCTTTTTAGAGTGTAATCCTAAATAATTTACTAAAGCTTAAAAGATGATAGGTCTCATCAAGAGCCTTCTTACCATATTCATAGGGAAATAATAAGACTGACATTACCACTACTGTAGAACAAAACATGGTAATGGCTTGATATTATCTTAATCAAAAGACAAGGTGTCTCATCACAAGATAGCTTGTTTAGTTGAATTACAACCAATGAATGTCATTGTCACTACTTGGCCACCACACCAAGGCAATGGTTTTAAGTAATAGAAAATAAGAGCTATTTAAAAACAAGAAAAAATACATTATTATGGATTTATCTTTAAAAAATGTATTCTTACATGGACGGGACACATAATCATTGTTGGTTAAAAGGTAACCCTGTCGAGGCTATAGACGCTTGTTGGCAGCAAAGGCTCTACCTATGACAAATGAGTTTATATAAAAATATAGTCTACAAAAGTGTGCTGCGTTATCTTTAATTTTAGTAATGATTGATATAGGCATAGGGATTTTCATCTTTAAAAGGATATCAAGTGAGTTATAATTGGGAGAGTTTGTTTTATTATTCATAGAAATGTTACTTATTTAATTTTTCATCCAATTTCTATTTTATGAACTATTTTTATTTTGAAAGTTTTAGGAATTAAAAATTATTAGAGATACTAATTCATCGAGTAAATCACCAATTTTTGTGTTATTCAGTAACCCCCCCCGGGCCCCATCCCCCATTTCTTTTTTATAATAATCAATATTGTAATAAAAAATGCAGACCCTTTTAATTTTTTCAAGAAAAAAACTAGCAAGTAAGATTTTTTCCCTTTATAAAGTGTTAAAGCATTAAGATAAGTCACTTAAGACTAAGTGATTTTTGCTTTATCACAGATCACAGAAGCCAAAGGTAAAACAAATAGTCATTATTCAGAATCTGCGATAAAGTGATCAATAAAACCCTCTTTAAGATTAAGTGTTATGTTGCGCTCTTTATAAAGGCCTAGAAATATTTCAAAAAATTCATGAAGTGCTTAAAGTACACTTCTTATAAGGAAAAATCCGCTCAAATAATACATCACCCGTCGCAAATCGCAAAGACAAAAATAACTTTCAAAATACCATAACTCTAATCTTGCGATCTTGCGATATTGCGACATGGAAAATTTTGCAATCCTGCAATACTGCGATATGGCGGATCTTGCGATCTTGTGATATTGCGATAATGCAATATTGCAAGGTTGTGAAATATTACGATTACGACTCTATGATATTGTAATTTATCGCAATTGAAAAATTGGAATTACACTTAAATCTTATCATTTCGAAATATCATTCGGGTTTGCGATGCGATGTTTTGACAATACCCGAAAAGAACCACATGAAAGCCATAATGAATAATTAATAAAAATCAACTGCATTTAATCTTTCAAAATAACGAGGATATTTGTATCTGTTTACTTGTGCTTGCAATAAAATTCCCATCCTTATCGAATTTACTGTTTTAATTAAACCTATGCTATTATCTCTGCTTTACATTCATTTTGATTTCTCTATTGTTCAATCTCAGGGAATAACGCTCAGAGACTACGAAGAAAGAGAAAAAGACAGTAGAGCCTTCTACATCCCAGGATTCAAACATGCACCATCTCTTTAGTGATGTTACATGCACTAAATATGGTGGAGTTGCGTCGCGGGAAGCCATGTATAATCTGTTAGAGGACGAAAATCCAAAGGTGCTAGTAATTAGAGCAACGACTGACATTAAAGTCTCATCTAAAGCTTCCTTGTTTGAAGCAAACTTTTCTTTCTTACACAGAATAGCTTCAAGGCATAAAATCCCACCATATATAGATATGGTGAAGTGGATTATCGACATGACATTCAAGAATTCAAGACAAGAGGTCATGGTGCCATTTTCTGTAGATGATTTGTGCATAAAGTATCATCTTCCAGAATCTCAAAATGCCTATGATAGAGATTTCATTGAGTAGTTCAAAAAAGGGAATGAAGACCTAATAGATGCCATGCAGACCCAAAGGTCTTGCTCCAACAAATTGAAATGGGAGAAAACTAGTATGTACCTAGTTGCACCTTTGTCGCTCCACATAGTTATGTAGCTGCTCTGATGTGTAGGCTTTTTGGGAAAGCTGATAGTACCAAGTTTTCTATGGAATGGATTCCATTGATTGATATGTTTTTCAACTCCATGGTTATGAATTGGAGTAACATTTTACCTGACAATTTGGCTATGGCTATCAGACAATATAGACAATATAGAGTTGTCTCTACTCGAGTCATCCATGCATTTTTTATGAGTGCTTATGTGATGGATGTCATCTGTTTCTATACAAAACTTCCTAATATGGGTTGGAATTGGAATCTTAAAGACCCTACTCCTATCATGTTCATCATAATATTTTATGGGAATCTAAAATTCGTCTCCATTTTTATAAGATTTGTCAAAGTATTATGCTACCCATCTATCAAACTATTTTTAATACAAAAGCCCCAGGATTTCAGAAGAAGCAAAGATAGATATTTTGTCCATGGAAGGATGGTTTGGTGAAGAAAATTTTACTTATATCAGAGTTTTTGGGAGTATTTATTCTCCCCATGTTCTTCCTTATTATGTTCTAGATAAGTTATTGGCGGGATAAATTTCATATCGAACAGTAGGGTAAGGTCTTACCAAAACCCTAAAAGACATGAAGAAATCTGTCTGGTCAAATTTTCTGGTACAATGTGGTTCTTTTGCCTTGTTTGATTTTGGACACAAAGTTAAAGAGGTGCAAAATATTACATGCTTGAAACTAGATACGATGCCAGGGAGACAATATGACCCCAACCAAGCCGCTCAATACTTTATTGCTTTCATTAAAAATAGATAGTTCATGCATGAGAAAGATGAATTTGATGAACTATTTGAAAAGGCTGAGACATTCTCACAAGTCTTTAATTTTGCATTAATGAAATTAACCCCAGCTGACCTCAATCATTTTCATATTTAAAGAAACAAAAGTTTGACAAGTGTTCTGTTAGACCTATTTCATATTGTGGAAACAAGAGAGCCTACTCCTAGCATAAGTTTAGAAGAAAATTCTGATCACAATTATGATCAAGAATCACTAGAGAAATCAAGTCAAGGTTCATAACTTTCTGAATATCAATCTCAAAATCAAGAAGAAGACCCTAAGGAAATTTTTGAGAAGAATACAGAGAGAAATAATGGAGAAACAACTAAAGAAACCTTGGCTGAAGAACAATTGGACATTAATTGTACACATGATCCGAGATAGACAATCATAATAAATGGCATGTATAAAGAATGGGAGTAGTTCAAAGAAAAGATTTAGATACCATAAATAGACACAGGAATTGAAGGAAATTCTGATTTTCAAACTCCTAAACAGACCTTACAAGTTGTAAATTCAGAAGTAGATGTCGAAATCATGCTGGCCTACCCAACTTCAATTTTTTTTTTGAGAATTGTAGAGATACCCCCTTTAGATATATTTTATAGTCCAACACACAAATCAGTGGTAATAAGATAGAGAAATAAAAGAAATATTGATTTATCAGCAACAACTCCAAATAATGAATCAATGGAGGTTGTCTGGAAAGACAACCCCATTGATCCATCAGAAAATTTCAGAAGACTGTCACAATTCACAGGTGCTTATGTAACATCTGCAATTGATAAGGTAGCATAGGTTAGTCTTCCTCTTAAATATAAATATGCAATAATTCAACTGTTAGAGCAACATATTAAGCAGGAAAGACATAATGTCAATAAGAAAATAGAGATGCAGATGATAAAATTTTAGAAATATTTTGAGCAAATGAAGTTACATCACCAGGAAAGAATTATAGAAAAATATACACAGATTCTGGTAATACAAAATGAAGTATATAAACTCATAAATCAACATTAGAAAAAATAATTCATCAAAGAAACACTTGATCTAAATACTCAGTTGTGAAAACAACAAAAAATATTCTCTCAAATAACTTCAATGATAAAATCGTATTGTGAAACACATGATACATTAGTCCATCAAATGGTTGATCAGAGATTGGAATGTGAAGAAGTTGATAAGAATATCTCAGAGTTTATCTCCTGGCAAGAATCTGAGGAAGGAAGAAAAGACGATTCTTTGAAGGTTGAAGAATCCAACATATATATTCTATTTACAGATTTGGATATGCAATTAAAACAAGTACAAAGGGAAACAACTAGAGTAGATGATATAGCAACTAATATAATTGATTTTGTGAATGAAAACTTTTATAATATTAATCTAGTTGAAGAATGCAAGCATGGATTTTTCCCAGATATGAAACAATTAGAGGGACAGTGGAGGGAAACCACCAAAAATTAAATCGAAGTAGTTAAGAAGCTATCTAAGATTGATCACGAATATTATTGGCATTTTACAGTAAAACCATATAGTCAACAAATGGGTTTACGTTGTCTAACTAATTCCACTCAAAAGATGGTGCCACCTCTCTCCGATGCTGTATTCATGGGACAAGTAAGATCCAAAGGCGACTAGTCATCCCAAGGGAAGCTAATGTTGGATATCTGCGAACTGAAAAACTCAATGGAAAGGAAGCACTGTTCAATCTGATCAAGCACGTGATTATCTTTCTTTTATTTTCAGTATTCTGAAGAAGGTTGCTTGAAACCTCCTCAAATTTTTATGTAATATTCTATTTTTGATACATATGTAATATTTTTTAAACCTATCTCATGCATTTAGAGAGGGGTCCAATATTTTATCAAAACCACTTTGTAAAAGCTTGCATTTATGTACTTTTCTGATTCTTTTGATGAAATACATGGAACAATATCTTTATTTTCTTGAATGTCAAAATATAATCTATTGAATTTTCATTTATGTACTCTTAGAGTGTATTTGGCTTAAAAGAAGAGAAGGTCAAAGTTGTTGATTTCATGAATATAACCTCTCATATCTGGTATTATTATCTTTATGGTTGAGTTCTATTTATGATTTAACAATGAATTTCTTTTTATTGTGTTATGTATGAGATATGGATTATCGTTTTTCAGTAAAGCACTATTACATGATGTTTCAACTATAATTCCTTGTTGAGTATATAATCAATTGATATATGCGATATAGTTTCAAAATTATTTTTCCTAACTATTTATTCAAAATAGTTATCCTCAAACAGTTTCATCTCTTTTAACAATTGAATGATTTTTATTATCTTTTTCTTTAAGATAACTTTGTATATCACATAAGTTAAATTATTCCCAGGCATGGATTAAGTTAAATATTATATTAAATAGATGCATGTGTTTGTTACTTAAATACATTATTTCCATTAGTTTAAAATCATTTTCCATTTCACCTTGTATCAAACCCATCATCATCATATCAATTCTCTGCTGGGAAATTGGTCCTATTATCCCCAGTCGAAGCCACTATACCAAATGGAAAAGTAGCTACTTTTAAGGTCAGGACAGGGTATTTATACCCCATGTTGTTGCAACAGAATTCTGGGGCTTCAACAGGAAGCTAATGGAAGTGGAATTGGATGGAATGAGCGAGGGAGAGGAGCCCAAAAAAAAAAACACAGGCCCACACTATAATACCGTAGCGTAATGCTAGGTTTTGATAATGAATAAGTGGAATAGGACGAGATTATTATGGGACATGGTGTGAGGGAGGTGAGTGGAGTGTGATGAGTCCAATTCAACCAAAATTAATGTGATTTCTAGTAATTTCATGCATAAATAAATGGAGATGATAAATGAAGTGAAAAATCGTAGCAACAAGCCATTTTTTGAAATTTAGCACATGTAGAGGCAGGGAATTAATAATTACTGATGCTAACCTGTAAAATGAGTGCAGGAGATCCTTATTTGTTGACTTGTACCACTACAATTGGTCGCTTAGCCCTCGAACTCAAGATTTGTTGTGCATTCCCATAAAGGTAGCGAATTTGCTGATAAAGGTAGTGTGGGTGGAAGTTGGGTACCTTTAGAGGATAATGAGAAAATTTGAAAGCTATGGAAGGGTTTATTGAGTTGATTTGCAACTTAAAACCTCAAATCATAGGGATGAGGCTTTCTAATGGCAAATTTATCATGAAGGTGGCGGAAGGAAAAAATGCTACATTTTTTCTTAAAGGTAGGGAAAATGCAGCGATGGGAGAATTTTGACTTCTGATGGAAAAGTATGGCTGGTGTGAGGTAGAAATTGAATTTTCTTATTACATAGGTGAAATATGAACATGAAATGAGAAAATGAGATGTGTTTTTTGGTCTTTATATCCTTGGAAGTTGATTTTGTCTTTGGTGAGCTAATGGGTCCCAACAGATATTTCATCAATTTCTTTGATGATTGCAGCTTTGGATCTTATGAAATATTTGATCATGAAAAAGAAATTTGAAACCTTTATTTTAATATTTTCATCATTACTACTTCTTTGGGGAAAAGTGATTTTGGTTGTGAAATGACTGATTTTGTGATTTGACCCTAAAACCTAATGATGACACTGAGCTAAATGAGGACCATGGTGGTATGAATGAAATGAATATGGAGAACTTGCAATGATGACTCATTCAACTGAGATATGGTAGTGGCCAACAGGTGAAATTTGTTTTTGGAAGGAGCAATAATAGTCATGTACATACTAGCCAGCGACCAAATTTTTATTTGAAGACCTAGTGAAACCATAAAATTTTGACTCGACACCCTAACAAAAACTTTGAAAGAGAAAATTTTATCACTAGCATACTGACACTAACATTGGATTTAACTAGGGATGGAAGCCCCTTTAGGAGGTGTCGAGAACACTGTATATAAAGTAGCCTCATCTGTTGGGCAATGGAGTCACTAGAGCTACAATCCTAAAACTGATTCAAATCAAACTAAAAATTGAACTGTATATCATCAACTGCAAACTGTACTGGAAGCTAAAACCGAAAAATATGCTCTAAATATTCAACTTATTCATCTCACCTTAGCTACTCTAACTGATCCATAAATCACTTGATCAAGTCAAGTCAAAGATCCATTCCAACCATGAAAGAAAATAACTATCTAATTTCTTAATCCTCCTACTTTCCTCAAAATAAAAGCGTTGTGGTAATGACAACGACAACTAAAAACTGAACCCAATATCTATGTTGGCGAAGGAAATAAACTCCATATTTTCTGATTCTTCCAAAACACTGCCTAAGGGGTCTTGAAAATCATGAAACATTACCTCTTGTTGATCAAAATAAAGAAGGGATATTATTTCAAATATAATGGCTGGTTTTTCTTCTTCATTTGGTTGATCCCTCTTAAATATAAATGCAATAATTTTATCTTCCATATCATCCAGATTAAAGACAAGATTTGTATGTTCTTGCATATCTTCAATTAAGGTAGCCAAATCAGCATCAACACAAATATCTAAAAGTGGCTTTTCATGTATATCATAAATAGAATTGTCTTGGCTCCAAAAAAATTATACATCTTGATCCTTTGAAGGTTTCTGAACATGTTCATCAAAATCAATACAACAAACTTGTTGTACATTGTTTTTGACCTCAAGAGGTAAGTCATGACTAATTAGAGTTTCTTTACAAGCAAACTCAAAATTTTGATCTCCATATATTTCTTCCTAAATTGAAAAATCAAAAGAGGATAGGGATGAAGTGTAGTTGGATATAAAATCTTCAATATATCTTGATCGCTTGAAGATGAGCAAGACTTTTTCAAATTATCATCAACTTCAAAAGACGGAAGATCAATGTCTTCCTTTGGAGAATTTTGCTCAAGTTTGTTGTCATCCATGGAAGAATCCATGATCTACTCATGGCGGTGAAAAGGGTTTTCATTCAAATCATCCAAAAGTTCATCATCCATAAAATCTTCATCGCCATAAGAACCTTCTAGATTTTGAATAAAGTTATCAAGGTGATCACAACAATCCTCAATCAAAAGAAAAGAAGCATAGGTTTCTCTATGCTTCTCAAAAAATACTGAGTGAAAATCCTTGAGAGAATAAATACAATCAGGTGGAAATATTTCATACCAAAACTGTGCTTTTTCTTCTAATGTGATCATGAACATCTTCATTAAACAATCTTATGAAAAATAATATTCATCTTACACAAATGCATATGAAATATTATTAAATGAAGTGTAGCATCATCACCTTTTCCATCTCTGAATTTTGGCAAGTATGTTTTCCAATCCACCTGAGGCATAGGATTCAAAGAGCATGGAACATGATATCAATGCATAGTAGCATACCTAGAATTCCTTCTTGCATTTGAATCCATCTTGAAAACAGTGAAGTCACCAATAGTTCTTGAAGCTACCGATTTTTTAACAGTGGCGTCACCATGAAAACTCTAAACTTTTGGATTCTTTTCCATTGGAGTCACCATGTGAAAGATATCACAACCTTTCTTATGCCTAGCCATGATTCACCATCAGCAATCAGAGTTAATATTTACTGTTCTTTCTAGGGAAATATTTAACCTTCGATCCCCGACAATGGCGCCAAAACTTTTATCACTCTCCCCAACTTCCCAAGGTTGAAAATGGGATTTGAAGAAAGGTCAGGTAGCTAGCCCTACAAGGACCAGAGAGGACTCTCTCGTTGTCATTTTTTCCATCAAATAAATGACTAAAATATCTAATGATCTTAGGCTAGGTATGTAAGCTTAGTAAATAGGTTTTTTTTTATGTTTTAAGTGTTGGATAGAGAGGTCAGTGAGAAGGCCGTGTGTAGGGTTTTTAGGTCTGAATTCCAAGGTCAATTTGAAGAGAATATGTGAGGCTAGATACATAGTTTGAAAGCATTTTTAATAGGTCATTGAGCATAGGATGAAGTGAAAAAGAGTTTGAATGAGCACTGAGGTCAATTCATTCATTTAGAAGGAAATAAACATAACCTGTAAACCTTGTCTAAAACAGAGCATGAAAAAACATGAATTTTGCTTATAAAATTACAATATAAACATGTATGAAAGAAGAAGATATATCATTTAGCATGAATAGACAAAAATACACAATAATAAAAAATTCCACAATGCATACCACAAGTATATCAACACAAGTTCTGCAAATTTATCTTTGATCTCATTCAAAATTGATGATTACAAAAGCTCCACTACAAAATAAGACTATACAACCTAACAAAAGACTAAAGAGAGTCTAATTATATAAAATATGGACTATGACACCTCATTGGGTCGAAATCCCATCCAAAATGGATCATAAATACACAATATGAGTCATTTTCGAAATTCTAGGGAGGTTAGAAACCATTCCATGAATTTTAGCTATAAACTAGGAGTGTTTGTCCCTTGCATTAAATTACATATTTCCTCGTGATAAGAGGCAAAAAAAAACTAAATAACTCTAATTCCAATTCATAGGACAAAAAAATATCGAATTTGTGACATTTCCTGAGCTTGACAGGTGTCCTAAGGAGTCAAACGTTGATTTCTAGCATAACTGTAGCGTTTTTACATGTAAAGGTAGTGAAACTATCATAAAGGTAGCATGGTCTTCTACAACCAATTTTATGATGCTCCCATGCGCAATTTCGACTATGCAAGTTACTGTATATAGGTGAGTGTGTCTGCTAGCCATATAAAGTGTTTTCTCTACAAAAAATCCTCCAGGATCTTCAAATATCAATTCTCCCAAAAAGGGTGCTATAAAGGTAGTGTGGCTCTGAAATTGAGGCAGAGAGTTGATTTTTTGGTAGTTTTTTTATCCTCCTGAGAGGAACAACAACTGATGTAGAAAAAAAGTGTATATCAATGATGTATTCATCACTCTCAATCTAAAAGTGTCTTTCTTTCATCGATTGAATGTTCTGAGGGAAGCAAAAAGTGTATATCAATGATGTATTCATAATTCTCAATCCAAAAGTTTCTTTCTTTCATCAATTAGATGTTTCGAGGGAAGCAAAAATGTCAAAAAATCAAAACATCCAATTGAGGAAATTTTGCAAAAATGTCAAAATATCTCCAAATTTTCTCAAAACTTGTTGAGACTTGTTCCATGAGGATTTGAAATGGTATGCTATGTTATGAGGGAAGCATCAACAAGAAAATCCAAATTAACCTTCCCTTTTCACTTTATTAGGGTTTCCTTAAGTTATTCCTTCAATTGCTTGACCTTGACCTTGGAGACGAGATTCCTTGTATATTAATGAGCAGCCACGTGTCTTTGAAATTTGTCATCTCTTTTTTCTCGCTTAAGGATATTGTCCAAATTTCCATTGACTCTATCTAGACAATACTCCCTATCTTTTTCAATTTCCCTCAAGATGATCTCATCCTCTGCCATGTGTGTTTATGGTGGAGACACTTCTCTTTGTTGTTGCAGTGCCTTTTTTAGGCTTCTAGTTATTGGCCTCTTACTTCTAACCTTTTTTTCATCCTCATCGGAGTCATCAATATCAACTACTGCTTTTCCCTTTACATCTTTGTTTCTAGCATGAAAATTTTGTTTATTCAAAAGAATTTGGTTTAACTTCAATTGCATGTTTTCGTCCTCAAGGAATGAAATCATGAAGTTAGCCCTAGACAAGTTGTCCTTCATCTCTCTAATCTCACCATTGTTCTCCATAATTACCTGTTTTTTGGATTTGTGCTCTTCATCCATCTTAAAATCTGCCATGTCAGCATCAAAAAATATGGGCTTCTCATGTTGTGATGATGATATTTGTCTTTCTAATGTAGTCTTGGCCCCTTCCACAATGTTTGGAGCAAACACAAGCCTCCTACCTCTTTGATATGTCTGAGTCATCTCAGCCCTAGATACCCTTTTGAGTGAAACGTTTCTAGTTGAGCCAATGTCTCCTTTCCTGGATGGTGTTGATGGTGTAGCTGATGATGTACCTTGGCTAGTTGGCTAACTAGCAGAAGGTAAAAAGACACTAGCCTAAATGAAGGTCTCCCAAGTGACATTATTCTCTTTAAGCTGGTGAAAGACAATGATTTTTATCAAACAATGATGAAATATATTGGTATGATTGTCCTATCCTTTTATTTGCAACTATTCATCCATTTTAGTGAGGCTCTTACATAGGAAGTAGGATAAATTGGTTGGCTTCATGGATTTGAAAGGAAATAAAAGTTGAACACGGTATTGATACAAAGTGGAGAACCTGCCTTCGCATGTCAAGTACTTCATAATAGTATTCATCAAGGGTGTATATCTTTCCAATAGCCGTCTCATGGAAAAGCATGTGTAGGAGCCTCCACGTATTGTGCTTTCAAGAAGGGTTTATAGCTCTGAAGTTCTAGCTGTGATTTCTTGAACTAATTTTCCCCCTTACTAGGGATCCCAGTGGCTGATGCAATGATTTTTGTTGATACAATGAACTTCACCCCTGCAACTATAGCTTTATTCTTCTTGATTGAAGTGGCAAGCAAGCTAGTAAGCTTAGCATTGAAACCCATTTCTTGAACTTTCTTGCAAATATATAAACAACCAGCATCTTGAAATGATTTTATGATGAAGGGAGATGCCATTATCTCCTTGGTATGTAGTGTCTCAAACTTAATGACTTTTCCTCCCTATTTATAGGTCTTATTTTATGTATCATTGCTTATAATATCCATTTTGGTAGTCTTTCCTTGGTTGCACTGGAAAACACATGATTTAATAGTTTTTTTTAATGAAAGGGGATGAGGGGGACAAGGCCACTCTAAATTCTTGAGAAAATTTAGAGATATATGGAAGAGTGTTAGGAAGCTAATGGGAGTGAAATTGGATGGAATTAGCGAGGGAAAAGAGTACGAAAAGAAAAAACACAGGCCCACACTATAAAACTGTAGTGTAAGCCTAGGGTTTAGTGAGGAATAAGTGGAATAAGATGAAATTATTATGGGGAAGGGTGTGAGGGATGTGTTTGGAGTGTAATGAGTCCAAATAAACCAAACTTAATGTGATTTCTACTAATTCTATGCCAAAATTTATGGATATGATAAATGTAATGAAAAACCATAGTGGCAAGCCATTTGTTTTTCATTTAGCACATGTAGAGGCAAGGAATTAACAATTATTGATGCTAACCTATCAAATGAGTGAAAGAGATCTAGATTTGTTGACTTGGACTACTGTAATTGGTCTCTTAGCCCTCAAAATCAATATTTATTCTGCATTCGGATAAAGGTAGTGAATTTGATGATAAAGGTAGTGTGGGTGAAACTTAGGTACCTTCGGGGGAGAATGAGAAAATTTGAAAGCTATGGCAGGGTTTGTTGAGTTGATGTACTGCTTCACACCTCAAAAGATCATAGGGAAGATGCTTTCTAATGGCGTATTTACCATAAAGTTAGTGAAAGGAAAAAACACTACATTTTTGCATAAAAGTAACGAAATTGCAGCAATGGGAGAATTTTGACTTCTGATGGCAAAGTATGGTTGGTCTGAGGTCCAAATTTAATTTTCTTGTTAGAGAGGTGAAATATGAACATGAAATGAGAGAATTAGAGGCTTTTGTTGGTATTTATATCCTTGGAAGTTGAGTTTGTCTTTGGTGAGCTAGTGGGTCCCAAAACATCTTTTATCAATTGGTTTAATGATTGCAGCTTTGGAACTTATGAAATGTTTGATCATGAAAACAACTATCAAAACCTTTATTTAAATATTTTCATCATTACTCCTTTGGGGAAAATTAATTTTGGTGGTGAAGTGATTTATTTTGTGATATGACCCTAAAACCTAATGATGACACTGAGCTGAATGAGGACCATGGTGGTATGATTGAAATTAATATGGACACCTTGCAATGATGACTCAACCAAATGATAGATGGTAATGGCTAGGATGTGATTTTTTTTGTTGGAAGGAGCAGTAAAATTCCTAGACACACTATCCAACGACCAAATTTTTATTTGAAGACCTAATGAAACCATAAAAAATTGACTTGACACCCTAACAACAACTTTGAAAGAGAAAATTTGATCATTGATATACTGACACTAATAAAGTGAAATATTCCTCTGAGTGGTAATTCAAAGACCTCATTGTCTACTTCTTCTCTAATATATTCTTAAAGTATATCACTAACAATAAAATTAAAAACATAAGTTTGTTGACTTCCTTGATTTGATTTGTAATGCATATTGCAATCATTATGAAGACAACTAGAATCTTCTTCGAAATACTGAGGCAAAATTTATTCCACATCATATACTTCATGAAAAACATAATTCTCTTCATTAGAAAAAGCGTCCCAATCCATTTTTCTAACAAATTTATTGAATTTAATATTTTCACAACAATCTTCAACTAGAAGCTTGGCTAAGAAAATAATCTTACAATGTTCAGGAAAACATGAACGAAACTTTCTCAATTATCAAATACTAGAAGTAGGTAAATGTCGGTACCATTATCATGCATCACCTTCTAATGAGTGCATGAAAATTTTCATCAATACATATTCATGATGAATATCCATTTTTCACGTATTGGTGAAAATTGATGAGGTGTTATGAATAAATTTTCTCCTCATCTTCTTTGGATCTAGGCGTAAAATATACCCATTCTCACATAAGAGGCACTTCCTTTGGAAAACATGGAATATCTGAAAGATTGAAAGGCTCAAAACTTGCAGTGACATGACCCGCAAATGAAAGTGAAATTACAAAACCAGTGAAGGCATTCTTTAGGGCATGGAGTCGCTAGGGGAAAGATATGCAACCAATATCCAATGTCTAATCCTTGTTCATCATCAACGAACATAACTATCCTTTCTCTCACACTGAAGGAAAAATAACTTTGTGTCATTGTTCCTCAACCACAAGGTCAATTTGATGTAACTCTTGGATACAATTCACATTTGGGGAATCAATGACCAAGTATCTGATTTTTTATGTAATAATTTTTTTAATTAAGAAACCTTATCATGTAATCATTATTAAACTTACAGAATTAATTTCTATAACTAGTAAGCCATGTATTGAATATTAACAGACTAAAAAGATAAACAATGAGAGATGAAAGGAGAAAAAGAATCAATTTCATCAACATTTATTAATTCAACAAGTTATAGCTCCATAAATAATCCCTTTAAATGATTTATCATAAAGGGATCTAACAGTATTTATTCTAATGAAAAAAAAATTAATGAATTTACTTGTATAAGATAGGAGGTGTGAGTGAAACAAATTTTATCTTGAACAAACCTATCTAACTTACACAAATAAAACTCTGTCCACAGAAACCTTATACATTTTTTTGGGAATAAAACTCATTTGGGCTCCAAAATAATACTAAGAATGAACAAGGTGATGTAAAGATAACACAAATAACAGATGAGGGAAATAGACTATAAATGCATGTCAAGAACTAGAATCTTTATAGAATTCATAAACTTCCTAATGCAAAATATATGTTGACAAGGCAAAAATATTGAACCTAATTTCTTGGTTCTTCACTTTTTGATACATTTCCTCGATAATAATTCTATAACTAATTTATAACTAACTAATATATGAAAAAAATATTTAGGTAATTAACACAATGCTAGATATGAGTGTAGTTAACACATGGTACTTGATGCCTTCACATTTTTGACATTAGTGATGTTCGCTAGGTACAATTGGCCGCAAATGTAACCACCAAATATGTGGTGTTTACAACCAAAAAAGAAGTTATTAAAGTTATTTAATCATTACTTGCAAGTAAGCTATTTTCTAAAGGTACTTTGGCTGGAACATAGTTTACTAGTTCAACATTTAATCCCATCTCTCTCAACCATGTGAGTCTTATAGTATCAAGAAGCTATTTGCATTTCAGTCTTAGTACTTCCCTTCAATATGGATTCAAACATATAATAATAATTCGAACATCATGAAAAATTGAAGCATATCTAGTGGTGTTGCAAACATTTAAGTTGGTTATGAGTTTAACTCCTTTGGAATAATTAGATAAATGTTATGCATCAATTTCCTAGTTGGTCATTCATGTTACAAAAAATAATTCTTCTCCTGTAAGTCCTAGATTAATGAAAAAAATTCTTATGTAAGATTTCCATTGGTAAATACGGTGGAAACATGTTATAAGTTCAAGGCCTTTTATGTAAGGATTATTTCTTCCTTTATTGGTATCCTTATATACACCTTTGTTATGTTTTTTTTTTTTTTTTTCACAAAGACAACATTGTAGCGACTAATCTATCACTATTCCACAAAGATGTTTCCCCACTACAACATAGTAAAAACCCCACAAATATCCTCAATATTTCAAGTTCATCTATTCAATTTCTATTTTGAGGTGCTCCAAATTAATGGCCTATGCCTACCTCAAATTTCCATCATCCTCCAACGTATATGAAATTTTCTCCAGTAGTACTATGTTCTTAGTGCCATAATAGTTAGAAAGTATGTGATATAAATAACCTCTTCCAATCCTGAACTATACAACTTTTACATGTGATTTCATATGTTCTCTCTCCTCCCCATGGCCATTATGATTAATATATTTTACATGCATGTGTGCCTTTGAAATGGAATGAACTAGACACCAAATATTCTCAAAGCGTCAAGATTTATATGTATGGATGCCTATTATATTGCATGCTTGTCTTCAAATGGAAATTTCCTATATATCTTTCCATTGAACCATTCATCACAAGAATTAGGAAACAAATATTAGTTTTGTATGTTTCATTTCACAAATAACACTTCAAGTTGACTGAATTTTTGAAAGTAATGCATAGAACCCCTTTCCTAACATGAATGTATGGCTTTGTACTTCATATTTGAACACACATGATTATCTAGAAAATAATAAATATAGTGATTTCCCATAAGAGAATTCTCCTTCTCATCAACCTTATGCATTTCTTATGTTAAGAGTCAAACAAACCTTAAAATTTGGGACTTTGGAAGCTTCTTCATTATCCCTTGAGTTTCATAATCATATCCTTCAGAGTAGTTGTGAGCAACATGAACACATAGATACAACAACAACCAAGATACTTATTTGAAGTTTTCAATGTATGGTGAAATATCTAACTCCTTGTTTCAGGAATCTTCTCTCATACCACCAAATAATAAGAGATATTTTTTTAGTATTCCTAGTTTGAAATAAACATCCAAATCATATGATCCATAGAATATTCCATATAGTTTTATTATTTATTGAATATTTAATGGATTATGGTACACAAGAGGCTGGTTAATGGATCTTTATCAAATGAGGGTAAGTTTCATTGTTTTTTTTTTTAAAGGACTTATATTTTACCATTTTAAGGACATAAAACAGATTGTGCATCGAAATTCCCATTCTTCAATGCGATCATCGAAAACTTCCATGGTTTGGATGCAACATAAACTTCACAAAAGTAATCAAAATATTAATCCTTTTATACTACATAGATGTCATAATTGTAAGATTTGATAGATGTATCAGAGAATTGGTAGCTTGAATTAAATATATTATCATAACTTTTGAATCTATGAATTACCATACACCTCCTTAATTCATGAAGCTTGGAATATGGACATGAAAAAGTAATACAAAACACTATGATTCCATCGAATGATTAATAACTAGGAAGTCATTTGATACTCGCACATTGACATGTGGTAGTCAACTCCAACACTTATCATTAGGCTCTCTCGATTGGAAAGTTCATCGTGTTTACTGGGTTTGATAATCTCCCCTAGGATAAACATAATGAGAAACCATTTTCCATCTAGGTGTTTTCAGAAGTTAGAATCCTAAAATATCCTCAACCAAAGTAAATGTGATCCCTATATAGAAATCATCGGCTTTTTGTTTGAGCAAAAGGTTTTATTTTAGTCTTAGTCGAACTTCAAGGTCATTATATGATGTTTTTCTAGGAAACTCATAAGTTTCACCTATAAATGGACTATGGAAGATGTTAGGCTAAACAGACATTGAAGTTATAACTATAACTCTGATCATATTATCAAATGAAAAAGAGACATATCAAAATAGGATCTCCTAACATCTCGAATCCCTCCTTTGTGTTGAGGAAGGAACGAGCCCAAGTAATGAGATTTCTATGCACAGGGGTTTAAGAAATGTCAATTATCATCCTCCTAAAAAGTAAATCATATAAAACCACATCTTAAATGTATACATCATTTTTACTAGAAGATGTCCAATGATTACATACTTAGGGGAACACATATCTGAAAGTGCCCGTAACTCGTGTCAAGCTATACCACTTGCCCTAATCAAAAGCTCATTTTTCATGTCTAAAATCTAGCACTTTGGGAGTAAAATCATCTTTCGGAAAAATATTGCGAGACTTAAAATCACAAGGTATAACCTGAGGGTTTGAAAAATATGTTTCCTAGCCAAGGACATAAGAAAAATTCAATAAATGTTTGAGAAGAGAAATAAGTTAGAATATTACAAGAAAAGATCGATGAAGTCAATTTTGTTTTTATTAGGTCATTTTTGAGCTACTACAAGCCACTCTCTTATTAAAGGAATATAAAATTGAAGGTCCTGTGTGTGGTGAGCTTGTTGTGCAGAACTTTATAGTTCAACTAATGAATGATAGTTAGAAAATATTACTTTCCCCCTTTTGTTGTCCTCGAACCATCATAAGACAATTTTTGCAACTTTATTTTCTATCTACATTATTACTTAACTCATCGTGAGTGCTGCTGTGGCTAGATACCATGATGACATCAGAGAAGTCTATTGGACATAGTGTTGTCATTTATGTCAAAGGGGAAGTATAAGTAAGTGAAAATGTAATTAATGAATTAAATGAAGCAGTATCATTATCTGATCTCTTGAAAACATCTTATCAAATGTTGTTAAAGTAGACCAAATGTTATTGAGTTTTATGATGTTCAAATGATTATATGGATTGGTATTGTTGGATATCCCTTTGAGGTCTTTCTAATGGTATATCACACATGGAAAAAATATTCCTCGATAAGAATTTATTCTAGTTTGAAAGTGCCCAACAAGAAAAAGGATGAAATAAGATCAAAACTTCAAATTTGATAGAGTTCACACAAGTTTTAGTATGGATCTCAGTTTCTTGGGAAGTCAATGGAAGATGGTTCACAACATGCATGAAATTAACATGTTAAACTTGACATATGTTTGTGTGGGTTTGATAGATCCAATGCTTAGATGTTGTGATGAAGAGAAGATGGTTCTCTAACATACATGAAGGTTAACATTAGATGCACTCCCATACCTACAACATGGACATTACATGTCAGTCCAATGATGAATTCAGTGAATAACTTAACCGACAAAATATCATGACACATCAGTTTGACAAGTCATCTTGATGATGTTTGTATATTAATCGATAGGGCGACATGGAAAAACATGTTACTTACAAATGGGATGTACAAATGACATCGTTGGGGTGGCCAATTGGACAAATGTGTGTGACACGTAACACCATTGAGGGGCTACCACATGGATTGATGACATCAACTCCAATTCAACCTCTATTGGTTAAGGACACAGTCACATAAGATTGGTCACATGATTTACGCCCTAGAAGGTTAGGTAGTTAACCAAGGTTATATGACGTGGTCACAAGGATTAGCTTGAGAGACTATTGTAGCCCTATCTAACCCTCTTGAAATTAAGGTTGTGTTTGCATTTTCTATTGCACATAGGACCTCATTCTATAATCACTAGCCTTATCTTATTTAACCCATTTTCGCCATGTTAATCTAACCCGTGAAATCCACCTATACCTCAATATTTTAAAGTATCTAATATAATCACAACTCCTTTCAACCATTGGAGCATAACAATGATATAAAAAACGACTAGACATGAAAGAGATAATCATTGAATAAAATTAATGAACTTCAACAATAATGGGAAATAATAAACCGTATTAGCTAAAGTTACATATCAATATATAAATTATATTAATATGCACATTATTTTATATATATATATATATATATATATATATATATATATATGTTTCATTACATAATATTATTATCAATCATGTATTAATATATACACATATATATTTAACATTATTTTAAGAAATAATCATATGATTCCAAATAACACTAATAAATGTCATTAAAAATCATAATACATATTAATAACTAATAATTCCCATTAAGAAGTGAAATGTATAGTAAATGTTTGCTCATAAACCTAATTAAAATACGATTATGGTAAACATGTAGTTTAAACATATTCACCTTTATTTTAAATAAAATAGTAAATGTATGTTCTTTATAACATAACACCATGATGTGTCGAGGAGATGGTTATCGGTCAAAGTTGGATTGCATAGCTAAGCTGAGCCATGTCCTGAAACCCTAGGGTTTTTCCTCCGCCCCTGTAGTGGGCGTCGTCACAGTCCTTGATCCACCTTCGTTGCCCACTACTCTACGATCTTCCGATATGGTATTTCTTCTTACAGCATGGCTAGAGCTGGAGGGGGGGAATCTGTTACCCCCCCTGGAAGCTTCAATAACGGCGCTGGCCTGAACAAGTTTGACATCTCTACCTCCTCCCAGGCGACACAGACCGAATCTGCCAAAACGAGGCTCAACCTGTCAATCCAGCGCACGGCAAAGCCAATGCCAGTGCAACGCACCCAGTGACCTCCTCCACCTGCATTCCCATAGAGCCCAAGAGGCCTGAGATCCATTTCCCTACTGAACGCATCAACATAAAAATTCAGTACATGCATGATCATGCCCTAATAGGCAAGTTCATAGGGTTCTAGCCCACTCAAAAAGCCTTGTACGACTGGATTGCTGCCAAATGGAAGCCAAAGGGCCAAGTTACTCTTCAGCTTGGACCCAAGGGTTTCTTCAACATCATATTCACCTGTCTCGAAGACAAAAATTGCGTTATGGATGGAGGGCTTTATTTCTTCAATGCGGCAGGGCTATTCCTACGCGATTGGGTAGAGTGGTTCAACCCTGACAAAGAAGATTTCAACTGGGCTCTAGTGTGGATCTGCCTCTACTCTCTACCACAAGAATACTGGGAAGAAATCACCCTGAAGGAAATTGGAAACAATCTAGGATCCTTCATCAAAATCGCGGAAGAAACAAAACACAATGGATACACTGCCTATGCCCGCATCTATGTCTACATGCATCTCGCAAAGGCTCTCCCAGATTCGGTAAGTTTATGGCATGAATATTTTGAATGGATCCAATATATTGATTATGAGCATGTTCCTTTCCACTGTCGCAAATGTCATATGCATGGAAATTTTTCAGAGATCGCCCTCAAAACTCTCCACCTAAACCCTCTAGCAACTCCGCTCCCCCTGATTCAGATGGATTCCCCAAAGTTGCCCCCAAGAAAAAAAATGCAAAGAAGAGCCCCAACACCCCTACTCCCTCGCATCCCTCCACCAGTAACAGCTTCAACCTTCTTGCTAACCTTGATGCAGACTTGAACCAAACCTCGATTCCCCCTCAATCCAGACCCATCCCCACCTCTACTTTTGGATCCATCCCTCCTCTTGATATCCCCCTGCCTGACCTCACTTATCAGCACAAGACACTTGTAGCCTCTCAGAATGATAATCAACCGGAGATCCCGAGCTCAGCCATGGCTCAGACCCTGGCTGATCTCCCTAAACCTAGATCTAACATGGAAATCTACCCCCACCTCACCCCTAGTCAAACCCCTCCCTTAGACTCTGGTGCATCCCTGAATCCCATTTCCTACATGGATGAGGAACTGGAAACCATTGACTCTGGGAACCTGGATCTCATAGGATTGGAAAAATCTTGTAAATCCAAGGAATATCATACAATACCTCTAAGACAGATCGATAGCCTAGAGGAATCCCTCCTCAAATCTCAGCTGATCAAAGGAAACACCCAGCTAGGGATCCAAGGGGAACATATTCCTAGGGAAACGATGAATATCATCAGAGAATCAAGAAAGAGAGGAAGGCTGACGGATCTTCAAATATTGATAATATTAGGGGCTCAACTGGTTGAATCTGGCAGATATCCAAAGTTGACAAAGTTCTTCAAGGCTCTGAATCAAGTTCATACATGATGAAGCTCACTTCATGGAATATTCGAGGGATCAATAGTCCCTCAAAGTGTTGTATGATAAATAACCGCATAAGACGTGATAAACCCTCCATATTTTTTATGCAGGAAACCAAATGTACCAGCTCCACCTTTCATTCTATCTTATCCAGGCTCTATCTTGGTAGTAATACAATATTTTTCGATGCGATTGGAGCCTCTGGAGGTCTAGCAATCGCCTGGAATCCTTCCCTCTTCTCCCTCTCCAATTTCCACACCTCTCATCACTTTATTCAGGCCTCCTTCCACTTACTTGGCACCAATCCGAAGGGCCTCCTCACCAATGTCTATTTTCCCCAAACCTCTTCCCATAAAATCCAGCTTTTATATGACTTGGTCTCCCTCTCAGCTTTGAATCCCCATCCCTTCTAGATTCTAGGGGGTGATTTCAATATGATTACCAGCCTCAGTGGAAAGTGGGGGGGACACCTACACTTGGATGGAAATTGTCTCAAATTCAAGGATTTTATCCTCCACAATCACTTGATTAACATTCCCACTGCCAATGGGATCCACACTTGGAACAACCGAAGGAGCGGATCTCAGCATATTTCCTACAGATTGGATCATTTCCTTGTCTCGGATTGTGTTATCTCGGCCCGAGGCGACATTTTCTCTACCATTCTTCCTACTGCTGGCTCAGATCATTTGCCAATTCAACTTCAATGGGAAAGACCAAGTCAAGGCCTCCGCATACCCTTCTGTTTTGAATAATTTTGGATTCCCAATCCTAGCTTCAGAGAAATGGTTGTTGGATGGTGGCATAGTATAATCCCCAATGAAAGCTCCATTATGTATAAAGTCCAGCAAAAGCTCAAAGTCATTAAGGCCAGACTCAAGCATTGGAACCAGCACACCTTTGGCAACATATTCAAGAGGCAACAAGATCTGGAGGCAAGAATGGCTGACCTCCAACAACGACTCGTAAATACGGGGTGCATAGAGAAGATGGAAAAACAGGGGAAGCATCTCAAGAGTCAAATCGAAGAACCCGAGGTGCAGAAGGAGATCCTCTGGAAACAAAAATCCCAAATTCGATGGCTCAAAGAAGGATAAAAGAACACGAAATTATTCCATGAATCCACCATTCAAATAATAATGGTCAATCGCATCTCCCTTCTAAAAAATGATCAAGTCAACAGTTTGGAAACACATGAGGAGATTGAAGAGGAACTTCTCAACCACTTCAAGGAAACACTGACGAAACCCAATCCAGGCTGACAGGAAGCCATCAGCAACATCACTCAGCACATTCCTTCTCTGATCACAAAGGAACATGATCAAATGTTGCTCAAACAAGTTCAATTGCAGGAAGTGGATCAAGCCATGGCCCAACTTAAAGTTGGAAAAGCCGCCGGTCCGGATGGGTTTACCACCAATTTCTTCCAATTTTTTGGGGAAGATATCAAGATGGAACTCTGGGATTTGGTTGAAGAATCTAGAACTATGCACTGGATGCTCCCAACTCTTAATTCCACCTTCCTCACTCTCATCCCCAAATAAGAGCAAGAAACGACCCCCAGCAAATATAGATCAATTTCCCTTTGCAGTGTTCTATACAAGCTCGTCGCAAAGGTTATCGCCAATCATCTTAAACCCATGCTTCCCCTCCTCATTTCGGAAGAGAAAACTAGATACGTCGAAGGATGACACATCCTCGATGGTATCATCCTCACCCATGAGGTTGCGCATTGTTTGAAGACTTGCAAAATTCCAGGTATGCTTCTCAAGATTCATCTTTCCAAGGCCTTCGACAAGCTCAGTTGGGACTACATCCAACAAATGATATCAGCCTTTGGCTTCAATCAAACCTGGATCCGATGGATTATGAGTCCCATTACTTCACCTATATTTTCCATTCTACTCAATGGCTCCCCATCAGCTCCGTTCTCTCCCTCTAGAGGTATCCGGAAAGGCGATCCTTTGTCCCCCTTTCTATTTGTACTGATGGCGGAAGGTCTCAGCAGGCTCATCAAGTCCCATGTATGCTCAAGATCCTTAAAAGGTCTCTACCTCCACCTACACCCTCCCATCACCCATCAGCAGTTTTTTGATGACAATATCCTCTTTGGTCACCCCTCTGTGTAGGAAGCCTCCTCCTTCAAATCCATCTTGGATTGCTTCTCCATGGCCGCTGGTACCTCCGTGAATAACTCGAAGTCCCAGATCTTCTTCTTCAACACACTCCTCCTCACTCAACGTAACATAGCTCACATCTTGAGTTTCTCCATCTCCTCCCTCCCTTCCAAGTATCTGGGTGCCCCTATCACAGATTCAGCTATCAAGCATACCTCTTGGAAAGAACTGCTTGACAGACTGGATGCACGTCTTTCTCTCTGGATCCATCGTGCCCTCAATCTTGTAAGTCACCTCATCCTCGTCAAATATTTTCTTCAGTCCATGCCCCTTTATCCGTTCTCCATGCTCATAGCCCCTAAATGGGTGCTCAAAGCTATCAGGAATCTCTAGCGCACATTTCTCTGGGGAGGAAACAAGGTTAAGAAGAAATGGGCTCTGGATAGCTTTAAAGACATCTGTGCCCCAAAAAACTCAAGCGGGCTAGGATTGAGAGGTCCTAAGCATAGTAATGAAGTCAAGGGAGCCAAAATTTGGTGGCAGTGGATCTCCAATCAGAACACCCCTTGGGTGCAGCTATGGACCTCTAAATACACTAACAATTGGCCCACTAGGGACCTCATCTGTTTTGATGTCAAGAAGGACAACTCCCTCATCTGGAAGGAAGCCAACCAGCAACGCGCCCTTGTATGAGACCATAGATTTTGGGAGGTAAGATCGGGAAATCAAGCAAACTTTTGGAATTAATCTTGGCAACAAATGCCCAAATTGGCCACCCTCTTCCCCAACTCTGATTGGCAGGGCACCATAACGTGCCTTCAAAAACCTCGAATCAATTGCTTCTTGGGAACTCAGAACCACTCGCAAAATCCTTCTCAATTCCGTCAGTGGCTTACAACAGATCAACTGTAGGAGAAATATGGTCTTCATTCACCTCACCAAAAATATCAAGCAAGAACTTGATAAACGCTGAATCCGCCAAGCAGAGGGGGATGATATCATTCGGTGGGGTCACACTCCAAAGGGCACCTTCTCCACCAAAGAAGCTTACCGCCTGCTCCTCCCCAACCATCCCGATCAGCGAGACAACATTTGGGACAAAATCTGGCATCCCAGAATATGGCCCAAGATTTCCACGTTCCTTTGGCTCCTCAACAAAAGACACATTCTCACTTGGGACAATCTCTGCAGGAGGGGTTTTGTCGACCCCTCCTGATGCCCCAATTGTGGAAGCAAGGAAGAGTCTAGTGAGCATCTCGTCAATGAATGCTCCCTTGCTATCACTCTATGGGACAAGGCGGTGCTGCTATGTAGGAGGTCAGATAGGGTACCTGGAAGCATCCTCAATACCATCCAGCGATGGCCTCCTTTCCCCTATCAATGTGACATTCTCAATGCTCTTTGGAATATCCTCCCTGGACATATCCTCTGGACTATTTGGAAAGAGCGTAATCGTAGAATCTTCAGGGATTTGAGCACTCCACCTGACATTCTTTGGAACTCCATTTGCAGCAATATCCAAGAGACTATGGCCCCCCAGTGTTGGCAGGAAGCTGATCTGCCCTCCCAGCCTGGGGAGAAAACCATCTGGGACAGCTGGAATCTCAAGCTCCACTAATCCCCAACCTCTGAGCCTCCCTCAAACCAAACTCCTCACTCTCCTAGCTCCTGGTCTCCTCTGTCGCCTGGGCTATTCAAGCTCAATTTTGATGGGGCTTCCAAAGGGAATCCGAGAGATGCAGGGTTTGGTGGCATTTTCAGAAACTCTACAGGCGCTGTGTTGCTGGTCTTCTACGACTCTCTAGGGCGGGACACCAACAACTCTGCTGAATTGGAGGGCATGATGCAAGGAATCTTGCTCGCTCAAGACAACAACTTCTTCCCATTATCTATAGAGGGCAACTCCCACATCATCATTGACATGGCCACCCATCTTCAAGCTGGCTCTTTGACCACGAAACTATCCAAGAGTTGGCGACTAGCCTCGAGAATCTCTCTTTTGAGGCAATGGATCCACAATCACTTGGTGATCGACTTCAAACACATCAGGAGGACTGCCAACAAGGTCGCTGAACTTCTTGCCAACAAAGGAGTCTCTCACACTACTCCTCTCAGCTCTAGCACTCTCTCCTCTCTGGATGATGACACCCTGAAACATGACTGCACTACTTTGGTGCACCAAGATCTTCTCCCCTCGGATGCGAGTGTTTAACGACGAAGAAGGAGGCCACGGGGCGGCCATGTGGGATGACACACATCGGCTCCACGTGACCAGCCTAGGGATGTAAACCTGGGTTAATTACTGGCGTGAGGGCGCTATTAACTCACCCTCCGCCACCCTTACCATGACGTACCAACTTTCCTTTGCCATTACTCTGTTCGCCATGGCTATTAATTCTGTCACCTCGGCCCTCTCCAATTCATTTCGGCCCTCCTGTTTGATTTCTGTGCATCTGTCCATATCCGCCCCTCTGCCTCTGGTGCAGCTCTCCCGCTCGCTCAAGGCTCATCCCTGCTTTGGCAGTTTCTTTCACCCGAAGCTTGCTTCGACCCCCCTCTGGTCCAGCGACTCGGTTCCCTGGAATATCATGCCTCAACGCCATCGGATGAGGTGTAGAATAGCTGGGGGGCGTGGCTAGGCCTCCCGTCCTCCTTAGTCACTCTCCCTTGGATGCGACCTGAACCTCTCAATTGGCTGGAACAAGCCTGATAGCTCCCCCCCTGTCAACTTGAATGCTCAACTTTCTCTTCAGCTCCCTGCCACTGGTTCTCTCCCACCCCCCTCCCGTAGCAAGAAAAGGCCTCGCAAGTCTACCATTTCTCTTGAGCCAGCGTTCATCGCCCCCAAGATGAAGGCCCTCCCTGTGTAGAGTGCCTCCAGCGGAAGAAAATATTCCAGCGACTCCAATGGTGATAGCGGTTGCAGCGGCTCAGACAATTCAGACCATCCCAAGCATGATGCCCCTGCGGGCATGCCCAACTCTCCAACTTCACCAAGTCTTCAGCTCACTGACCACGCGTTGTGCAAGGAGAAGGAGGACGGGGGTTATGTGTGCAGAATCATGGAATAGGTACCAACCTCCAGCAATAAGAATGCAGGCTCTCAATAGACCTCGTTTTCTCTTTTCTATCTGCATGCTCTTGTTTAGGAATGGTCTTTCATGGGATTTGTGTCTATTTTTGAAAACTATAACTATTGGTTTCCCGGTATGGGTAGTAGTCACTCTCTGGCTTCTATGGACTGGTTTCCCCGACAAGGGCAGTCCAACTCCTACTCAAAGACTCTTGAAACTTCCCTATGGATTGGACTTATCCATTCCACAAGAAGAGACCTGTAACTTTTTGTTCAATATGATATAATAGAAATAGATTAACTTAGAAAAAAAACATAACACCATAATATTTACTAAAGTAAATACTAGTAAAAATCATGTAAATTTTTATAAACCAAACTTACATTCACACCGACCTTGAAAGCACGTGAATATTTAAATATCGGGTGAAGCTTAAGGGTTAAAATTCTCACTAGTTTTCACCTGATTTGATTTTCCATGGTGGATCTAAATAATCTTTCACCCTTGGATTTCATCATAACCCTTAATTTGAAACATCTTGATATGGATAATTTTGATGTATAATATAAATTTTAAAACATTTCTATAAACGTCGTGATGTGTATAATTTTGGTATATAATATAAATTTTAAAACATATCTATAAAACTTTATGAAACTTTATAAAATATTATTTCAATGTGCCTGAAAAGTCCCACTCGCACATGGTCATTATAAATTTCAGAGGGTCAAAGCAATGGATTAATGGACAAACAATTTCCCACCTAATATAAATTTCAAATCTCCATCAAGGTTAACCCTACCCAATGGATCCCATCGGATCTCAACTCTAAGATAAGATATTCTCTCTCCTCACATCTCGACCTAAATCTTGTCATTGATCATGGTAAATAATAACCATTGGATTGCGTCATGTTCACATGTTGGTTTTATAGAGTTATAAATTGTGAATTTTCCCTTCCAGTTTTTGTAATCGGATTATCGAATGAAATTTACAGTCCTATTGTGGGAAAATAAGTTTCACCCACATAAATTAAATTTAAGATTTTAGTGTTTTCATTATAACGAAGAAAAATTTACCAATATTTACTATAGGATATCAAATCAATAAAACAATTAAATTATTTGGCATGAAATGTAAGATATGTAAATAATATTTTTACCAAAAAGATTTCACCTGAAATTATTATGGGCAGATGTTGATGTAATGAAATGATATGGGGAAAGAAATTTATTTAAATCTTATTTCTAAAGTATTATGTGTTTTTTAAAGGAATAGTTCTCATTTATGTCATATAGTAAAATATATCGTAATGGATAAGGATTGGGATTAAATAATTCAACAATGGAATAAAATATTTTGTTGAATTATTAGACAGGAAGACATTAATCTAATTCAACATTAATTCTAGGTTTTTATTAATGGGAGGTTGAAACAATGGAATGGAAACAATCAAATCTAGGAGCTTAGATGTAGGGTCTTTATTGTATGGAAAATTAATCTTTTAGTTTGAAGCAAAATCACATCATGATTCTAGTTTTTTTCATTATTAATGATGTGAGAATTTCTGCGAGCGTTTATTCTTGTAACGAGTTTTTAATGACTTTTTTATTTATTGATTTATGTGATAGGAATCTTGGTGATGTTGAGGCAATTAACCACTTATACTTTTCTTGTTTTGATATATTATTAGAGTATTCATAAATACATGTTATTTAGAAGCAAATATTGCATACTGTTGGAGTGGGGTCCCCTAGGACCGAACTTTGATACATTTTTGACATATTTTTGTAAATATTTTGTAAGTTTATTTGTGCGCAGCACAAGTCAAGGGGCTTTGGGGTTGGTCAAAGTCCCTCATGAGTTGTAATGGGTCAAAAGGGTAGAATTAGGGGCCGCAAACCACAGTTTGTTGACCTTATATGAGCACAGGCTAAAAGTATAAATATGAGTCTAGATCGAGTCGATAAAGGACATAATGTAATGGATGATAGAGATCTGACTATATTTTGATATTCTAGTGGACTTCTCTAGGTGAAAAGGCTCATGTTGGCTGTGTGCGCAGAGACCTTAGTCCTGCTGTGTGGGGGCCCCACTCACTGTGTGTGCGGTTGAATTAAAGGTTTTGTATGCGAGAAATGGACTATTAATGAATGAAGAACTATTTTGGCTGATATATGAGTTTGAAATGCATATGTTATTTACTTTATGGTCGTTTCTACATGTTATTTCTAATTACTATGTTATCAGTATTCAGATTGATTGCGCAACTATTTTCGACCTTAGATGAATGATTAGTGAAGGGATCTCGTACCGTTGAGATCTAATGATATGTGTTAAATGTTATTACATAGATTATGGACTCTGTTTAGCCTGTGCACAAGGTATTCTGTATAATTGACCTAAATCTATCTGGGTAGGGTTCTCTGGTTAGGGCTTCTACTGCGAAGGTCTGTTCATGGTTGTTTTAGATCTAAAGGAATCCAAATCACTTAATTCTCTATCATGGTGTGGAAACTTGGTTCCAGCACCCCCCATACTACTTCGGGTGAAACTTTGACTTGTGCAAGCAGGTCACTGCCAAAAGGGCTAGTAGTAAGAGGGTTTTGTTGGTTAACCTCAACTCTGAATCTGGGTCAGGACCTCTCAATCCAAAAAATGGTTTTGTTGTCGAGACTGGGATAATTTTGAGAGATATTAGATGTTGTCGAAACCATTGAAGCCTGAACTAGAGGACTATTCTGAGAAACAAATTCAAGAATTTTCCCTAAAAGAAAACATAAGTAAGAAGTTGTCTACTGAAGAGTGGAAGAATAAGTATATTTTCACAGAGTTTCGGGAGATCTTCTTCGTTACCTTTGCACACGAATTACAGGAGTGGTTGTCAATGTTAGCATAATTCCAAACCTCTTGGAAGGACGATAAGGCCATGCAGTGGACACCTGAATTGATCCAAAAATTGGAAAATACTGATAATTCCATCACCCACACTGTAGATGACTAGGTTGATAGCATCTTGGGTGGGTTTGTGATAGAATTTGCAGTGGATCAGTTTGTGTCGTATTCTGAAGCTGAAAGGAGATTTTTGGAGGGATTGAGAGGTAAATTCTTAGGAAATTTTCTCTATTGATTAAGATTCTATTGTGTGAAAAGGGTGTTTTTTGCAACCACACTGAGTGAATGAACACTGATAAGATCGAAAGCACTACGCGCAGTAGAAAATATTATCAGATCAATCAGAGAGGGGACAGATCTGTATACAGCCCTCTAAGAAATTCACCTAATATAGAAGGTAGCGAGGCTACACACATAGAAGGAAACCCTCTTTCTACACCACAGTCGAACTCGTGTAGGGGTAACACATCACCTACCCCACCACCACTCCCACCTGCGGAAGGTATGGATGTGCATATGAAGCTACCCACCTTTAATGGTGCGGGGGATGAGGATATGGATCAATTTTGGTTTGTAGCTATTGCAGTGTGGAATGGGAAAAATGTTAATACCGATTATGTCAAGAGAGCACAACAGGCTGTGGAATTTGAAGCTTTCTCTTTAGATTGATTCATGGGATATCTCGCTCAAAACGTAGATCCGACTGTTGCACAGATTAAGGATGCCCTAAAAGAGCAATTCCAGAATCCAAAGTCCTATTCACAGTGCGTAATAGAACTAAAAGATATCAAGCAAGGGTCAAAGGAATTGGTTTGGGAAGCCGACCAATGACTAAATAAAACCATCAGTGATGAAGGATTTGTTTACGATGATAATACACATAAGGAATGGTTCATTGCAATGCTATTTCCACATCTGCGTGGGCCTATGGGTCAATAGAATATTGATTCTCAAGTTGAAGCCCTAGAAGTTGCTATGAAATTAGAAGTTGCGCCGAGAGAAGATGCTCAATTCAGAGCGCTTCAAATTCAAATCCAATTATTGGAAGCCATGCACTTAGAATTTCAAAATCTATGTAGAGACTAGGGTAAAGAAGTTGGCACATATTTCTGGTGCATATGCTGCAAGGGTGCTGGCAACACCAAAGATCAGTGCCCTCTGTTATCGAATTACCTGCAAGTAGGGGGACCAAATCCACTGTGTCCCAGGGATGTTGTTGGGCCTAGTACCCCCACACTATGGTGCATTGATTGTAGGGTAGATGGACGACACAATACAGACCATTTCCCTCAGCTAGGAGCCTATGTGCCAGAGCTAAAGCAACCATGGTGCATATTTTGTTCTTCAGTTGGTCATGATGAGCACCACTATCAAAAATTTGACCTAAATATTGACAATGTGAACCTTTACAGAGTGCAGGCTGACCCTTTGTCACCAACATCTCCCTCTGGACGGTGAGGATCCCTAGTAAGAGGAGGGGGGGGGAGAAGTGGAGGCACAGGTCAGGGAAGAGGGAAATTAATTTTCTATAACTGTGGAGATGTTGGAGCCACAAATGGTTAAATATGAGCCACGTGATGATGGTCCAAGTTTAAATGTAATTACAGGTAGTGGTGTTGCCATCAGAGGAAATGAGGAAAAGAAGGCTGATGCAAAGCCACTGAACAGAAAGGCATCTAACAAGAAAGAAGGACTCAACCTGTAGAAGGAAAAAGAGAATTTCATTGAAGCTAAAAGGGTTTTAGCTGCTGCATGAGCATCCCCATCAAAGTCTATCATGGCAACGAAGGATGATGAAGAAATAAAACCATTCCTACAAGCCTTCATTAAGTTACTACGCAATCAGAAGGAAATAAACAATCTGCGGGCCCTAATATACAACTGTGTGGAAAAATAAGTACCTCGAATGGAGACTAGGGTTGTGAACAATATTTATAAGAACAAGAAGAGAACTGGTCGGGAGATACGCATGACTGTGCAGATTGGAGAATATGATATGGATCAAGTCACCTTAGATTTGGGGTCTGATGCAAATTTTATACCTAAGAAAACCTGGTAGAAGATGGGGGAACCAAAGCTAGAATGCTCCACCATTCAGCTACGCATGAATAATTAGCGGAAGATCATTCCACTTAGAAGAATTACACAAGTCATGGTAAACATTGTTGGAGTGAAGGTATGCGCAGAATTCGAATTAATACAAATTATGGATGATACAGACCCCTACCCTACATTTTTAGGGTTGGTTGGGCCATTGATATGGGAGGCATCATTAACCTGAAGCGTTGAAGCATGATCTTTGAGAATGACCATATGCAGGTGATAGTCCCACTGGATCCAGCATAAGGGGAACGATATACAGATCCAGGACGCAAAGGAGATGATGTCGACCATATTTAGAAGCTGACTGTGCAGGATGAAGATTGGATCAACCGTACAACTGATGGGATGCTGAATCAGGAGAAGGATAGTTTGTGTTACTCATACTCAGATGGCGAGATGGAGAGCTAGCAGAATCGGTTCTGGTAGTGTCAAACTACCATATTGTGATGGTTCTGGTAGTGTCAAAGTATTTCTGGAAGAATTGGAAAAGGTTGTCCCAGAGGAACGAAAGTTCTGGGTGCTTGATTTGGCTATGTGTGAAACCCCTGCACGTTGGTGGGACTCGCACAAGGGTGTGTTTAAGGATTGGGAGTGTTAGTAACCTCTAAATATAGGATTCATAATTTTGACTTGAATATTGGTAATCTTGTAAATCTGTACATACTTTTCCTTCTGCAAGTTGTATTCACATGTTTTGTAAAAAAATAAAAAAATAAAAAAATCAAAAAGAGTGTAAAAAGTCCTAAAAGAACAATCAAAGGAGTTAGAAAAAATAATATACCCCAAAAAGAAAAAAATGAATAAAACAGGAAAGTGTGCAAGTATAAATGCCACTACTTTTACCTTTTGGAGTTGATTATGGCAGAGTGTCAATAAATGCCATAATCTGTGATGAGTTGAACTATTTAATCTTGACTCCTTATTTTTCAATTTCAAATGTTGTAGATAGAGAATAAAGAATTTTCATACATTTTAATCATGACAATTCAGTAGTTAGGTAGAGAATAAGTGAATCCAATAGTTTAATCTGGATTCATGGATGAAATAAGTGTAGAATTAGATTGTTTTATTACTTTCAGAAAGAATAAATGTTGTAAAGGTTGCTAGCTCAAATGCACCTAATCAAAATGGAAGAAAAAATGTTAGCAATTAAAATTGGGTAGGTAGAAGAAGGTGATAAACATCATTGTAAATATTATTCACCAGGGTTGCTAATAACTAACTTCCCTTCCCCATAGCCATTTATCATTCTAAACTATCAGTCAGAAAGGCTCAAGGCATTTCCTTGACTTTTGTTGGGACCGGACCCAAGGCTCTATGGCTAATCAGTTGAAAGTGTAAAATATCTATATTAACCCCTCAAAATCACATAATTATTCCATTCATGCATTCATTTCCATGAAAATCATAAGTAAAAACTTCATTTTTACTTAAAGATACTCTAATTCCCATTTGATTAACTTCCCACATCACATGAAGTTATTATAATGCAAATTTGCCTTTAAACTTCACTTTTCTTAGTTATGTTAATGTATTTTGAGTATACATGTCCCCTTGTCATATTAACTTAAACATATTTAATAACTCCCTATAAAATTACTATTCCTATTTTATATAACTTCATTTATAAAATAGCCCCAAAAACCCATTAATATAACTTTAGCCAAAGTTATTTATTCCCACATATTTAAATAAAAAACCCACATTATACCCCCTTTGGCTAAATATATCATTATATAAATATCCTACCTTTTATGGCTATTAAATCAAATTGATTTAATTAACTGTATAATAAAAATAATAAAAAAATGATTAAACATATTTTAATAAGTGTTTAAAACAAAAAATCTAGAAGTTTTGTTTAAACTAAACTTCAAAGAAAAACCCATCCCTTTGTTTATTTCTCGACTCCCTTTTCCCAAGGTTAAAACTATAGCCTAACCTTTTCCCCCTGATATATGTCCCATTACCGCAAGCATAACCTTGGGTAAAGCCCTTTTATACCCTTCCCTAACACCTTGCTCATTGTATAAAGTCTGATTTATAAATAAATCATCATAAATCCCTCCACCCTATCGGATTAAATCTAAACCATCCGATCCCCAAAACTTCATTAATCTGACGGTTCTCATCGAACGCGATGAGTAATTCCCATTATCTTATCATTCTCTATCGCGCTGCATTTAAACCATCCGATCATCCTTTGCAAATCCAACGATTCAGACTGAATGCAATCATTAACCTCATGCCCCCACCTTTCCCACATTGCATTAATTATCAACTGTTAGATCTTCATCAACCTTTTAGATCTGACGATCCACATTACACTCGATAGCTACAACCCCCGTCCCCACCACTGTTCATCGCACTTAACATACACCGTTGATCTGCCACTCACCAGATCTATGGCCATCATTCATAGCCCTGGCCCCACTACATTCTCCCCACAACTTTCATTTAAATCTTGACCGTTCACTTTTCAAAATCTAATCCAACAACATTAATCCCATATCATGCAATTAAAATGCTCGACCCATGTTTCCAAAAAATTACGCGATATGCGCTGTTTTCCCATACCACCCTCGTTGACATGTCATTTTTCTATTCAATCGCGTGCAAAAAGTTAAAATCCGCTTACCACCTCAGAGCTGCGCGAAAACCACCCTAGTCAAATCAAAACCGCTCCCGCCATTCCTGTAATTAATATGATTGAAATGTGATGGGACCTAAGGTTTAATGCATTAAAACTTAACCATTTTTCACCGCATTTCACCTATTTGCCAGTAAACCATTGAGAAACCTTTGCAGAGCCTCTTTATACCATTTTCGAAGCCGATTCTGAACCAGTTTTCCATTAGAACAGTCATTTACTTTGAAAATCATTCCTGAGAACCTCTATGACCTTCGATAGCCCAATTCACCTGAATTGAAGAATGTAACGCAACTGCAAACTTCATCGAGCGCAAGTCCTATCTTTCACAGGTATTTCTCGCCATTCCAATCTGTAAAGATCTTTCAATTTCAAAGGAAATTAGGCTAATTAAATTTCCATTTACCAAAGAAAGCTGAATTTCCCTTCTGAGGAATACCAAAAACCTCCAAAATACAGGAGAAACCCTGTCAAAATCTCCTCAGAATCCCTATTTTCCATTTTAGCAAGTTTTAAGCCATTCTAAGATCATTTTTACTGCTGAAATTGATCTAAAATATCCTCTGTGTATAAGAAACATTTTCTATCATTCACAGCCCTACTTAGAGTCTAAATTTGCTAGTGAAACCTTTCAATTGTCCATGGTTTCCCAAAAATAACCTAGCAAACTGTTTAAACTTGGTTTGTTCATCCAAAATGACTAAGAAACAATTAATTCCCAAGTCTGGAGGCCTAAAATCCCAGAGAAATGTTTAAAGCAAGTTACCACAAGCTGAGCCATCCAAAATCAATAAGCCCACTCCTACACTTATTGCTGAGACAACATAAGTAGTCAAACCTCTTCAAGTTCCTATAAATTCTCAAGAAAGTAGCCCATTACTTGATCTTGATTATATAATTTTTGATCCTTTAGTTGAATTCAACCTGATAGATGTCCGCAATTGGTGTTTTGGAAAGTCTGTAGAGAAAGGTAAAAATGATGTGCCTGTTTGGGATTCCAATCTGCCACAATATGTTGTTCCTCGTACTCATTCAGCTCCAGATCTTGTCAGACTATGTCAGTTTCATTACCTCCCAGATCAGAGATGTATTGTTAATGAAGACATGCAAGTCATGCTCTATATCAATGCTGAGTCCATTAATTCCATGCTGCAAATGAACCATGATCCTAATTCAGTTTCACTGTCAATAGAGGATTTGACCCAGCTTTAATTGGACTTAGATTTTACTGCCAGGTTCAATATATTTTAGAATTTTTGGCCAACACATTTTAAAATCCCTAAAGAAAATCCACCCTTTGATACATTTGATTTTCTTGTGGAAATAAGACAGATTGTCTCCATGCTGTCATTTATACTGGGATATGACAGTGATGAATTTACTGATGCTTCCATCTTAGGTTTTTTGTCAACCTTGACTCTTGGCCAGCCTCCATCCATTATCTTCAATTTTTCCAAGTTCATTTCTGAAAGCATGCACTCCCAATTGACCAAATTACTAGAGGAGGGAGTTTTTAGATACACATCATATCTACTACATCTTTTCTTGTATTATCAAACAAAAAACTTTCCCATTGAGTTGTAGAAATTGGATGTAGAAGGGAACCTCCTGTCAGGTGTGTTTTGGACATCTATTTTGAGAAAAGAGAACAGGGAATATACATATGCAGATTTCAATGACTTATTCATAATCCCAACTATGAATTTGTTGACTAAGGAAGAAACTCCCAGAATTAATGAAGAAACTAAGAGAATCTTACAGTTGTCTGAGAACTGTAAGACTGGGGATTGGTACTTATACATGAATCATACAGAGATTAGAGTGTATGGTGCACTCTTGGCCCCATACAAACTTCCAAGGTTTGTAACTACAATAATTTTTTCTTTAGAATATTTAAGGCAAATATTAAATGCAGATGAAGTGAATTTTATGGCCTCTAGTAAAAAGACCCAATTTAAACTCAAAATTCAAATTGGGCCTTTTATTGTCAACAATAGAGAAGCAGTAAATGAGATTAATATCAAGTTGAAAGAATACAAGTTCCAATACAACTTTATGTGGAATTATGACCCTTAGGGGATTTTGAGCACAATCAGATTGAAATGCAAGTTGTCTCCTTTATTGCATGATTCCAAGCCACAGATTGAGAAATTTTCCAATCAAATTGAGTGGGAGGAAAATACTCTATTTGATGATGATACACAGGGTATGCAGGAAAAAAATGTACAAGAAAAACAGGTTGATCAAGAACAGGTTATAACAGTGGATAAAGAGGCTGAAGTTTATGATAAAAGAAGTGGAGAAGAGGTCAATTATATTGCAGAAACCATCGCAGGCAAGAAATTTAAAACCTCCTATAGCAAGAGAACCAAATTAACTACTGAAGATAAGGATAAAGCAATGGAAATTGATGATAATAATGGTCATGAAATTAAGGATGAGGCAACAAAGATAGTAACTGAAACACTCAGAGAACTTCAAAAGAATCAATTTGAGACACAAGATAAAGATACAGTGATGGTTGAGAAACAAACTGATGTAGAAATTCCTTCTTCCTCAAAGGCAACTGATAACAGAGAATCAGAAATTCAGATCAAGTTCAGGCAAATTAGGGAGAAGAATGAAGAAATAAAAAATAAAGTCTATTCCAAGTTCCTCAAAGAGAAACCTGGAAATAAAGATAGACTTCTCTTTGCTTTTGATTATTTTTCTAACAAATTGGTAATGTCATTTTTGAAACGTACAGTGGTTGATCCAAGGTCAGTAGCAGACTATTCAAAGACAGATTTGGAGGTAGATGTAGATGCAATTGATGAATTAGACCAAATATACTTTCATAGGAGCAATACAGAGATGTTGTATTCAAAGATAGTCAACAAAACAATGAGCTCTGTTAAACTTCAGAAGACAGTGACAAATCTGCAAAATCAAATGAAATTGGACAAAGCATCATTGCATGCTAATGGATTGAGAATCAAAGCATTAGAAGACTTGGTGATTGAAGCAGGAGCTGATCCAGCTAACATTTAAGTTGCAAAGGCTTTAATCAAACAGAAAAATGAAGGCATAGCTGCTCTAAGGAGGCAACTGAAATTGCCTCAAATTGAACATCCCCAGGAAAAGGAGATCCTTCAACAAAAGACAAAGAATGATGAATTAAGTCAGCTGGTTTTAAAGATGACAACCAAAATAAAGGATATGGAAAACCAAATAGAAGCTTTTATGAAAGAAAATGAAAATTTGAAGAAAGCTCAGCAAGTTTCCATTCCTACAGTTATCCCAGCTGTAAGTACTGCTGTTCCCTCAACATTGGCAGAAAATTTGGCACCGCAAGGAGTATTGGCAACTGTAGTGTCAATTACTTCTAAAGATATCTCTACCACTTCTTCATCAACATCACGGGTAAATACAACATGGGAAACAACTGCCATAATCAAAGCTATGGAAGACATGTCCATAAAAGACAAAGAGATAATCAGTTTAAAAGGCACCATCAAAAATCTGGAAACATCCAACAGAGATGCTTTAATCACTTCCAAAGGACATGAACAGAGGGCCAATCGATTATAGGAACAGGTGAAAATTCTTCAACAACAGGTAAATCTCATTGAGCAAGTTGCCTACATCAAAAATCATTTGTGGACAAAAATCATTGAAGGCATTCACTCACAATGGCCTTATATTCAGATAATATATGAGCAAAAAGATCTGCTACAAGCTGCCTTAGCAGAAGTTGACAAAACAAAGAAGGAACTTGACAAAAAACCACTACAAGCAATTCAACTCCTATCATTCTTGAATAGTAAAAACAGGGAGGAATTAGAAGAATTGAAAATTCCTGACAAGACAAAAGCCATCCTTCAAATTAAAAAGGTCCTGAATAAGAAAAACATGATGAATAATTTAGAAGACAGGTGCAAAGATATGAAATTCGCTATCACCAGATTTGAGGCCAAATACACAGTATTTTCACAAACAGGTTTACCAGATATCCATGCATTGAATGAAAATTTAATGCCACAGAAGGACTATGACTAAAAGATTAGAGCCCATGCTAAAGAGCAAGCTAACAAACCTCTGCCTCAAGGGTCTCCAAGTGGTAAAGTATTACTTCAATATTTTGAGAATTTATTCTTGCTGGAGAATGAAATTAAACACATGTTCATAGTAAAGCCAAATTTTTCTAAGTACATAGAAGCTGATGAAAGCTATAGAAAATTGAAGAATATGAAGATCCCTACTGCTAAACAGTGGCAAGAATTCACAGATCTGATGTGAATTTGACAGGTAAAGGGAAAGAAAATCACATAAAAAATTCATATTCTACTGTTACTTTATGGTGAAAAAATCAGGTTAAAAGTGTATCAGATGTCAAAGTGTATCAGTAAAAGCAAATTGTTACTGCTGGTTATTTTTTAATTACAACAGTGAAATAGTGAAAAGCAGAGATAAAGAGTATCAGAATAGAAGGTAATAAGGATGAGTATTATACAAGTAATCTTCCATGAAATAATGTTTCAATTGCCAGCAACACTTACAGCTAATCAAAAAAATTAGTTTGATTAGGATAAACAGTTCTATTTTTCCTTGTAAAAGAGGACAACTTGCAAACTGTTTTGCTGCTGTCCCTTTTCTTATTTAATATTTCCTATTTTTTCTTGAGATATTATCTCAAAATTTGAGATATTTTTTAAGTAATCCAATTGTATAAATAATTCAGCTTTCGAAGTATTCAGTGTGGAATAAAATTTATCAAGACTACTATAGTCATTTTGCTGGATATATTGAAGTTTGTGTGAGTCAATCAGTAAAGCACCAGACTGGAATTGAGATTAAAGACATCATAACTTAGGATTCTTGCGCTAATCAGATAAGTCTATTATTTTCCTATTTTCATTTTTTTATCTTTCAAAAGTTTCCATACATTCATTTTAATGTGTTTTGTCTTTAATTATTAACTAGGAAATCTTAAATAGGATTAGTGATAAAAAGCTCCTTGTTTTTTACTTGTTGTTCATTATTATGTTTTCTGCTTGATAACTAGACTATAGAATTCTTAAATGCTCTTAGTCCCTATTTGATCCCCTCCTTCAATCTTCATTTCTGTAACCTAAGGATTCTTAATTTCCCTTTTGTTCAGATTTCACCCATTTCATCAAAAAGCATATTTCAAACCCTTTGAAGGTCATCTACCCTGAAATTAGTATATTTTCTCTTTAGAATTTATTTCCTAGCTCTGCTTGCCTATAAAGTTGACTCTATAGCCCAATGGTCTGGTAGATCCCTCCGTGGTTTACCTTGAAACAACTTTTATTCCCACCAAACTTTCAGAACAAATCCCATTGTCCAATCATACCTAGCCTAAAATATTATAAGCAATCAAGCTAAATCTTGAGGAGAGATCCCTCTCCGGAATTTAGGAAGGCTAGATCCTAGATTTCAAAAGAGGTTCTTGGTTATCCTTGGTTTTATTTAACTATAAAATCCTCATCCCACAACCTGAGAATTACTAGGGTGATAACATACTGGCGACCATACTGGGGAAATAACCACTCTCCAGTTTTAAGCTTAATCTTGAAGGAAGATTTTTAAACATATATTTTCTACTTTAAGATTAAGTTTAAAGGTTGTGGGTATTTACAAAATAAGCATTCTGGCTCCCAAGAAATTCTATTACACTAGATCCAACCCTGATCCCAACCCTACAGATATAGTAGATAATTCGAACCAGATAGGAAAAAAGAAAAAACAAACTGTTAGTTCAGAAACTAAAATACCCCTGAAAAGAGCTGATTCTTTACCCAAATAATTAGTAAGCTTGTCAGACATTGAATTTGATTTAAAGTTTGAAAAATCATTATTTAGAACCAAGTCTGAAACCGATTTAAAGGAAATTGTTTTAGATCCCGTTTTTACTTCCTTTGTGAAAGAGAAACAACAAGTTATTTCAGCACCTATTAAATTAGACCAAAATGATATTCAAAGTCCATTAGAGAGGGTAAATATTACACGAATTAAGGCCGTTGATGAAGCTATTAAATTAGCTAATTTTTTGTCCCAATTCAAACCTCCAGTTTCTCAACTATACACCACCATATTTTCAGCAACAGATTCTACTCTGTATGCTGCCACATCATTTACAGAATCCACTGTCAGTTCACCCCCAGAGTTTGTTAGTCCAGAGCTGCCTTGGCAGCCTAGGATCATATATTCATCATATCCTCAATCCACCACCAGTTCCTCCATAGGACCATTCATCCCTGAGCTGCCTTTGTAGCCTAAAGTAATATATCCATCATTCACTCAGTCCATTACATCCACCACCACCATAAGCACTAGCCATACTACTTCTTTTTCATCTTCTTTCCCAAGCTCTTCAAGTAAAGCCTTTAGTACATATGCTGTTGTAACTAGCACTATCCCTGCCAATACTATTGTACCTCCCAGTTTAGCAAAAATTCAAGCCATGGAAGCCAGATATGCTCCCTTGGTCTTACCTCAAAATCTCCATGACATGCCCCAAAATTACCAAAAAGACATCCCATTGTTTGATAATTTTTCACAAATCACTGCACAACAACATGTCACTAGAATGAATGATTTTTGGGAAATTTATGAGATAGATGAGTCTGATGTTAGAATGAGGTTATTTGCACAAAGCTTAACTGGAGAAGTAAAAACACGGTTTAGAAGTTTAGGTGCTGGTAGCATAGTAGACTTAGCTGCCTTTCACATAGCTTTCCTAAATAAATGGGAGAAGAAGAAGAATCCCATGAAAATTTTATTCGAGTTTGTTGTTGTTAAGAGAGCCCCCAATGAGTCTGTCTAATATTTTTGCACCAAATACAACAGTGCTTACAATTCTATTCCTGTAGACCTTAAACCCACTCCATATTCCGTGCTGCTCAAATTTCCTGACTATTTTGACATAGACATGGCATATCAACTTAGAGAAAGGGATGCAGAGACCCTAGAACAAATGCAACTTAACGTTGTAGGTGTATAAATCAATATCCTTTCCAAGAAAGCTAGAATGAGAAACAAAAGAAGTGTTACTATCAAAGAAGAAGCTTCAAACTTAGATGGAAAATTTTATTTTATCAACAAAACATTATAAAAAGTAGTTGAGAGACTAGATCACATTGAAAGAAAACCACAATGGGAGAATCAATCCCAAATTAGGAATCCCAACTACAGGAAAAACAACAATCTTGGGAAAGGTAAAGAACCCTCCCCAGATCAGAACATAAGACCCCCATTCCAAGAAAACTTTGCAGAGAGTTCACAAAACAATGTTGAGGATGAGGAAGACATCAACATAGTTATGGGAATTGATGAAAACAATACAATTTTCCTCACACAGGAAGACCAGGAAATCTTTGAGCTACAGCAGTTGAAAGTGGAATCTGGTGAATCCTTCGATTATAAGCAAGGTTATGATTTTGCAATCAATGAAATTCATAGCCAATATAACCTTAGGAGCAAGAAAACCAATGAACCTACTATAAAAAACAATGCTCCAACCCAACAAAGTCAAAACAAAAAGAATATTGAGGCTCCCAAAACGAAATTTTTATAGATTCTTCCCAGAGAGAATAAACAAAATTCAAACCCACCCAGTCCTAAAAAGCAGCAAAGTCCAAAGATTGTATATATTACTAATGAGGTGGTTCAATCCTCTAAAGATTCCCAAAAGGCTAATACCACAAAGACCACCAATTTAGTAACAATTACTGATCCCAAAAAGAAACCAGTTGACCCAAAATCATCAAATCCTAAATCTTCTGCTGAGAATTCCAAATATGATAAAGCATCTGCTAACACTCAAAATTTTCCTGAAAAAACAATTAAAGATAGCAGAAACCAGGAAACTCAAATAGAAGACAAACGAAAACCTCAAGCCAAAGGTAAAGTTGTTGACACACAAGAAAAATCATCCCAAACCACAGTTCCAAAAGATGAAATAATTCAAGCTATCAAATCTCAGTCAACATTTAACATTCAATCTGAAATATCCAAGTTAAAAATAGTTTTTCCTTTAGTTGAATTGGCTAAAAATGACTTGTATAGATCCATTATTACTGAAACATTGAGTGTAAATGAAAATGAGGATACAATTAATATGAGTGAGGATAGGCCTGAATTAATCTTTTGTCCCAATGTAGATGGTAAGCATTCATATGGGTCAGTACATGCATTTTATTTAATTCTTACTGTATATGATCAGATATTACACAATGCTATGCTAGATGTTGGAGCTTCCCATAACCTAATGCCCAGAGCAATAATGGAAACCCTGAATCTAGACATAACCAGACCATATAAAGACATGTTCTCATTTGATTCATCCAAAGTTGAATGCATAGGATTAATTAAAGATCTGTGTGTAAACTTAGTCCAATATCCTGGTAAAATCATGATCATGGATGTTGTGGTAGCTGATATCCTGGCAAAGTATGGCATGCTTCTTTCTCGCTCATGGGGAGAAAAGTTGCAGGGATCTCTACAACTTGACATGAGTTATGCTACTATCTCAGTATTTGGACAACCCAAAAAGCTTTACAGAGAAACCTTAATGAAGTTCATGATTAGTAATGCTGACAGACCTACCAATTATCCAATCTATTCAACTCCTACTGATCTTGATTCCTTTACTCTCAGTAACTTTGATCATAATGACAATCCAACTGAACTCACTGATAAGAAACTTAAAATAATAGATGATTACATTGGTCATGAGGCTTTATGGCATTTAGATTTTGATGGATCTATAAATAAATCAGGAGTTGGAGCAGGTGTATGGATTACCAATATTGAAACAAGCCATTTTGAAGGACATGCCTTTAGATTGAATTTCAAATGCACCAATAACATGGCTGAATATGAGGCTTTAATCTTAGGTTTGCAAATTATTAGAAAAATGGGAGGGCAAAGAATAATGGTCATGGGAGATTCTGAGTTAGTCATCAAGCAAATAAACACAGAATACTCTGTTCACAATCCTAGACTAGCCAGATACAGGGACACAACACATGATTTGGTTGAGGATTTATTAGAAAGCAAGTTTGCTATCATCCCTAGAAAATAGAACATACAGGCCCATTGTTTAGCAACCTTTGCGAGCAGTTGTAAATTTCCATTTTCACCATTACAAAAATAGACTGCTGAAATCAAACACAGACCTATTGTCCCAGATAATGTGAAATACTGGAAAATTTTCTCAGAAGATGAACAAATCTATCACTTTTTGAATAATGAGCGAGAGTTTCAACATTTCCAAATCGATAATGATTGTAATATAGATTCACCTTGTAACATAGATTCAAATTATTGTCAAATAGATGATTTAGATAATTTAGATGTACATAATTTTGATAGACCTACTATATTTACTCAGAGTGACATAGATGAATTGGAAAAAGTAGATATAGAGGAAATGATGGAAGATGAACCAGATTTGATTGATTTGAAGCATAACATTTTACCCAGAGGTTTAACTCCACTAGAAGACTTGTTCGATTCCAATGATGTGCCCAAAGGGCCAAAAATGGAACCAGTCGAGTGTGATATAGAAGAGTATAACTTAGGGACAAATGAAAAACCAAAAATGATCAAACTATCAAAATCCTTATCATCAGAAGAAAAGGTTAAATACATAGAAATTTTGAAAGAATATTAGGATGTCTTTACATGGAGTTACGAATATTTGAAAACTTACAACAAAGACATAATTCAACATAAGATTCCTTTGAAAGAAAATAAAAAAACTTTTCAACAAAAACTAAGAAGGATTAATCCAATTTTTTACCTTTAATAGAAAAAGAAGTTAAAAGAATGTTTGATGCACAAATAATTCACCAATAAGATATTCTGACTGCGTATCTAATTTAGTGCCCACCAGAAAGAAAACAGGAGAAATTTGATTGTTTATAGACTTCAGAAATCTTAATAAAGCATCCTTGAAAGACAATTACCCCTTGCCTAATATGGATCATATTTTGTAGAGGGTGGCAGGTTCTTCAAGAATTTCTTTACTAGATGGTTTCTCTGGTTACAATCAAATTCTAGTTCATAATATGATCAAACTAAAACTTCATTTACCACTCCTTGGGGCACTTTCATGTACGTGAAAATGCCTTTTGGATTGAAAAATGCAGGAGCTACTTTTTAGAGGGAAATGGATATTTCCTTTGCTAAGGAGATCCATCAATTTTTAGTTATTTATATTGATGATATTACTATCTTTTCAAAAACAAATGATGAACACTTAGATCACCTGAGACAAGTCTTTATCAAATGTAGAAAATAGGGTATATCCCTTAATCCTAAAAAGACTCTTTTCAGACTGGAAGAAGGAAAACTGTTAGGTCACATAATCTCCAATGAAGGCATTAGAATAGACACTACAAGAATTGAAGCCATTTTAAACATTCAACCACCAAGGAACATAAAGGAACTTCAAGCATTCTTGGGTAAAATCAAAATTTTAAGAAGATTTATCTCTAATTTGGCTAAAATCATAAGAGATCTTAACAATATGCTTAAAAAGGACTCTGCAATAAAATGGAAAATAAAGGCCAAACAATCTTTCAAATCCATAAAACAGGCCTTAACAAAAGTACCAGTCCTCATCAGCCTAGATTATACAAAATATTTCATAATTTTTTCCTTTGCATCTGAACACACCATAGCTACAGTTCTTCTGTAGAAAAACAATCAAGGTTTTGAACAACCAATTGCATTATTTAGTAAAGCCCTCAGAGATGCACCCCTGAAATAAAATATAATGGAAAAACAGGCTTTGGCCCTGGTTAAATCCATTAAGGATTTCAGAGGGTATATACTTCATTCACACATCATTGCATATGTCCCTAATGCAGTAATTAAAGATATTCTGACACAAAATGGACCTGACAGTAGGAGAGGAAAGTGGATAGCCACTATCCTTGAGTACGATCTAGAAATCAAACCAACTAAGCTCATTAAAGGACAAGGTTTAGCCAGATTGATGGCCAAATCAAATTGCAATGCTTTAGATATTAATTTCATTGCAAAAATAGATGAACAGGAGGAGATGGCGACTCCATTGATCAGTGAGGCCTATCTAGACTCACCATGGTACTCTGATATTATCTTTGTACTAACACATTTACAAGATCCTCCTGGGCTAACAAAATCCAAGGCAAGATTCATCAAAAAGAAAGAAATGAGGTTTTGTATCTTAAATAATGCACTTTACTGGAAAGAAAATACTGGGATTTTACTAAATTGTCTATTAAAATTTGAGGCTGACAAAATTCTTGAGGAGTTTCATGCAGGTGACTGTGGAGGCCATCTATATTGGAAGAGTACAACAGTCAAAATACTTAGAGCTGGTTTCTACTGGCCAAATTTATTTTCTGATGTTAAAAAATTTGTCACCTCTTGCCACAAATGCCAAATTTTCAAAGGGAAAAAGAAACTATTTCCTTTACCTCTTAAGCCCATATCCACTGAAAAACCATTTCAACTATGGGGGTTAGACTTCATAGGTGAGATCCATCCTCCATCTTCAGGCCAACATAAATGGATTTTAACTGCAAAAAATTACTTTACCAAGTGGATAGAAGCCATTCCCACTAGGCAAGCCACTGATTCAGTTATAATCTCATTTATAGAAAGTAATATTTTTTCAAGATTTGGATGTCCACATAAGATTATTACTGATAATGAAACAACATTCAAATTCAAGAAAATGGTTTCTTTCTGTCATAAATACCATATTACCTTAGGTCATTCCACAACATATTATCCCCAAGGTAATGGTTTAGCTGAATCATCAAACAAAAGCTTAATCAATATCATAAAAAAACTACTCCCAGAAAACAAAAAGACATGGAACAAAAAGCTGGTCTATGCCCTATGGGTTGATAGAATTACCATAAAAAAGTCTATTGGAACTTCACCTTATCATATTGTTTAAGGAACAGATGCAATTTTCCCTTCTTCCATGGGTGTCCCAGTCATGAAGATTATCCAGGAATCACAGGTGGAAACAAATGATATTCAATGAAGAATCAATGAAACCATACATCTCCAACAAACCAAAGAAGATGTTTATGAAAAATCACAAGTTTTACAGAATAAAATAAAAAATATTTTTGATAAAAGGGTTAAAGAAGATGATTTTTTCATAGGAGATCAAGTTTTGAGATGAGATTCACGAAGAGAGGATAAAGGCAAACATGGAAAGTTTGATTTTCTATGGCAAGGACCCTATGTGATATATGGTTACAGAGGTAATAATTCCTTTTTCATCAGGAATTTGGATGGAACTGAACTTCAAGAAGGACCAGTGAATGGTAGGATGTTGAAACACTACTATTCTTCAGAGTCACTCAACAGTTAGATTGATTTACTTTACCAATGTAAATATTCATTGCAAGTGTGTAGATTGGATTGGAGATTTTATCTACAAATTTGAAGCCCGAAGAGAAGGCCCTAAGCTTTGCAGTATAAGATGTCATAAATATGATTTTTTGCAGAAAACATAAGACAATTACAGGATCACCAAGGTCAATGGATAAGGCTACTGATCTCAGAAATTTCTTGACATTTCACAAGGAAATGCCATCCCCAAGTGAAGCCGATGTTAGTAACCTATAAATATAGGATTCATAATTTTGACTTGACTATTGGTAATCTTGTAAATCTATACATACTTTTCCTTTTGCAAGTTGTATTCACTTATTTTGTAAAAAAATAAAAAAATAAAAAAATCAAAAAGAGGGTAAAAAGTCCTAAAAGAACAATCAAAGGACTTAGAAAAAATAATATACCCCAAAAAGAAAAAAATGAATAAAACATGAAAGTGTGCAAGTATAAATGCCACTACTTTTACCTTTTATAGTTGATTATGGCAGAGTGTCAATAAATTCCATAATCTGTGATGAGTTGAACAACTTAATCTTGACTCATCATTTTTCAATTTCAAATGTTGTAGATAGAGAATAAAGAATTGTCATACAGTTTAATCATGAAAATTCAGTAGTTAGGTAGAGAATAAGTGAATCCAACAGTTTAATCTGGATTCATGGATGAAATAATTGTAGAATTAGATAGTTTTATTGCTTTCACAAAGAATAAATGTTGTAAAGGTTGCTAGCTCAAATGCACCTAATCAAAATGGAAGAAAAAAGGTTAGCAATTAAAATTGGGTAGGTAGAAGAAGGTGAGAAACATCATTGTAAATATTATTCACCAGGGCTGCTAATAACTAACTTCCCTTCCCCATAGCCATTTATCATTATAAACTGTCAGTCAGAAAGGCTCAAGGCGTTTCCTTGACTTTTGTTGGGACTGGACCCAAGGCTCTATGGCTGATCAGTTGAAAGTGTAAAATGTCTATATTAACCCCTCAAAATCACATAATTATTCCATTCATGCATTCATTTCCCTGAAAATCATAAGTAAAAACTTCATTTTTACTTAAAGATACTCTAATTCCCATTTGATTAACTTCCCACATCACATGAAAGCATAAAACCCTCAAAATTACATTTTATCCTAAGTTGAAGTGATGAAGTCATTATAATGCAAAATTGCCTTTAAACTTCACTTTTCTTACTTATGTTAATGTATTTTGAGTATACATTGTCCCCTTGTCATATTAACTTTAACATATTTAATAACTCCCTATAAAATTACCTTTTCCTATTTTATATAACTTCATTTTATAAAATAGCCCCAAAAACCCATTAATATAACTTTAGCCAAAGTTATTTATTCCCACATATTCAAATACAAAACCCACATTATACCCCCTTTGGCTAAATATATCATTATATAAATATCCTACCCTTGTTAATTATTAAATCAAATTGATTTAATTAACTGTATAATAAAAATACTCAAAAAATGATTAAACATATTTTAATAAGTGTTTAAAACAAAAAATCCCAAAGTTTCATTTAAAATAAACTTCAAAGAAAAACCCATCCCTTTGTTTATTTCCCGACTCCCTTTACCCAAGGTTAAAACTATAACCTAACCCTTTACCCCTGATATATATCCCATTACCACAAGCATAACCTTGGGTAAAGCCCTTTTATACCCTTCCCTAATACCTTGTTCATTGTATAAAGTCTGATTTATACATAAATCATCATAAATCCTTCCACCCTATTGGATTAAATCTGAACCATCTGATCCCCAACACTTCATTAATTCGACGGTTCTCATCGAACACGATGAGTAATTCCCATTATCTTATCATTCCCTATCGCGCTGCATTTAAGCCGTCTGATCATCCTTTGCAAATCCAATGATTCAGAATGAACACGATCATTAACCTCATGCCCCCACCTTTCCCACATCGCATTAATTATCAACCATTAGATCTTCATCAACCTTTTAGATCTGATGATCCACATTGCACCCGATAGCTCCAACCACCGTCCCCACCACTGTTCATCGTGCTTAACATACACCATTGATCTGCCACTCACCAGATCTACGACCATCATTCATAGCCCTGGCCCCACTACATTCTCCCCGCAACTTTCATTTAAATATTGACCGTTCGCTTTTCAAAATCTAATCCAACGACACTAATCCCATATCGCGTAATTAAAATGCTCGACCCATGTTTCCAAAAAATTATGCGATATGAGCTGTTTTCCCATACCACCCTCCGTTGACGTGTCATTTTTCTATTCGATCACGTGCAAAAAGTTAAAATCCACTTACCACCTCAGAGCTGCGCGAAAACTGCCCTGGTCAAATCAAAACTGCTCCCTCCATTCCTGCAATTAATATGATTGAAATGTGATGGGACCTAAGGTTTAATGCATTAAAACTTAACCATTTTTCACCACATTTCACCTATTTTCCAGTAAACCATTGAGAAACCTTCACAGAGCCTCTTTATACCATTTTCGAAGCCGATTCTAAACCAGTTTGCCATTAGAACTATCATTTACTCTGAAAATCATTCTTGAGAACCTCCATGACCTCTGATAGCCCAATTCACCTGAATTGAAGAATGTAATGCAACTACAAACTTCATCGTCCGCAAATCCTACTTTTCACAAGTATTTCTCGCCATTCCAATCTGTAAAGATCTTTCAATTTCAAAGGAGATTAAGCTAATTAAACTGCCGTTTACCAAAGAAAGCCAAATTTCCCTTTTGAGGAATACCAAAAACCTCCAAAATACAGGGGAAACCCTATCAAAATTTCCTCAGAATCCCTATTTTCCATTTTAGAAAGTTTTAAGCCATTATAAGATCATTTTTACTGCTAAAATTGATCTAAAATATCCTTTTCATATAAGAAACCTTTTCTATCATTCACAGCCCTACTCAGAGTTTGAATTTTCAAGTGAAACCTTTCAATTGTCCTTGGTTTCCCAAAAAGAACGTAGCAAATTGTTTAAACTTGCTTTGTTCATCCAAAATGACTAAGAAACAATTAATTCCCAAGTCTGGAGGCCCAAAATCCCAGAGAAATGTTTCAAGCAAGTTACCACAAGCTGAGCCATCCAAACTTAATAATCCCACTCCTGCACTTATTGCTGAGACAACAAAAGTAGTCAGACCTATTCAAGTTCCTATAACTTCTCAAGAAAGTAGCCCATTAGTTGATCTTGATTATAGAATTTTTGATCCTTTAGTTGAATTCAACCTGCTAGATGTACGCAATTGGTGTTTTGGAAAGTTTGTAGAGAAAGGTAAAAATGATGTGCCTGTTTGGGATTCCAATCTGCCAAAATATGTTTTTCCTCGTACTCATTCAGCTCCAGATCTTGTTAGACTATGTCAGTTGCATTACCTCCCAGATCAGAGATGTATTTTTAATAAACACAGGAAAGTCATGTTCTATATCAATGCTGAGTCCATTAATTCCATGCTGCAAATGAACCATGATCCTAATTCAGTTTCACTGTCAATAGAGGATTTGACCCAGCTTTACTTGGACTTAGATTTTACTGCCAGGTTCAATATCTTTCAGACTTTTAGGCCAACACAAAATCCCTAAAGAAAATCCACCCTTTGATACATTTGATTTTCCTGTGGAAACAAGACAGATTGTCTCCATGCTGTCATTTATACTAGGATATGATAGTGATGAATTTACTGATGCTTCCATCTTAGGTTTTTTTTCAACCTTGACTCCTGGCCAACCTCCATCCATTATCTTCAATTTTTCCAAGTTCATTGCTGAAAGCATGCACTACCAATTGACCAAATTACCAGAGGAGGGAGTTTTTAGATACACATCATATCTACTACATCTTTTCTTGTATTATCAAACAGAAAAGTTTCCCATTGAGTTGCAGAAATTGGATGTAGAAGGGAACCTCCTGTCAGTTGTGTTTTGGACATCTATTTTGAGAAGAGAGAACAGGGAATATACATATGTAGATTTCAATGACTTATTCATAATCCCAACTATGAATTTGTTGACTAAGGAAGAAACTCCCAGAATTAATGAAGAAACTAAGAGAATCTTACAGTTGTCTGAGAACTATAAGACTGAGGATTGGTACTTATACAGGAATCATACCGAGATTAGAGTGTATGGTGCACTCTTGGCCCCATACAAAATTCCAAGGTTTTTAACTACAAGAATTTTTGATTTAGAATATTTAAGGAAAATATTAGATGCAGATGAAGTGAATTTTATAGCCTCTAGGAAAAAGACTCAATTTAAACTCAAAAATCAGATTGGGCCATTTATTGTCAACAATAGAGAAGCAATAAATGAGATTAATATCAAGTTGAAAGAATACAAGTTTCAATACAACTTTATGTGGAATTATGACCCTCAGGGGGTTTTGAGCACAATCAGATTAAAATGCAAGTTGTCTCCTTTCTTGCATGATTACAAGCCACAAATTGAGAAATTTTCCAATCAAATTGAGTGGGAGGAAAATACTCTGTTTGATGATGATATACAGGGTATGGAGGAAAAAAATGTACAAGAAAAACAGGTTGATCAAGCACAGGTTATAATAGTGGATAAAGAGGCTGAAGTTTCTCATAAATGAAGCAGAGAAGAGGTCAATTATATTGCAGAAGCCATCACAGGAAAGAAATTTAAAACCTCCTATAGAAAGAGAACCAAATTAACTACTGAAGATAAGGATAAAGCAATGGAAATTGATGATAATAATGGTCGTGAAACTAAGGATGAGGAAACAAAGATAGTAACTGAAACACTCAGAGAAATTCAAAAGAATCAATTTGAGACACAGGATAAATATACAGTGATGGTTGAGAAACAAATTGATGTAGAAATTCCTTCTTCCTCAAAGGCAACTGATAACAAAGAATCATACATTCAAATCAAGTTCAGGCAAATTAGGGAGGAGAATGAAGAAATAAAAATGAAGTCTATTCCAAGTTCCTCAAAGAGAAACCTGGAAATAAAGATAGACTTCTCTCTGCTTTTGATTATTCTTCTAACAAATTGGAAATGTCATTTTTGAAACCTACAGTGGCTGATCCAAGGTCAGTAGTAGACTATTCAAAGACAGATTTGGAGGTATATGTAGATGCAATTGATGAATTAGACCAAATATACTTTCATAGGAGCAATACAGAGATGTTGTATTCAAAGATAGTCAACAAAACAATGAGCTCTGTTAAACTTCAGAAGACAGTGACAAATCTGCAAAATCAAATGAAATTGGACAAAGCATCATTTCATGCTAATGGATTGAGAATCAAAGCATTAGAAGACTTGGTGATTGAAGCAGGAGTTGATCCAACTAACATTGAAGTTGCAAAGGCTTTAATCAAACATAAAAACGAAGACATAGCTGCTCTAAGGAGGCAACTGAAATTGCCTCAAAGTGAACATCCCTAGGCAAAGGAGATCCTTCAACAAAAGAAAGAGAATGATGAATTAAGTCAGCTGGTTCTAAATATGACAACCCAAATAAAAGAGATGGAAAACCAAATAGAAGCTTTTATGCAAGAAAATGAAAATTTGAAGAAAGCTCAGCAAGTTTCCATTCCTACAGTTATCCCAACTATAAGTATAGTTGTTCCCTCAATATTGGTAGACCATTTGGCACCGCAAGGAGTATTGGCAACTGTAGTGTCAATTACTTCTAAATATATCTCTGCCACTTCTTCATCAACATCACAAGTAAATACAATAGGGGAAACAACTGCCATAATCGAAGCTATGGAAGACATGTCCATAAGAGATAAAGAGATAATCAGTTTAAAAGGCACCATAAAAAATATGGAAACATCCAACAGAGATGGCTTAATCACTTCCAAAGGACATGAACAGAGGGCCAACAGATTATAGGAACAGGTGAAAATTCTTCAACAGTAGGTAAATCTCACTGAGCAGGTTGCCTACATCAAAAATCATTTGTGGACAAAAATCACTAAAGGCATTCACTCACAATGGCCTTCTATTCATATAATATATGAGTAAAAATATCTGCTACAAGCTGCCTTAGCAGAATTTGACAAAACAAAGAAGGAACTTGACAACAAACCACCACAAGAAATTCAACTCATATCATTCTTGAATAGTAAAAACAAGGAGGAATTAGAAGAATTGAAAATTCTTGACAGGACAGAAGTCATCCTTCAAATTAAAAAGGTCCTGAATAAGAAAAACACGATGAATAATTTAGAAGACAGGTGCAAAGATATGAAATTAGCTATCACCAGATTTGAGGCCAAATACACAGTATTGTCACAAGCAGGTTTACCAGATATCCATGCATTGAATGAAAAGTTAATGCCACAGAAGGACTATGACCAGAAGATTAGAGCCCATGCTAAAGAGCAAGCTAAAAAACCTCTGCCTCAAGGGTCTCCAAGTGGTAAAGTATTACTTCAATATTTTGAGAATTTATTCTTGCTGGAGAATGAAATTAAACAAATTTTCATAGTAAAGCCAAATTTTTCTAAGTACATAGAAGTTGATGAAAGCTATAGAAAATTGAAGAATATGAAGATCCCCACTGCTGAACAGTAGCAAGAATTCACAGATCTGATGTGAATTTGACAGGTAAAGGGCAAGAAAATCACATAAAAAAGTCATATTCTACTGTTACTTTACAGAAAAAATCACAAATAATATGCCAAAGGCATGAAAAAGAAAATTGTTGTCAACATTAACATACAAAGAAATATAAAGCAGAGAGTGTGAGTATCCACAGGTAATATGAGAAAGACTACAAGTCATCTTCCATGTATAAATAATGTTCATTTGAACAAATACCGCTTTCCAACAATCTAAAAAATCAAGCTGGATTAGGATAAATGTTCCCATTTTTCCAAAGAGACAACAAAACTGTTTTTGCTATTGTCTTTCTATAATATTTCTATTTTTTCAGATATCTCAAATTTTGATATTTTTACAATCCATTCAAAGGTTGTTTCATCTTCTAAGTAGTTCATGGAATAAACTTACCAAGATCATAGTCAATTTGTCTTTATAATTGAAGTTCAGTGAGTCAACACATTTTCATACACCTAACTTAAGATTAAATGACTTCATAAACTCAGATTCCTTTGGAATATATTGACCAGATAAGTCTAGTATTTTCCTGTTTTCATTGTCTTATCTTTCAAAAGTTTCCATACTTTCATTTTAATGTGTTATTTCTTTAATTATTAACTAGGAAAGCTTAAACAGGATCAGTGATAAAAAGTTCCTTGTTTTTTACTAGTTGTTCATTATTATGTTTTCTGCTTGATAACTGGACTATAGAATTTTTAAATTCTCATAGTTCCTGTTTGATCCCCTCCTTCAATATTCATTTCTGTAACCCAAGGATTCTTAATTTCCCTTTTGTTCAGATTTCACCCATTTCATCAAAAAACCTATTTCAAACCCTTTGAAGGTCATCTACCCTGCCCTTAGTATATTTGCTCTTTAGACTTTATTTCCTAGCTCTGCTTGCCTACAAAGTTGGCTCCATATCCCAATGGTCTGGTAGATCCCTCTGTGGTTTACCTTGAAACACCTTTTATTCCCACCAAACTTTCAGAACAAATCCCACTGTCCAATCATACCTAGCCTAAAATCTTATAACCAATCAAGCTAAATCTTGAGGAGAGATCCCTCTCCGGAATTTAGGAAGGCTAGATCCTAGATTTCAAAAAAGGTTCTTGGTTACCCTTGGTTTTATTTAACTATAAATTCCTCATCCCAAAACCTGAGAATTACTAGGGTGATAACAGGGATGAATGTAGCAAAGTGATGAAGTTGCGATTTGAACCCCAAGCTGCCCCACCAATGGAGTTGTTTTTTGGTCAGGGAGACCTGCGCAAACACCTATCCACATGGATGGAAGTGTGGAACGAAACGACTTGGGATGAGTAGGTTCATATGTTTATTCATTCGTTAGGGCCAGTAATAAGAGGGTTTTGTTCATTAACCTCAACTCTGAACTTGGGTTAGGACCCCTCAAGCGAACAAATGGTTCCGTAGATCACAGAAGTTGGTAGATATCGCGCTGAACGTAGCAGAACACAGTGTAGGCATGTTCGCGCCCTTTGTCACTGCCATTGAAGAGCTTCAAAATAAGATGAAGAACCCAGTTCCGCTATGACACGGGATGAGTCACAAGATTGTGTTGGGGGCCCATTGGAGCGGGGTCCCTTAGGACCAAACTTTGATACATTTTTTTTATATATTTTTGTAAATATTTTGTAAGTTTAGTAATTCACAGCACAATTCAAGGGGTTTTGGGGCGGGTCAAATCCCCTCATGAGTTGTAATGGGTAAAAAGGGTAGAATTAGGGGTCGGAAACTAGGTTTTGTGGACCTTATATGAGCGCAAGATAAAAGTATAAATAGGTGTCTAGATCGAGTCGATAGAGGACATAATGTAATGGATGATAGAGATATGACTGTATTTTGATATTCTGGCAGACTTGTCTGGGTACAAAGGCTCCTGTTGGCTGTGTGTGCGGAGACCTTAGTCCTGCTATGTGCGGGCCCCACTGGATGTGTGCACAGGTGAACTGAAGGTTTTGTAAGAAAGATCATGACTATTAATGAATGATGAACAATTTTGGTTGATATATGAGACTGAAATGAATCTATTATTTACTTTATGATCATTTTTGCATGCTATTTCTGGTTATTGTGTTATCCGTATTCAGATTGATTGAGCAATTGTTTCTGACCTTAGATGAATGATTAGTGAATGGATCTAGTATTTTTGAGCTCTAATGACATGTGTTAAAGGTTATTACATAGGTTGTGGACTTTGTTAAGCCTGCACGCAAGGTATTATGTATAGTTGACCTAAATCTCTTTGGGTAGGGTTCTCTGGTTAGGGCTTCTACTACGGAGGTATGTTCATGGTTGTTTTAGATCTAAAGGAACCCACATCATTTAATTCTCTTTTAGGGCATGGAAACCTGGTTCTAACACCCCCCCATACTGCTTCGGGTGATACTTTAACTTGTGCAAGCAGGTCACTGTCGAAAGGGCTAGTAGTAAGAGGGTTTTGTTGGTTAACCTCAAATTTGAACCTAGGTCAGGACCCCTCAAGCCAACACATACTTATTAGTTTTTTTATTATATTGAATCATATTTGCATTCTCGATATCATATGGTTCATTGAATGAATTAAATAATTATTTTTTAAATATCAAACTAACTCATTCTTTTCAGTTCTTTTATTTTCTTTATTTTACTTTTACTTGTTATCCTCTTATTAAATAAACATACATACATGTTATTATTTAGTATTTAAAAGGTTTCTATGTTTTTTCTTATTTTTAGACTACTAAGGAAAATACAGATTGTTAGTTAGTATCTAATATGATTTATTGTGTGTTTTCTCATTACAAGGATATGCGATAGTAAAAAGACACATATGGTTATTGATGAGTTTGAATCCAACAATCTTCTCATTATGTATGCCTCACCATTCTTTTCCATTTTATAAATTTAGGAACTAACCTGGCCTATCATTAATTAAAATATATTATTATTATTGTAAAGTTTTTTGTTCCTTCATAAATAATATCAAACACAAGGAATAACCCCTATGGTTAAAAAAGGCTAATCAACATATGAAAGTGGGAGGACAGTTATATCCTCATTGGATTTTTTTAGGATTGTTTTGTTCCTTTGGAACATTCTAAGAGAAAACAGATTTTACAGTGCCATTGCTAAGGATTAAAGAGAAAGATTACATTTCCCTAGTAAATGGAAATTGGTTAAATTTGTGACTTGTTGGTGAATAGGAACAAAGTAGCACCTCCTTGGCTTATTTTATAGTATCTTTGTTTAAAAATGTTCATTTGGTGACTCCTAGTTTATTTTTTATATTGTTTCAATACCTTTTTCATTTTCATCTTGGTTGACTTCATGATTTTCTACTATTAATTTTGCTAATATACCTAGTTTCCCGAATGTTATGCCATATGAGGTCATATGGGAAGAATATATTCCTCACTTTAGATAAGAGAATTATGATAATCCCACTTAACATTGAATTGATTTCCATATTTGTATTCGGGACATTGGATATTTTTCATGAATATGTTTTAATGAATTTGTTCATGTTTTCCCTATAAGTGGACACTTGATGATGGTACAGGACACTTCCTCTTGATAGTATCTCTCCCTTAATATATTTTAATTTTTTATTTCAAAATTATTATAAAAACATGTACCCTACCAAAAAAATATTTTAATATTGTTGTGATTTTAATGAACATTATCATAATTATGACCGATGATTCCAAGAAAGTAAATATTATGACACCGATGAAGAATCTAAAGTTTTATGTTTGGAGGATGAGTCTGAACTTGATGAGTTTAAGGAACCATATTTGTTCTCTCATTCACTACAAATTGAATATCTAACTTAATAGTATATGACAATCTCTTACTCATTTTACCAAGAAAAACATTATATTCTAACAAAATATCAAGATCTACAATGATGTCTTAAACAATCTCAGAATCTAATGAGTAATGCTTAATTTTGTTGATTTATCTTTAATTTTCTTGAATATAGTATTAATGAAGTTTTCAAAGAGAGTGAATTTGAAGAAAAATTTAAATATATGAGACTCGATCAAGAAGAACCAATGCTATAATAAATTCATGGATATGAATATCAAGAATTAACTAATGAAGTCACTTTTCAAAGTAGTTTGGTATCATTAGGGGAATTTTGAGGTCTAAAATGGGCCTCATAAGGAAATTATAAAATAATATTGGAAATAATAAAATAAGATTTGATTACATCATCAAATTTTAGAGGGAAAAAATAAAAAACTACTTTTTCAACTCGTATTTTCAACTTATCTCCCAAAGTTTTTACTAAAATTTCGAGTGGGAGTACTCGTTGGATAAAAAATTTAATTCCTCATCCAAGGAGTGTAAAAATTTTAGTGCAATTATGCATTTCCTAGATTCTCATGATCTAACAATTATATGACACTATTAAATACAAAATAATTCTACTTAAATCTTTGAGGAATTTTAGTCACCAATTGCAAACACATGAAGAAGGATCAATCACACATAACACAGATGTTTTTACCAGGAAAGCATAAAGCCAAAAAACCCACTATCATATATTATTTATATATCATAGATCATGAAACAATCTCATACAAAACTCTAATCCAAGAGCTCTCAGTACAATATACAATCGTCTCACACTGCCATACAAAAATTGGCAAATACATGCGCCAATTTACTGCCTCCTCACAGCCTAATTCCACTACCCAGTTCCCGCTGGTCAAAATCCCTGAATGAATTTGATCTTTCCTTGCCTTGACTGTGCAATCCTCATTGGCACCTCCAATGTGTGTTTGGTTGCAAGTGTGCACCCACTAATGTCACAACTGATAGTAAAACTGTCCCTTTCACCTATCTCTTAATTGGGTCTCCATTGCATCTGACATGCATGTAGTTAACATTAGTAAATATTCAGTTGCATGTGAGATCACTCAATGCAAATTAATTTAATATTTAATTCACTAATATCTTAGTAGTGTATCTTTAGCTACAACTATCACAACTGATTTTAACTCACTTAACTAAGTTAAACTACTTTAAAACTCAAATAACTACACATCCAACTCTGTTACAACTTTGTATCACTTAGTTACAATGAAGTAAACTTGCATGTCCCACCAACCAACCTTAGAACTTGTAATTCCTTTAGTCAACTATTTTGCCACATCAATTAACTGAAATCAAGTGCTTCAAGAGAATAGATTATTATTTATTGTCTAATGATTATTAAGAGATAATAATAATCGACATGCATTCTATTATTAGACATGCGATCTACGAACGGACTTTGCACATGCATTCCAAAAATAGAGCCCCATCCATTAATATAATTTTCTCAACCATCTATAAATAGAATATGGCTATAAATTGAATTTTCTCACCATTCTAAAATAGACATACACCTAAAAATAGATTGTGGGCCCTACCTAGTGTAGGTGCTTAATTTTCACTAGGATAATAGTCTTGTTGAATCTAAACACTCCTTCTCAACAAGAGAGGGATTATCCTTCACCCCGATATTGTCTCTATGGTATTCGAATTTGCTCCTGGTGAGCGCCTTCGTCATAATATCTACATCTTGATCTTCCATAGGAATGTACTGAAGCAACATGATCTTCCGCTGCACACAATATCTGATGTGATGATACTAGATATCTATATGCTTAGGTATATCATGAAACACATGATTAATTAAGAGTTTAATGCAACTCTAATTATCACAATGAATAACTGTAGGAACTAAATGAGAACCAAACAAACCAACTAGGATATTTCTCATCTAGATAGCCTCACATGCATCTTGACTTGCTGCCATGTATTCTTCTTCTACTCAAATGAGTGCTGCAGATATTTGTTTCCTACAGTACCAAGAAAAAACTATAGATCTGATACTGAAGACCCCTCTTGATGTGCTCTTTCTGTCCATTGGGTTGCTCGCCCAATTTGCATCCGTGAAGCCATGCAACTTCACCTCATCCATCTGTCTGTACCATAAGCCATACTCCGATGTGCCCCTGAGATATCTCAGGACATGCTTTCCCGCCTTCCAAAAGAGCTTGGTACGCTTATCCATTGCTTGACTAAGTTGATTCACCACATAGCATATGCCTGGTCTTGTATTAACAAAATACATGAGCAAACCCACCAATTGTCGATATATAGTAGCATCCACTACCTCTTGAGATGTAGCTTCCTCTTTCCTCCAGTTTCTTGGAAGAGGAGTATCCATGGGTTTGCAGCACTCCATGTGAAAGTTACCGAGTCTCTCCCTTGCATACTTACCTTGAGACACAAAAAGTTCACTTTCTCGCTCCCATATTTCCAATCTAAGGAAATAGCGAAGGAGGCCCATATCCTTCATCTCAAGCTCCTTTGCAAGGTCCTCCTTGCATGAGTGTATCAGCTGCTCATCACCAGTCAGTATTAAATCATCAACATAAATAACAATGATTAAAAGCTTACCCTCTACCACAATCTGGTATAGGTTTGCATCCACCTCACTCTTGGTGAACCCAAGTCCAGTTAAATAGCTATTGATCCGAGTGTACCAAGCACGGGGTGCTTGTTTAAGCCCATATAGTGCTCTTTTGAGTTTTCACACATGCGACTCACTGTTGAAAATATCAAATCCTTCAGAATGATTAATGTACACTTATTGCTCAATGATCCCATTAAGGAACATAGTCCTCACATACATTTGATGAATGTGCCAACCTACCTACATTAAGAGAGAAAGGATTGTACTTATGGAAGAATACCATGTGACAGATGCAAAGGTTTCTTCATAATCAACCCCCTTGATCTTTGAGAAGCCTCGGGCCACAATTCTAGCCTTGTATTTCTCAACACTCCCATCAACATCTTTCTTTACCTTGTAGATCCATCTTTAACCTACCACTAATTTATCAATTGGCCTTGGAACAATTTCCCAAGCACTGTTTCTAGCAATGGAGTCATACTCCTCCACCATTGCATCTGCCCATGAGGGCTCCTACACTAATTCCTGAAAGTAATATCGCTTAGTCACAATACATTTTATCATGAGAGTCATGTATCCAGTGAATCGGTCAGGAGACTGTCTCTGTCTATGTTGTGAAGTAGGAACTCCTACATTCTGTGCCGCATCAAACTTCAACCTCTCAGCTTATGTGGTAAGATTTCTGCAAGTTCTGATGTTTGGCTCTTTGTGAGTGGACTCCTCCACTCCAGGAACCTCCTCCTGTGGCTGATCCACATCTAGAGACTCATCTTTGGGAACCAAAAGTTCCTCCTCTGCATGTAAGCCTACCTCCCTCTCAAGAAACAACTTTCTGGATTTCTCCTTATTTAATTTTATATCCCATCGCACCACAGTCATTTGAATGTTTGGAAAATACACATGATAATTATGGGGTGTTTCTTTGTACCCCAAAAATATCCCAACTTCAGTAGTCGGATCCAACTTCTTCCTGGCATTATTGGTCACACACACATAAACATATGAGCCAAAAATCTTAAAGTGAGACACATCTGGCTTCTTACCAGTAAAATATTCTTTAGGTGTACTCATGCCAAGTAAACTATGAGGACAACGGTTTTGCACATAAACCACAGTGTTGCATGCTTCCGCCCATAAATGCATTGGTAGGCCCTAATCATGCAGCATAGATCGTGTAGCACCCATGATCGTTCTATTCCTCCTCTCCGCAACTCCATTTTTCTGTGGGTTATGAGGCATTATGAGTTCTCTATGAATTAGTTATTTGCTACAAAAGTCTTTGAATTTGTTCGAGATGTGTTCTCCACCATTATCGCTCTAAATAGCCTTCAATTTCTCCCCTGACTCTTTCTCAACCAATGCCTTAAACTCATAGAACTTTGAGAATGTTTGATCCTTCTTCTGCATGAAGAAGATCCAACATTTATGAGAAAAGTCATCAACAAAAATAACATAATACTTTTGTTTTTCTATTGAAGCAACCGAGAATGGTCCACACATGTCTGTGTGAACTCTCTCTAGTATCATCGAAGCATGGTTCTCCTTTTCATGAAAGGTGGACTTTACAAACTTACACATAGTACATCCCTTGCACTGATCTAACCGCGCAATTGTACCCTTGGGAATTCCAGTATAAATATGATGCAAAATTTTCAAGGCACCATGCTGAAGATGGCCTAATCGCGTGTGCCATAATTCACCCTCATCCCGGCTCACCACTTCTTCTTCTCTGCCCACCATTGTATCGCAGCCATCTACCTCCAGCTTGTAGAGATTATTGACTCAAATCCCTATCCTCTTGGATTGACCCGATGTTTTATTTCGTAGGAAATATTTTCCATCACTGAAAACAACGTCATAGCCTCTGTCCTCCAACATCCTAACTGAGACCAAGTTTTTCTTCAGACCTGGAACATGCATAACATCTTTCAACAGAAATGGTTTACCTGACTCCCTCTCAAAGGTAATGGTACCAATGCTGGTCACACTGTATCGTCCATCGTCACCCATCTCTATATGCATTTGGAGATCTTTCTCCTCCAATTCATTGAAAGTATCCTTATCTCACGTCATGTGGAAGGAAGCACCACTATCAAGATACCACACTTATCCCATTGCGATTGATACCAAGCATGCGATCAAGGAGAAATCAAGTTAAAATTGTGAGGCAAGGGCCTCACCATCTGTAGCTCCAACATCCTTCTTGTTCTTCTTTTTCCGTGGGCAGTTAGTGGTGAGATGCCCATGTTCGTGACAGTGAAAACACTTCACCTTGGAAAAATCCAGCTCTTGCATTTAGACTCAGATTTTGAATGGGATTTATTCCCCTTCCCTTTCCTAGCCTTGGCAGCCAAAGCAAAATCCTCTTCATCATCATGCTTTGATGAAGAGCCATCTTTGATGTTCCACCTGAACTCCTCCTACACTAGATCTGACCATAGCCCTTCCCAATCCGATAGTTTTCCCCGTCCATTGACAGAGTGTTGATAATTGTGCCAAATATTAGGAATTTCGAAGAGATCCAAGCTCACCAAATCATCATCAACAACCATGATTCCCACACTCCCCAGTTCATCCCGACATCGGACAAACTTTGTGTGATACTTAGGAATATTTTCGCCCTTCTCCATCTTGATCTTTCTGAGTTTATCCTTTAACGCCAATTTCCTATGATCATTGTTACCTTGAAAAATATCCTTCAAAGCCTTACACATCGAAAATGGAGTGGCTTTCCCATTAATTCTTGAGACAATATGGTTACGTACACCTTCCAACAGAATCCTTCTCGTCTTCGCTACTTTCTTTTGCCAGGCGTCAAGTAATGTAGTATCCATTGAATTGGGCTTAGGAACATCATTGTCGATGAATTCCTTCAAGCCATTATCATCAAGCACTGCCTCCATCCTATCCATCCATGAAATGTAGTTCAAGCTTCCCTCGAGTGCATACTCTAACCGCAAACCATTGAAAGCCATTTTGATGTTTACTCAACTGTTGCACCAAAATTTTTTTGCAGCAATTTCGAATTATTTCCACCAACAAACTTAGCTACTGCTTCAATATTGCAATCTTCTTTGCTCTGATACCATGTATAAATTTTAATAAAATTGTGTATTACATTGATTCTCCTGATCTAACGATTATATGCCACTGTTAAACACAAAATCCTTCCACTTAAATCTTTGCGGAAATTTAATCGCCAATTGCAAACACATGAAGAAAGATCAATCACACATAACACAGATGTTTTTACTGGGAAAACATAAAGATAAAAAACCCACTACCATATATTATGTATATATCGTGGATCATGAAACAATATCATACAAAACTCTATTCCAAGGCCTCTCAGTACAATATACAATCGTCTCACACTGTCATACAAAAATTGGAAAATACATGTGCCAATTTACTACCTCTTGAAAGCCTGCCTCCACTGTGCAATCCCTGCTGGTCACAATCCCTGAATGAATTTGATCTTACCTTGCCTTGACTACGTAATCCTCATTGGCATATCCAATGTGTGGTTAGTTGCAAGTGTGCACCCACTAATGTCACAACTGATAGTCAAACTGTCCCTTTCACCTATCTCTCAATTGGGTCTCCACTGGATCTGACATGCATTTAGTTAACAGTAGTAAATCTTCAGTTACATGCGAGATCACTCCATGTGAATTAATTTAATATTTAATTCACTGATATCTCACTAGTGTATCTTTAGTTACAACTAGTTACAACTAGCACAACTGAGTTTAACTCACTTAATTGAGTTAAACTACTTTACAACTCACATAACTACACATCCAACTCTGTTACAACTTTGTATCACTAAGTTACAACGAAGTCCACTTGCATGTCCCACAAACAAGCCTTAGAACTCGTAATTCCTTCAGCCAACAGGTTTGCCACATCAGCTAACTGAAATCAAGTGGTTCAAGATAATAGATCATTATTTATTGTCCAATTATTATTAAGAGATAATAATAATTGACATGCATTCTATTTTTAGACATGTGATCTACGAACAAACTTCGCACATGCATTCAAAGAATAGAACCCCATCCATAAATAGAATTTTCTCAACCATCTATAAATAGACTCCCACTATAAATATAATTTTCCCACCATTCTAAAAATAGACATACATCTAAAAATAATCTGCGGGCCCCACCTAGTGTAGGTGCTTAATTTTCACTAGGATCATCATCTTGTTGAATCTCAACAAGGATTACTGATGTTGCATACTTTTGATGGACCCTGCTACATGAAAAATCAGAAATACATGAAAAATGTGATTGTAATCACATTTTTTCATGTATTTCTCATTTTCCGCATAGAAAGGTCCATCGAAAGTATGCAACATGGGTATTCCTTGTATGAGGAGTTAAATTTTTCATCCAACGAGTACTCCCGCTCGAAATTTGAGTAAAAACTCTGGGAGATAAGTTGAAAATACGAGTTGAAAAAGTAGTTTATTATTTCATTATTTTTTAATATTTTTACCATTTTACTTAAAAATTGGTGAATCATCCCCCATGGTTGACATCATCATCTTGAATCCTATTGGTTTATATAAAGTTTATTTTTTATTTTTACATTTTTCTTAGGAGGCCCATTTTAGACCTCAAAATTTCCCTAATGTTTAGTCGTATTATATGAAAATAATGGTACTTGATGTTCTCTTCACTAGTAATGATTTTGTTTCAATTGATATTTATGTCTATTATTATAATCCACCCATATACACTATATATGAAAATGAATAGTTAACTTTTTGTTGCAATCCTAGAATGGGTGATATTCCATTTACAAGTTCCAACTTACATTAGTTATGCAATTATGACACCTTTGATAAAAATAAACATAAACAACATGAGCATGTATCTCACATAACACTGTTCCATTTTTTGAATCATGAAACAACCTATGATAGTTATGTAGATGATGATGAATATGGAAGTTTTGTTTTTTCCTATTCTTATGATAATCATAATGTGCAAGAAAATAAATTTATAGAAAGTTTTTTAGAGGTTTGTGATTTGTTGTCACTCCTACATAACCCTCAAATTTTTTTGTCTTGGACTCCAATTTTGGAGCCCACATTGATATTGCATATTTTTTTCGAAACAAAAAGACTCATTACATGTGTTTTACCTAAGTGTTTTGGTCCCTTTTGCAAGGAAACAAAAGTGTCATCCTGTCATGTGTTAAGTGTCGCATATCGCATAAAGGCTAGTTTGTGTGTTTTCAAGATGTTGTCTCTATGTAAATGAGTTTATCCTATCATGTAAACATTCTTTGCACTCATTTCCAAAGTTTTAAGCATTGTTTCACATGTGTCGTCATTGTTATCGCAAAATGAATCTTTGGTGTCGCACTTGTCTTAAGTTGTCACAATCTTGTCGCAATGAGGAAAGTGTGTTGTTTATGAGTTCTAGATTATATATGTTGTGTCATCATGTTTTCTTCATGTGTGATCACAATCAAGTCTTCTCACTTTTCACATCAGCTTCATCAGTCCCACACTCATCCAAAATTGAAAATTTTCCTCACCAAGAAACTTAGCCTCATCTAGCCCTCATGAATTGTGCTTTCCAGAGTCTCAACCCTTAATATGTAGCCCCACTTATTGTAATTACACAATGCACAGTTGCTTCCTACAAGGAATATGCAATGCAAAATCATTGTGCTGAAACCCAACCTCTGACCCCAAAAATTGTGTAATTTCTCTGTCCTTCCCAATTAGTATTGTGCATTTTGTAGTCACATGGCTCAAGCCTTAGCCTTGAGCTCTTGAACTGTGAAATTTCATAATCACCTGGCCCCCTTTGCCTTCCAAAAATATTTAGTGGGAAAAATCAATGATCAATACCTCAGAATGACTCCCTAAGATCCCCAATTGTGAAATTTTTTTCCTCAGTCCTAGCCAAAACTACGTATTGCATAGTCTTGAGGCTCAATCTCAACCATTGAATGCATGAGTTACACAATTAGGGAGTCACTAAGCCTTTCCCTCAGCCTGACACCTAGTGTGGGCTCGAACAATGTATTGGCATGCAACATATTAGAGTATGGGATTTTCTAATTGATGTCATCTTGTCATGAGTCAATTGCAGATGCAGGTACTCTATCATAAAATGATAGAATGATGAAGAATGATATTCAAAAGGAGAACATGCTAAAAGACACCTTTGTAGCTGAATATGAAAGTTTATCAATAAGGAGAAATCAAATGGACACCAATTTGTGACTCCAAATTGAAACCTAATATCATTGAAGAATCCTTATCTCTAAGCCATATGGAGGTGGACAAAAGACATTTTCAAGAAGACACAAAGAAATAAGCAACAAGAATGACTTAAAATTTCCATGTGATCTTACATTCCATGTCATCAATTTTATGTCATGTCATATCATGAGTCACCATATGCCACATCATTTTGTGGATTACGTAAATTTCTATTCAAAAATGTATTGGAAAGTGGAATTCCAAAGGACATGTAAAAAAATTGAAGAGTCTTGTAAATTCAAAAAGTCGTATGAATTCAAAAATTCATTATGGTAGTCAAAGAGTGACAAGTAATTTGAAGCATCACCAAACCCATTAGTTATATATATACCCTCATTGTATGAGCAAATGAAAGTTTCACCTTGTCTCCTCCCACAAGGCATTAGAGAGACAAGCTAGTTATTTTGGGGAGCAAGGAGTGTGTTACAGGTCAATTTGGGCATCATCCCTAACACCAGTATGAAAAAGGTCTATCATCCCCTAATTAAATTGCTACATGCCCTAGACAAGTCATTCCACTGATGGATTTAATTCATGAGAGTTTCAATGTTTGAAGTATAGTTAAAATGACCCATTGAGTCATCAACACTCCTCTAAATGGGCCTAAGTGCGTTGCAAAGCACTTACCCCCATGCAAGGGTTCTCTGCAAAGCACTTCCTCACACTTAAGGGTGCGTTGGTCTCCTGGGAGCAAAATCATCATTGTTCCAGGAATCTCCACATGTCCAATGCCTTCTATAAGAGCTCATAGGTGTCATACTTTGAATACATGTGTTCATCCATCACCATTGAACTTGGAAACATGTATCATATATTATTAGAAAGCCATTCAATAATAATTTATTGAGAAACTACCTACAATTTCCCTATAAATTGAGCACTCATATAAGTGCAAGGGAGGAAGAAATTTATGTAGTATTATGTTGTTGGATTCTCAATTCTTGGAGAGATGAAGTATTGTGATGCTGCTAGATTTATGCTTGGTGTGATGAGGATGGGATGAAGATGGAGTAGGTTGATAGCGAACTGATCGACTCGTTGTAATCTATCCTTCCTAATACTGCAATAAAGATATTTGTTCTTTCTCCCTTATATGCTTCTGTATCTTGTATATGAATTCTCAATATGTGCATATATTCTCATATCTAGTTAGTTCAATCTCATTATTATAAATAGATATTTCATATTTATATCGTCGTGTGTTGTATTCTGGTTTTAATTTTAGGTATTGATCTTGCGAGTTCATTTGGATCGAAAGCGACAAAAGCGACGAAAGAAGATGAACGAGAGTGAAGGATCACAAGTAAGTCTCTTCATATTCTCTTTATCTGTTTATTATAGAGAGAACATCATTTACCTTTCCTCTGTTGTTGTGTGTGAAGGAACACCACACTCAGGGAATACTAGTTTATCCATAGATTAGAATTCCTCATAACAAACTGGCGACCATACTGGAGAGAATCCATCATTCTTGGTGTTTTCTATCCTTTTAACCATCATCAGTAGACTTTACTTCATCTATTTAGTCATTTGAATGTACTTTTTTCCTTAGAATTTTGTTTAGACTGCTTGATCTTCAAGATTCACTGCGCCCAACGCACTGTTGGTCAGGGGAAAGTGCTCTGCATAGCACTGTCTCCCATTCAAAGGTGCTCTGTAACACACTATCTCCCCTTAAGGGGTGCATTTCCCCTCAGCTAGTCAAATTCTATCATAATTTGTCTTTTTCATTCAGTTTCAGCCTATTGGTTTTTGTATTCTCAGATGCCTATTTTACCTTAGAGAATAGTAAACATTGCCAGTTCTTCCTACTTTGGATAGTTGTTTTTTCAATGTTTCATTAGACATTTTCTGTATCATTTTCAAATTAAATACAGAGTTGTAAATTTTGCATTAGATCAATTCTATGTCTCCAAAAGGGAAATTTTCATTTCAGTCTTCATTTCCTAAGAGAAAATTGTTGTTTCAGTCCTCATTTCTCAAAAAAGAAAACATTGTCTAATTTATTTGTGCATTTAGTTTATTTTTAATCATTCACATTAAAGGAAACTAGAGATAAAAACATGCATATTCATTTAGATATTGTTAGCATTGCATAGGAATAGATTCGGGAAATCTGCATTTAGTTTGTGCTCTTTAATCTATACTCAAAAATCTGATTTCTCTATCCCTTTAGTAGCTAACATTTTCATTGAAAAACTGAATTGAAAATATTGCTTCTCATTTAGTTTTCATTTTGGGAATTTCCCGTTACATCACGCGGTGAACGTGAAAGATAAACTATTAAGAAAGATCAACATAAAATTCACCTCAATCAACCTAAGAAAGCATTATAACATTAATGATAACACTTAGAAGATCTAGGCTAGAGACGTGTTTTGGCATCGTTAAGCATAACAGTTGTCACTAAATTTTCTACGATACATTCCGAGTGTGAAATCCCACTCCACATACGTAAGTATATAGGAGCTCATGCACATACCTTCTGGTATATAGGGCGATGTTCTAGTATGGAAAGTCTAAGGGGGTTCTCTCACTATTCAGTTTCACATTAGACAACGCTATTACAGACATGGGCCTCCACGTACCTTCGCGTATATTTTGTAGGAAAAATTTAGGTTTCTTACCATCCATAGGTAACTAAGTTGTCCGCCTTGTAACTCGTGATACATGGAACACAAAATTTAACGAGATTGCATGCCTATACTTCTTGGATCGTCAGGAGGTATTGTGCAGTTCACAATCAATTGGTAATCCTTTTTCCTAGTATCATCATTTTATTTGTATATTTTTTTTGTGATAAAATAAATCTGTCATCATGGAAGAAGCACAACCCTTTCCCCGTTGTTCGCGTAGAATAACTCTTAAACCAAATTTTCCACTGGAAGCCATTTTTGGTTGGTGAAGGCGACCCCATTCTATCGAATCTAGTACCATCAGTACCTCTCGTGCATCACCTTCATCACATTGACCAGAGTCATCTCTAGTCGTTTCTAAAAATCCCAGTTTATCTACTGTCATCGAAACAGAGCCCTCATCGCTGCCTGTGGATAATGAAATTCCAATCAGTATGAATATACATCTAGAACCTATTGTTGTTCAACTGGAAGTTGATCCGGATCCCATCATTCTTTTACCAGAACATCTAGATCTTGAAGTCGAATGACATGCAGTTGTTCCTGTATCGGTCATTCCTCAGTCATCCATAGCCATTGAGTCTTCCCTTCTATCCCACAGTAAACCACTTGAAATATATCTCGGGCCTGGCAGTGAAATTATTCCACCTGGTTTGATATCAATTGAGGAAGAACTTCAAGAAGAAATACCCTCAAATCTAACTCATTTTGGGTCGGGGCTTTATCTTTACGAGTTTTTTCCTTGATTAACTTACACTGCTTCAGTTGATCCTTTTCAATCCAAGTTATCGTAGATCCTATAGGGTATTCACTAGTTCAATTGACCATGGATGAGTCAACATCTCTGGCTGTACCATCTGTTATAGTTGCGACAACCTCTAATTTTTCAACTCCATCGATGTTTACCATGTCACCCGAGTCACGTCTTTATGGTGGTTTTTCCATCCCACTGGGTTACCAGTCATTATCTGGAACCTACTCGGGTGCCTCCTCAAATCCATGGACTTCACCCATGTCATCTTCTAGTATCTTATCTGGTACATTTATAATGAGTACTAAACGGCTTGATCCCTTATACACATCCTTAGTTTAGCATCAAGCTGGTCCATCTGGGTACCTTCCATCTAGTTCAATCTCGACTGGACTCCCACCATTTGGAGATAAATATATTCCATCTTATTATACTCCTCATTCTAGGGGGAAACCTATGGTCACCCATTTTGACATTACTCTGTCGTTTTATGCTCACCCAAATGTTGGAATGACTATTTGTCAGTGGCAGCCTATCTTTCCTATTTAGCCACAAATGTTTGTGCATTCATACCAGCCGGTTCAACCTGTTGCACCTACCTCTACCCCACCTATTAATACTTCATTACCCCATTTACAGGCTCAGTTGGATGTACCTCAACTGGCTTAGGTGGGTCCTTCAACCCATTACCATCATGTCATGGGCCTCAAGAGTCCACCTCCTTCGGTTGGATTAAAACAACCACTTGTATCTGGAATCTTACAACCACATGCTCGATTACCCTTTTATGGGATGTCAGAGGGTCCTACTGGTCTTACCTATTCACAACTGGGTCCAATCTATTTTGGTTTGGGCTATAATCTTGGCGAGCAATCACCTTGGCAGCCACAACCTAAAATTCCACAACAACAAGCTTATCCATGTCTTGGTTAACAGATCCCTCAAGCATTTGGTCATCAAAATAACCCCTATCTGGGTTACCAGCAGCAAATGTATTATGCTTGTGCACAAAGGCCTATTACCCAAGAAATTCCTTCATATCCTGGTTATGCTCCACCCAACCTGAATCGACAGTTTCCCTTTGTCACAACATTAGAATTACCTGATTTAAACTAGCTTACCAATGATCCCATCATCTATTGTCCTCGATGGCTAGTGATTCCACATAGATTACCCTCCGAAATTCCTAAATTCAATGGAAACCCTTGAGAAGACCTGTCTACACATGCTATGACTTATCATTTGTGGTTTTAATCTAACTCCTTGAATGATTATTCTGTTAGACTCTGTCTTTTCTAGTGCACGCTCACTGGTCTGACTGCATGCCTATGAGGATATTTTACTATGTCAACCTCATTAAAAAATGAATCAAGTCCTTATGAGGATAGTTTCGATTACCGTGTCAACCTCGTTAAAAAATGAAACATATTATTATGAGCATAATTATTTTCATGTGTCAAGCTCGTTAAAAAATGAAAAAAATCCTCCCCTATGATGAATCTTCATTCCATCCAACTATTAGTAACCAATAGTCTACTTAGGTGAATGAAATGAAGGTTGGGGGGCATGTGCTCTTGCAGGTTGTGCTTGGGGGCATTGAAACTTATCTCAAGCATAGTTTTCCTATGTTTCAAGCTTGTGTAAAAATGAAACCATTCTCAAGCATAATTTTCATATCTTTTAAGCTTGTGTAAAAATGAAATCATTCTCAAGCATAGTTTTCCTATGTTTCAAGCTTGTGTAAAAATGAAACCATTCTCAAGCATAGTTTTTTCTCTATTTTCAAGCTTGGATAAAAATGAAACCTATATCTTATTCCATTTCAGTTATTATTTTCAATACTCATTAAACTCATGAAAATACTGAGCTTCTTTTTCTATTTTTAATTCTCGTAAAACACATGAGAATGTTGAGTTCTTTCTGTCTTTTCCTACTCGTAAATTAAATTGAAATTCAGTTCTCTATTTTCAATCTTGGATAAAAATGAAACCTATATCTTATTCCATTTCGGTTATTATTTGCAAGACTCATTAAACTCATGAAAATCCCGAGCTTCTTTTTCTATTTTTAATTCTCGTAAAACACATGAAAATGTTGAGTTCTTTCCATCTTTTCCTACTCATAAATTAAATTGAAATTCAGTCATATGAGTACATTTTTATCAATTTTTAGAACATGTTAAAACTTACGAAAAAGAGAAACCCTGGAGCATTCTTTTAGCTCTTTTCAGACTCTGTTAATGAGAAAATATTGTCGAGCACTTTTCTTTTCGAGCTTGAAAAGGGAAATGAAATGACATCTAATCAGTATAAATTTAACCCTTTTCCAGACTGAGATAGATCATTTACGAAAAAGGAACACCTTAGTTGAACATGGCTAAGAGTTTTTCTCAAGTATGATTTTACACTTTTTCGGACCTGAGCAAAAAATTTACGAAAAAGGACTCGTGGAGTTTTCTTTTCGTCCATTTTTCAAACTCTCTAAACATGAAAAAGGACCAAGTTTTCACTGTCATTAGACTCATTAAAACATCAAATAATCCGAACATGAAAATATCGAGTTTCACTATCGCTAGATTCATTAAAACATCAAATAGCGATGGATTCACCCGAAGGGTTGAATTATAGATCAAGCACATTTTGCCCTCCTCAAGCTTGCTAAAACATAAATAGATATTGGTTAGAAATGTCTGGGGAAAATTTTGGAAAAAGAAAAAAGCACTTTATGGTAGAAGGTTGCTCTTGAACATGAAACTTTCACGTCATCTTCGCAACTTTGGGTTGGGTAATATTCTTGATAGTCTATCATACCTATGGTATATCATACCATCCATCACTTCAGTTTTGGGTCAATGATGCCAATCCATTTAGTGTCATTGATATGTTCAAGAGAAGTCATCTAGTCATTCCTCATATTCTGCAATACTCGTAAACCTTCAGTTTCATGACCGCCATCCCTGAACATTACTTCATCAACTCACATTTTGTCTCCAAAAGAATTACTTCTATTTTGTGTCGTATCTGCGATGGGTCACTCCCTATCGAAATAAACTCATCATTGAGGAAGTTGACTTAGAAACATCTTTCCACTTCCTTCAAGCATGCTTACATCAACGGTAGGTTTCTCGCTTCCTGCAACAGGTTCACATCACAAGCCTTTGGCCAAGAGATTTTGTTTTGGCGTTTGACATCAAATCATCTATTCATGCCTTGAAAATTATATTGCAGTACCTTGAGAGCCATTAACATCAACTGTGGTTTCTCTCGCATCTGTTAACAACTTACATCAACGACTAGTAATCAGACAATGTCTTCCCATGTTCGACTTCAGATCACATATTCAGATGGTTAGAATTATACTTCGAATGATCGAGTGAACAAGATAGAAGACCCCAGATCTAGATTCATCCACCTGGGCTACGATTTTAGGAATTGTACCACATCATTTGTAAGATGGCTTTACATACAGATGGTCATCCTATCGTGGACCTATAACTGTAGGCATGTCTATATCTGTAGACGACTGCCTGATTTATGTATGTGTTATGATAGTTTATGTGCTGAGAATGGGTATGCCTCCCTCATAAATTCATGTCCAATATGTACAATATATCATGATGTAATGTATTTCAAACTTATGCATGCCACCGTCCACTTTAGATCCTACTGATCACATTGTAAAGCATCTCATCCAAATATTATCATTACTTTGACTTCATCCTTTAGGGGGAAGTTGTTACAGTCAAATTTGGGCATCATCCCTAAGACCATTATGAAAAGGGTCTATCATCCCCTAATTGAATACAAATAGGGTCTATCATCCCCTAATCTAGTTGCTACATGCCTAGATAAGTCATTCCCCTGATGGATTTAATTCATCAGAGTTTCAATGTTTGAAGTATAGTTAAAATGATCCATTGACTCATCAAATATCCCCTGAAAGGGCATAAGTGTGTTGAAAAGAACTTACCCCCATGAAAGGGTTATCTGCAAAGCACTTCTCGACACTTAAGGGTGTGTTGGTATCCTGGGAGCGAAATCATCATTGTTCCGGGAATCTCCACATGTCTAGTTCCTTATAGAAGAGTTAATAGGTGTCATACATTGAATACATGTGTTCATCCATCACCATTGGACATGGAAACATGTCTCATATATTATTAGAAAGCCACTCAATAACCATTTATGGAGAAGCTACCTACAATTTCCCTATAAGTTGAGCACTCATCTAAGTGCAAGGGAGGAAGAAATTTATGTAGTGTTATGTTGTTGGATTCTATATTCTTAGAGGGATGAAGTACTATGATGCTACTGGATTGGTGCTTGGTGTGATGATGATAAGACGAAGTTGGAGTAGGTTGATAGAGAAATAATTGAATCATTGTAATATATCCCTCCTAATACTGCAATAAAGATATTTGTTCTTTCTCCCATATATGCATTTGTATCTTGTGAATGAATTCTCAATATGTGCATATATTCTCAGATTTAGTCATTTCAATATGGTTATAATAAATAGATATTTTATATTTGTATCATTGTGTGCTATATTCTGGTTTTAATTGTAGGTATTCATCTGGCGGGTTCAGTTGGATCGAAAGCGACAAAAGGGACGAAAGAAGAAGAATGAGAGAGAAGGATCACAATTAAGTATCTCCATCTTCTGTTTGTCTATTTATTATACAGAGAAAATAATTTACCTTTCCTTTGTTGTTCTGATTGAAGGAACACCACACTTAGGGAAGAGTAGTTTATCCGTAGATTAGAATTCCTCATAACAGAGTGGCTCCAATGCAACACTATTGAAGCTAGTGGTGTTTTTTGTATACATGTGTCTTTGTAACTTTACTTAATATCATAACCTTGATGGATAGCCTATTTTTCATGCATGGATCATGAATATTTGTAATAATATTATGTGAATGCTTGTAATTCATGTTTGTTTTCAACTATGCTAAAGTATTTGAATTGTTCTGGTTATTTTAGTGATTATCATATGATAATGCGTTGTAAGGGTTGTTATGAATGTCGTATCTTTGTGGACTATTCCAAAGGATGTTAGAAAATGTTTCTTGTTTGTGTTGTTTGGAATGACAATCACATTTTTGTAGATTATTCCATTGGATTTTAGGTGGATCATTTTTATTTGCATGTGTCTCTACTAGAGTGGTATTATTACCTCTCTCTTAGGGGCTCACTTTTATTTACCTCCACAGTAGAAGCACCTCGATATACCTACAACTGAATACTCACCAGGAACACTCACTTTATTTTCGAAGACACATCTACATTCCTCTCTCTTGCTGACAGTTATATTTAAGGAAAACCTTTAAGAAAATGGTAATTGGCGTATTATGGATGGGGTTTGTATCCAAAATGGTGTGAAGTCTAATTGGGAACACAAATCGAGGACACTCCTTTAATGTTGGTAGGTCAAACACTTTCAACATCTCTGACACTAAGAGTATAACCATAATTTTATGCCTAAAAACTACACCGACCCTAATCACACATCTTCTAGTCAAGACACCAATATTCCCAACATCTCCTCTACTGACATTCCTAAAGTTGACGAATATTATCATCCTGGTCTTGGAAAAACTTGTGAAATATCTTACAAGCATATTTGGGCCATCCAGCCTACAACCTATCATTTTGAGAAAGCCATTGGTTTGATTCGTGGAGTACATAATTTTCATATTTTCCAAAGAAGAACAAAACCACTCCTAGCTGGATGGTGATTTCCACATTGGAATATTTGGTTCTCTCCACCCTTGAAGAGCTATTAGAGAATGCAGAGAAACTAGAGTAGCCTTCATCTTTCAATGGAGGTGATGGAGACAACGTAGTTCTCTCGAACGACGCATTTCACTGGTTAGGAAGTCATTAAGAGGAAGAGGAAGATAATTTATATTTTGACGAAGAGTAGGAGATTAAAGACAAATACATGGTAGACCAAGATCTAGATATCATGTCTCAGTTCCCACTCGCTCTATCGAGTCTGTTGCATAAAATTTTGAGCAACCCAGAGAAAATGTTGATGATGTAAGACCCTAACAAAGTAGTGAAAGTGGAGGACCACTTGGAAAAATTATACCTACATATTAAAATTCTTGAGGTACATTATGATGATATTGCATGTATACTTTTCACTTGTACCTTATATGGCAAGGAAATTTTATGGTACAAAAGTCTTCCGCTGAACTCAATCCAAAATTGTAGGGGATTTAAAAAGTTGTTTCTTGAAAAATTTACTGATGATAAAACCACAACCATGTTATTGAATGAGCTGGGAAATTTCAATATGGATAAAAAATAGAAATTCAAATATCTTAAACAAAGTTTTAATCGTATATTGAATAAATTTCCTCTAAATATGAAACCTCATGACTCCATCACCACTAATTATTATACTTTTTCCTTACCAACAATAATTACATAGTTTTTCAAGCGATTGTGAAAGAAACTCTAGCAGAAAACTAAAAATAAGCCATAGCAGTTGAAAAGGAATTTCATGTAATCAGATTCATTGTTGACGATGAAGCATCAAAAGACTCCAAAGACATAGGTAAAATTTCTTAGGCCTCCACAAGTAAGGTCAAGGATAAAGAAGTTGTAGATCTCTAAAGCTTGACCCAAACAATCAAGTCTTTTTCCAATTAGTTGGCAGGGTTGAAACATAGGTCGAGTGAGACCATTGTAAGAAGAAAGCCTCCTAAATTAAACATTCTAAGAAGGGATTCCAGCTTTGGCGATACCAAAAAAAATCACCCAACCAAGTTTACACAAATATCAAATGTTGTGCTGAATATTGAGAGAATGGGAATGGATCAATATTGTTCTTTTCACCAAAAGTATCATTAAAAAAATACATGCCCGTAATGGAACCAAAAAAATGAACACTATAGATGCACACATCATTGATACAATGCTTTCATATGAGAAGACTGAGCCAACAAAAGAAAAAGAATAAATTTTAATTGTTGAAGAAACCACAAGTGGTGGGTACGGAGTAAATGCTCTCAGTTTAATATACATAGATGATCAGAAGATTGTCAAAGAAACGCAACAGAGTGATGAACTGACTCAAATGTAGAAAAATAGATACAATTTTAGAAGCCAAGGGCCGAGCTCCAAACACTGTTTTACAAATCATATATTTAAATAAAACTTGTTAAGAAATATTACACCCCTTGTCAACTCATCTCATAACACTCAGGGAAAGTCTAGAAACAATGCTAAAACGAAAAATACTTCCACCAATTTCGAAAGAAATAAAATTATTCTGGAAGTATCACATAACGTTACTCAATACACTTCATATATCCATGCTGCACTTTATTATAACATAGTCGAAGACCTGAAGAAAAATTGTGAAAACATTTCACGTTTTTCATATACAAGGATCACGATACAACAAGAACTTCTTATCTACGCTCTAGCACAATCTGCCTTAGGTGAAAATGATTCTTCACAGAAGGGATTTGGTAAGTCTTATGGTTTCTTGTATTTTGTGCTTAATTCATTAAAATTATATGCTAACACACTCTGCCATCCATTTTTGTTAACATTTGAAATTTTTAATTATAATTTCCACAATTCCGTAGTTGATTCTAGTGCATCTTTAAACGTAATTCCACTATCTATAGCAAATAAAATAAACAAAAAATGGGATAATACAAATGAACAAGTTATTCATTTGGACAATACCATTATCCATGCTATTGGTGAACTCATAAATGTGCTTACTTTCCTACCATCCGATGAACAATTTCACGAGTGTATAAACATATTAATTGTGGACATCCGAGAATAATACTATGCATTGCTATGTAGATACTGGTCGAGAAAATTACAAGAGTATTTTGCTACCAACTATTCACATTTGTGGCTTCCATATAAGGGAAGAAACAATCAAATTCGGTTTAACTCAGAGTCATACATGAAACACAATGTTACACGATTCGATGGAAAGAGTGATCTAGTTGATTTCAAAAACCTAATGTTTGCAATTTCTTCTTGGAGACTCACATATGATTCTACATTTCTCAACCTCCCCCATTCCCACCAATTACACAGTTGGATCTCCTTCCTACTCTATCTAGTACAAATGACCTTTGAAAATAGATAGTAGTAGTAGTAGTATTACTAGTGTAGGGCATAGCTCTTATACATATGATGTTTGGATGTATTTTGATGGTTCAACTACACAAGAGGGATTTGGAGCTATTTTTTTATAGTATACCCGCGATAAAGAAAAAAATATGATCTCAAGCCGCTTGGATTTTGAGTCGAAAAAAAACATTGTTGAATATGAAGCACTCATTCTATAGGCTTACAAAAGTCCATTGACCTCAATATTGCAGTCCTTAAAGCAATAGGTGTCTCACAAATTGTCGTGTGACAGGTATGAAATACTATGGTGTCACCTCATTTGAAAAGTTATCAACAAAAGGTATGACATTTAATTTCTCATTTTCAAGCTTCTAATATTATATTTGTTCCTAGAATGTGTTATGCAGTTGAAAATGCATTAGGAAATGTTTATGCTAGCTTGTCACTACTCATGGACGATTTTTCTATTGAAATTACTTATAAGCCATATGTCCCATACAATATCACTAATTTACACATTTCTAATGATTACCAATAGATATTGCATTTCATGGTGAAGGTTGATGTATTCAAGGATGAAACTATTGGCAAATACGAGCACAAAAAAGTGTTGCTAGATGCAGCTTGCGCGAATAAGGAGAAACCCTTGTTAAAGGGCATGGTATCCTGGGAAATTTTGTATGACTCTCATAATCACTTTAGAGGGATAGTCAATGTGAAAACCCACAGTGAAATGTTGTCGCATGAACAAATAAATCATGGAATGAAGAAACATATGAAGTTTGTGAATCTCATCACTTGTTTCACACCATAAGAGGAACAAGCCTTTATCCATTTATTGAAAGAGTATTGAGATTTTTTCACGTGGATTTATGATGAGCTCAAAAATTATGACACACAAATCATCCAACATGTTATTTTGATCAAGGAAGGGGCCAAACAATCTGAACTGAAGCTGCATAAATCACATACAATGCTTGAGCCCCTAGTTCTGAAAGAGTTTTGGAAATTGTTGGATGCTCATATCATTTATAAAATGCGACATTCAATTTTTATATCTATTCTGGTCCAGAAATATGCCTCTGTGTAGATTTTCTGAAATATCATTCGCACCTCAGATAAAGACAACTACCCTGTGCCGTCTATGAAGCAAATATTGCAGATAGTATCAAGACAAAAATATTCTCTTTGATGGATGGATCTTCAAGTTACATCCAGGTTCTGGTCTCAAAGGCTGACAGACTAAAAACTGCCTTTCCAACAAAATGGGGGCATGTTCGCATTTACAATAATTCCATTTGGGCTAGTTAATCTCCATGTGACCTTTCAATGTGCAATGAACATCACATTTCATGGATTGAACACACAAAGCATGGTGGTGTATCTTGATGATGTCACGCCACTTGAAGAAAATATTTGAGTGATGTTGAAAATACAAGATATCACTTCATCCCAAGAAGATTATCTTTGCATTGTTTGAGGGAAACCTCTTGGGCCACATAATCGTGAAAAGTGGGATTATAATTTTTGGAATTTGGCTTCTGTGATCCATAATTTGTAAAAAACAACTTTCGGAGAAAATCACATATGATCATGAATTTTCGACGTGCTTCCAACCAACCAGTCTGGTTCATCTTCAAGACAAGATGAGAAATCAAATCAAGGAGACTGAGTTAAAAAGATGGAGAGATAACCCAACTAGCGGTTAAGGTATAATAACTAGTTTGACTGAGAGAAGGAAACATATAAATAAATTAAAATATTTTATTATTATATTATATTTTAATTTGGTTTAATTAGTTAATAATTATAATATATTTAATTTTTTTAATTAAAAGGTATTTTAAAGGAGTATAATTAATAAGGTAAAATTAGGGTTCTAGAAAAATTATTAAAAAAAAAAGATTCAAAGGTGATTAAGAATATAATTACTAATATCTAATTAGAGGGATATATATGTGTGTGTGTGTGTGTGAATAAATTAATCTAATAATGATTCTATGAATATATATATATATAATGACTTAAATTTAGTTTATTAGTTGGTATGTCTTATTATTATATTTATTATTTTATTATAAAAGATATTCGTAATAATACCGAATCTATTCTTGGTATTTTATAATATAAGAATATTTTTATTAATCTAATACTATTAGTTTAATTTATTAAATTACATAGGTTGAGGGAGCTCTTATTTTTATGCACGAGAATAATAAAAAATAATGACAATAAGAGAAAATTAAGGGATAAAATAAATAAATGAAAGTAAATGAATAATAATAATAATAATAATAATAATAATAATAAATAAATAAATAAATAAAAATATAAAAAATATAAAAAATATAAAAAATATAAAATTAAAAAGTAAAAAAGGGGGGAAGGGGCACAAAGGCTAAACCCTAGGATGAAGGGTCAGGATCCAACATCTACTAACACTCCATCCACCATCTCTATTTAGGTTAACGAGCCTTTTCTCAATTTCTAAAGCTTCCCTTAACTTACGGTGATAAAAATGGTCAATCCTAGCAATCACCTTAGCTTCTTCTATGAAAATTTGATGCTTCGTCTTTTCCGCATCTTTTGCTAAGTCAGAGGAATGTGACCTACCATGCTTAAGGTCTTCCACGTGCTCATGAATCCTTTGATTGATGGAATGACCAATTTCACCAATCTAAGGAGCCCCACAGGAGCAAGGAATTAGATAAACACCTTTACCATACCTAGGGTTTATCGAATCTTTAACCGACCTTAGAGAACTCTGAATAGTATGGAGGGGCTTGGAAGTCGATGAAACATTGTGTTTCTTAAGGATCCTAGCGATCTTTTTAGTATTCCCTTGAATAAAGGGGAGGCGAACCCTAGATAACCAATCCTTGCAATATTTTTTATTACTTGGACCTTTTTTCTCTTTTTGAAAAGATCTAAGCCCTTCAAACTTGCTATAACCATTCTTAATGAAAACACTCAGGAGGTGGGATATTAGAACATGAATTTATTGATCCTCTTCTTATTTTTCATTCATGAACTGCGCAGATGCAATTATATACTTTTACAGTTTATGCCCTATTCATAAATTACTACTATTGTGCACTATGCCTTTATTAGCCTTATGCATTAATCAAACCAATAAAACACATATAAACAACATAAAATACTTTGTTATGCATAAAATATCATTCAAAAGACCTCGCAGTAGATAACACAACTTTAAAGATAAGCCATAACAGCTTGCGCAAGTACACCAAAATACTTCAAAATATTCCTTCTCTTTATTGATAATGTGGATTTCTAGTACAATCCTTCTTCAATACATGCACACAACTGCGGGTGGTTTGTGCACACAGATGCAGACCAATACCTTTGTACACACATCCTGCAGGCCCTTGCGATGACCCAAACAAACTAAAAAATAGATAATTCAATTTCCTCTCATACAATAATCATATCATGTATATCCTATTACTTCACTCACTAACACATCTCCTTATATAACATTATTTATTACAATACCATGGTCCACAAACCATGGGCAGATCTCAAAATACTAAAAAAAACCCAATTAATTTACAAAAAGAGGCGCTTTGACCTGCCTAAAATCCCCGAAGACTTGTAAAATTCCATGCGAATATTCTAACTCCACATGATTGACTTATTTATTTTGGATCACACACTCCAATTTCTCAAAATGTGGAGGCTTTTACTCAAAAATAAATCAAGTCGGGCCCTGCCCAACATGCCCTTGACACTAACTTGTGAATCTTCCCAAGTCACTCAGTTGGTGTTCCATGAGTCTTTTATTTTATGTTGGTGTAGGAATCCTTCAGTAGGTGAATCATTTTTGCAAACTGTGTATGCCTCTCACACACCTATTCAAACAACATTTCTGTAGTCGGCCATGTGGTTTGTTGAAGCACAAATTTTTGCTTCTTCCTCAACTCCTTAAACTTAGTATATGTAATCTATGATAACTCCATGGCCTCATATTTCCAGGGCTAGGTTCATGCTCTGATGATATGTTATTTTCGTCTTAGCTCCTCAATCTGACTCTACAGCAAATCTCCTTCCTGTAGGCAAGAAAATTGTTGTGTAGGTGGTAAGGTCCTCGTCATTACTTTAATATCATTAAACTGTTTTTTTATTTTCCAGAATCTTGTCTTCAATTTGCTACACATTGGGATCCTCCTACCACAAGGTCCATATCTCCAGATTTTCCTTGAATATCTTGTCAGAGTCCTTGAATGTGGTTGCAATACCTTCTAATGCAACCTCATGTTTGCTTCGCGCTATTTGCGTACTTTTGGCGGTCTATCTGGCTGAAGATTTATTTGTAACTCATGAATCTGAATGTGAAGCTCAAAATTAATCTTGTCCATATCAGTCTTAGACTCTTTAACTATAGTGGCGAGCTTCTCAAATTTCCTGTTGTGTCGCCTCGGCTTGGATCTAGAGGTCGGACAACTCGCTGCAAGCTTTAGTAATGATCTCCTCTAGTTGTTGTCTGTGTATCGTTTCCTCATCATGGTCCTATATTTCCTTATGCATGTCATTGAACTTGTGATTTTTTTCCTGATTTACTTCCTTGATAACCATCAAGGCACATTGCTCGTGCACCTTCAGTTCTTCCACAAATCCCTGATGGAAATCATGCAACGCTTGGATTGAAAACAGATTGAGATTTACACTAATATTTCGCCAGTGCTATGTGCGCTCACAATATTCTATATTATCAAAATGTAATTCCCCTCCGAGTACCTGAAAATAACAAAACTCAGTTGTTAGCACCATATGCTATTGTGGTTTTACTGTTTTCTTTTATGGGGCCACCCTCGCTTGTGTCACGCTTGCTTGAGTCACGATCACTTGGACCACACTCGCTTGTACTTTTAACTTGTTGATGCCCTGTTTCACTTTTGTCAATACAACCTTGTATTGATCTTCAATGTCACTCCACAAGTAATTAGTGACAAGAAAAATTGTGTCACCAATTTCATCTATGTCCCCTTCAGTAAGGACTAGTGACTTCTTTCCCGCGGATCTATTACAGTTGTGCTTCTTGCGCACACCTCCCGAAATAGGTGTATGTTGCTACTTTACAAAAAATTGGGGTATATTGTCATTGTATTGGCTAAGGAATCCTCGCCACCCTTATCGCCTCCCACAGTTTATTCTCCATCCTTCTCATTGTATTTTTCTGCTTCCTACACTGATTCTTTCTGTGTTTCAATCGTAGTTGCTTTTTTTATGTCCTTTCCTTTCCCCGTGACTTTTATTGTATTCTTCTGTGTGCCTTTCTTAACAGTGGTAGCTTGGCCACTAGTTTTTGCCTATTATGTTACTGGGGGAGTCAACTAATGACTCAAACGTATGCGTATAATCTACGTAAGATCATCCTCTGTGGCCAAATATGCCAGTGGATACCAATCCTCTTCGGAATCCATGCGTGCGAGGATGTATATGCAATGAAAATCTCTTTTAAACTCTGTGGTCACATGATATTCTTAAAAAAAAAACTGGGGATAGCCTCATCTTCTGGCTCACCACCACGCACAAATCCATCTCCAATAAGACCCAAAATAAATTGTTCTCTTTCACTCGGTTTGGATCCTTAGAAAACCATAGTAAGGCATACCTTGGAGCTTCGAAGACATTAAGGTCCATAGTGGGGAACTAGGACTCATCAGACTCTTTCCATTCCATCAATTCTATCAAGATAAATAATGATGCGTAGCGGAATTTCTTGCCATCCTCCTAGCCATCTCGAAATTCCTTTAGAAAATCCTGACACAAATATCCATCCCAGTTATACTGGACTACTTTGCTGCATTATGTAGCCAACAATAGGACTATGGCTGGAACCTCATTTTCTTGACACATTCTCATAATATTTCCAGCCAAAATGTCTTCGTCGAAGTGCACAGGTTGATCATTGGTCGAGCTCATAGCGTATCCCCAATATTTATTTATTAGGTCGTATTTCTCCTTCATATTATTTGCAACCGACTTATCCTGATTTTTCTCGACACTATCATCTGCAGGGTTCAATCCTTGGAATGGAAGCACAGTTTTTCTCATTCAACCAAATACATTCATCATGTACTAAGGCCAACAGCTGGTGAACACAGATGGTGTTGACATTATTTCACCAAAAAATTGAAACATAAATAATATTCAACAACCCCGCTCATTGAATTCCGACTTCCCACCTAAGCGGCTCTAACCTTGTCACTCGAGTTTCTTCATAATAAAATGTGTGCAATTATTTTCTAGTCTCGAACTAGGGATACTTGCTCTGGTCATTAGAATCCCAGTCCTCCGTGTGCAATTGTGGTAGCTTCACCAACAATTTTCCCTCAAAGGGCACAACCTCTTGTAGAAACAGTGTAAAAATTTTGAACTTGGCATTGTCTGGGTCCTTTGTTTCTTTGGTTGTCGACTTCCTCGATGGCATATACGGTGGAAACCTAGAAATGGGTTCCACATCTTCTACATAAATATCCTCTAGGATACCGACCATAAATTCTTCTTTGCATTATTGAAACTCCATTGGTTTCTCTTTATTATCCAACCTTTCCTTAGTCTGTTGTTCCTTAGTGATATTATTCTCAAGCGATTGTCTGACACATGTATTCTTCAGTTTCTTGGCCTGTGTTGCTCTTGTAGCATATTGCTTCCTAGGCAACCTCATCCCTGTCATAAATGGTGGTGTAGCAGTCATGTTATATTTGATACCTCTCCTGAAAATTTTTCAAGCCCTTCGAAAGTCTTGCCAGTCATGTTGCAAATCGCTTGGCTCTTACTTAGGAAAAAAATCACAAATCTACTTCTCAACAAGAAAAGTGCCTGAATGTGGAGTAGGATGAAATATTTATAAATAATTTTAATTTCAAACTCCATTAAACTCTTCATATTCACTTCATTAATGTAGATTTGGCAGAAACATTTCCGAGCTATGCCGATTAAATGCATTTCCCCTGCTTATTTCAACAAAAAATTTCTTGTCAAATCAGTTTTTTCACCTCCAACAATCATATTTCTAGTGGACTTCGATAAACCTTGCTTCATATCGTGGCCATTCCTCCCTCATCATAGTTTCTTTGAACTCTGGCATCTTCTTTAAAAATGCGCAGTACTTCCACTTCATCGAATCCCTTATGTCGTAGAGTAGTTTATAGTCCCGTTCTCTCATACAACTTCTCATAGAACTAAGACCATTTCCCTTTCATATAACCAACGTGACATCTGAGGGACAAATTCATCCTTGTGTAGCTTCAATATAATTCCATTTACTCATCCTATAATCATCTGACTTTCCAACTTCGCAAGTTGAACTGCACCTCCGTCTGAAACGTGTTTGATAATATATGGTTTCAACCAATGTATTTATAACATTCTAGGGAACTTCACGAACTTAATATCATACATCAGCACTAGGTCTCCTTCCTTGAATATTTTATGCTTGATATTCCTATCATGCCAGGCCTTTTCCCTTGATTTTTGTACTTGATAATGATATCCTGCACTGAATATGTATTCCTCAAGAGAAATAAATTGTTCCAGCCTTTCTTCCATGATATCATTGTCTGCTATATTTCTTACTACTATAATTCTTAGACTAGGCATAATATATTCCATAGGCCTAGTTTCTTCCTATCGATAAACAAACCTAAAATGTGCTTTTCCTATCAACGTCTTGTAGGTTGTTCTATATGCCGATAATAATTTTGTAATTCTCAAATCCCAACCATTCTTCTTGGCATTGCATACTTTAGTTAGGGAATTCTCCAAAATCTTGTTTAATATTTAACTGTTCCATTTGTGTGAGGGTGATAAGGTGTTCTCTTCTGATGATATACTTGGAAATCTTCAATCAATTCCTCAATGGTGTTGTTCAAGAAATGTGACCCTTTGTCACTCAACAAAATCTTCAGAAACCCAAATCTGGAAAGAATGTATTGAAATATGAAGTTCGCAGCAGTATCTATGTTGCAATCCTTTATTGGCTTAGCTTTGACGCATCTGGTCAAATAAGCTATGGCAGTGATGACATACCTCACTCAAGTCTTCTTCCTTGGTGGATTAATCGATCCAACAAAGTCTATTTCCCTCTTATCAAATTCTTGCAAGGTCACTGATGGGTTGAAGGGAATTTAATCTCTCCTAGATGGTATTCCTGTTCTTTGACAAGCAACATAGGATCGAAAATATTCTTTTGCATCCTTTTGTAATGTAGGCCACCACAATCCAACTCTCAAAATATTCTGTGTAGTGGATTTTCCTGCATAATTTCCTCCTACAACTCTATCTTGAGCTTCTTCTAAAATGATATGCCTTTCATGCTCAGAGAAATATGTGCACAATATTTCATCTGGCCTCGTGCCCATTTTATATAAATGTCCTGTAATAAAAAAAAATTCAGTTTCCTTGACTACCAATTCCTTTTTCTCCTGCGCGTTATACTCCGTAGGTGCCATCCCTGTACTCAAAAATTGAATAATTTCTATGATGTCATTATCTGAAACCCTTATTTCAAATAACTGTGCATATGGAAGGTTCTCTTCAATGCTCGTGGGTTCTTCGCCATTATCTATCCTATAAAAATGATCAGGTCCCACATTAAATCTTCCTGGATTAACTATAACTTCAATTTCATACTCTTGAAACAACAACAACCATCTACAAATATTCCCTCCTAGAATAGGCTTGTTCACCAAATACATCAGTGTGAAGTGATCTATGAACATCTTAAGTGAAATCCTAATAAGTAATGCATGAATTTCTGCAGTGCATATCCCATAGCCAATCCTTCATATTATGTTGTATAGTAATTATTCTCTTCCTTGGAAAATTTCCTCCTTGCAAAAGATATCGGGTGGTCAATATCTCCATCTCTTGGTTGCACCAATACTAAGCCCAATGCTATGATAGATGCATCAACATGAATGTGAAACTCCTTGTTCCAGTCTAGAAAATGTAGAATCAGTGTAGTTACCATTTTCTCCTTTAGTATGTCTAGGTTTCTCTAGCATTTTTCATCCCAACAATAAGTAATATCCTTTTTTAATATTTTTTCCATCAGTACAATGATCTCCGCATATGCCTTGATAAATTCTTCTAGTACACAGTATGTCATAGTGTTGTGCGTAGTTTCTTTGTTGTCTTAGTTGGTTCCAAGTTCACAATAACAACAATCTTTGTGGGGTCTACTATCAGTCCTTGTATGCAAACCACATGCCCCAATATTATACCAAAAGGTACACAAAAGATGCATTTCTTCAAGTTTAACGATATTTAATACTGCCTGCATGTATCCAACACAGTCTTAAATTCACAACATGGTTCTTCAACAGTCCAAAGACTATCCAATCATCAAAATAAAATTCCAAAAATTTGTGTATGTACTCCTTAAAAGATGCAACTACTACTCGAGAGAATATTGCAGGAGCATTATTTACTCCAAAAGGCATGAATATATACTAATAAGATCCCCATTTAGTGGGAAAATTTGTCTTACTCCTGTCTTCTGGTGCATGTCTAAGCTGATGGTAACCTAAAAACTCATCTGTAAAAGAGTAGGCTTCCTTTCCTCCAATGTCATCCATTAGTTCGTCCGTAGAAGGTGTAGGGAAGGGATCATGCACACATGCATCATTCAACTTTCTTAAATCAACATAAATTTTGATTTCTCCCTTTTTCTTCTTCTCCTAGACAACCATGGGACTAAACCTTTAAAACTCCTCCAAGGGTTCAATTATGCTAGCCTTAAGCATATTTTCCAATTCCCACTTTACCTTTTCTTTTTACTTTGAGCTCAATCTATAAGGTCTCTTCTTTATAGGCTTCACATTTGGTTTCAGAGTGATCTTCATAACTCTGAGGTATTATAATATTCCCCTCGATTTATAAAAATTCATGGGAAAGAGCTCTTAATATTCACAAAATATCTCTGCAACCTTTCTGACTATATTTGCATCCCAATCATCCATAATTAGCACAAATTTAGGCTCTTATCTTGTCCTTATATTCACTCTCTGCGTCTTCGCTGTCTTTTTTATTTCAAGGATCTCAGGTTTTTGTCCAACAACCTCAGGTTTTCCTTTTGAATATGGAATATTAATATTGTGTGGATCTTCCTCAACCTCTTCCACAATCACATTATAACATTCTACTACTTTTTCCAATAACACGTTACAAGCAGGTGGTGTCCAGGTTATCGCAGTTGTAGTCTTGAAAACCTTTGCTTTGACTTCTTGAAGGTCTGCATCTAGGTAATAATTTTCATCTTCAAAACTAAAAGTCAATAAAATCCTTCCACCATATCTTCCCAATTCGGTGTTCCATGTCCCAATTTGGTTTCAATATAACAGTTCATATGTACCACATCTAATGTGCGAAAAAATGTATGTACCCATTCTAGTGCTGGATCTTTGCCCCACATCGACGTCCAACTAAAAATATGTCCTCAAGGGTCATCCTTTCCATCATATTTCACTTCGAGTCTCGTGTTTGTTGGCAATATGATGCTGAGTGTTGTCCTTGATGGCAACCCACTTGATGAAAATGGAAACCTACTTGATAAAGTTGATGGCAATCTATTTGATGAAGTTGTGCTTGATATAATCCTACTTATTAATGAAGTAAATCCACAATGGTGCAGTGTGTTGTTTAAGGAGGAGATTTTTGGCAAAGGTTAACAGAGGAAGATCAGAAGGAACAGAGACAGAATGGGAAAAAGGCGCAACAGAGTTTTGGTGAACAACAACTCGTATTCAAGAAGTATGGGAGAAATGTAAGGATGAATGAATTGTCATGGGCCGCAGCTAAGTTTTGCAGAGGAGAAATTTTTGTTATGGGCGAAGTATTTTTGCAGAAGGAATGAAGACATTCGTAGTTCCAGACTACGGAGGAGTAGAGTTTATTTAAAGATAGTCATTTCGAGCTTTCAAAGCCTTCAACAACCAAGTATGAAGGAAATTGATTAAAACAGCGGAAAGACTTAAAGTTTCTGAAAATGGAGGACAAGTGGTCCCCACCACTTTAGCGCAAATCGCAAGATCGCAAGTTTTGAAGTTTAAATGTCTTGTTGATGTGGAAATTTGTGATGTACGATCGTCGCGCTATCGCGATATCGCAATATCGCATATTTGATATCTCCACCATCGCAAGTTCCGTTGGTTGCGATGTGCGATCATCGCGCCATCGCAATATCGCAATATCGCATATTTGTTATTTGCGCCATTGCATATCGCACATCGCAAATGGCTGACTGCGATGTGGGCCCAGGGTCAAAGAATGAAATCCAGTTTGTTTGAAGATTGAAGTCCGGGTTAAAAGTTCATTAAAATTTAATTAAAAGTAATGTTACGGGGTAGTGTAAAGTCTTAAAATAACCATTGGGGTTATAGTTATAATATTATATGGCGAAAATAAAAGACTACCTTTGGACGATTCATGCATGGAAGAACGAAGGTTTGGGTTTTCAATTTAAATTGGCTCGATTTTTAATACGCTGGATTATCTATTGTGACCCCGTCCAGTAATACCATTAACGGTTCGTGGTTTTGACTCATGGAATTGAAAAAGGAAGAATCTATATAAGGAAAAGAAAATGATAGTGCAAATGTGTGCAAGTGTTTGGGTTTTAATGAATACTTCACTCTGAAGTATATCTGAATGGAAAGTGTGACAGTTTGATGATAGATCTGAATCTGTGATGCACCTATGAAGAAAATGATGAAGAAGGGAATCTAGATCTGAAATGTATTTGTATCTTCTAGATCTGTTTATGGTATGTTTAGATCTGAGATGAGGCGAACATCTGTCTGAACCAGAATTTGCTAAAGTGATGCAGCTAAATTCAACAAAAGAAATATGGGACAAAATCATTCTGAGCTATGAAGGAGATACAAAAGTAAAAAGTGCAAAACTCCAAACTCTCAGAATTGAATATGAAAATTTAAGGATGCATAGTGATGAGAGTATTGCCAGTTTCTTTTTACGTCTAGATGATATTGTAAATCGTATGAGAAGTTTGGGTGAAACCATTACCGATACTACTCTGGTGGAAAAAGTCTTAAGATCTTTGACTTCAAAATTTGAGTCAAAAGTATCAGCTATTGAAGAAAGGCAAGATCTGCAAACTCTTACTATTTTTCAACTACATGGTGTTCTGACTGCTTATGAAATGAGACAAGGAGGTCCCCCTCAAATCAAAGAAGCTTCTTTTAAGGCGTGTTCAAAAGGAAAAGAAAAGGAAGATGTCAGGGAATCAAGTTATATATCAGAAGAAGAAGAAGCAAATTTTGTAAGAAGACTCCGACCAGGTACTGGAAGATTCAAAGGTAAGCTACCCTTCAAGTGTTTTACTTGTGGGAGAGTTGGTCATTATGCTGCTAAATGTCCTTATGAAGAAAATCATGAAAAAGAGAAACAATTTGAAAAGAGAAAGAGTTATTATACAAATTAAGAGAATGATGAGGATGAAGAAGATTCTGACCAAGATCTACAAGTGCTCATGGCAAAGAAGCAAAAGAAGAAGGCTACTCAAGGAAAGGAGATACCTCAGAAAACATGTGCAGCAGAAAATGGAGAAGATGAAACAGGTACTTATTGTTGTTCTTGTGATTCACTTTCTTGTGCATGCAATGGTGAAGATAGTGAAAGTAACAGTATAAGTCTAGAAGAAAATCTCAAGATTAATGATGAAAGCAATGATTGGAATCAATTTCATAAGAGAGAATCTATCTACAAAGATATGATCTCTAAAATGAATGAACAAAAAGAAATACTGAATGGACAGATAGACAAGTATCAAAAGTTGTATGTTAATGCAACCAATCAAAGTGAAAGACTTGAAGCAGAAATCATCTCTCTCAAAGAAGATCTGGAAAAATAAAATAAGAAGAATGAAGAACTGCTACAAACATGTGAAGATCAAGAAAATTGGTTGAAGGCAGAAATCTTAAAATTAAATGATCAAGTAGAAGAAGGAAAATGGGTCGAAGAAAACATGAAGAAGCAATGCCAAAAATTGGAGGTTGAGGTAAACATTCTCAAAAGTAAATTAGAAGAAAAGGATAAACTCTTGAGGTTACAAGATAGTACTAAGATTCTGGACAATATTATTAGTAATCAAAGGTCTCCTGCTATTAAACTTGGTCTTGGTTTTCATGAAACTGTTAAAGGAGAATCTAGTTCACAAGGAAGTGCTAAAGATTCAAAGGATGTCAATGCAAAACCAGAAGAGTTGAAAGAAACAAGAAGTCAACCGAAAATCATGAACACTCAAAAGAAATCATTCAATAATGTTGAATGCTTTAAATTTCATAATTATGGGCATGTTGCAGCCAATTGCAGAAGCAAATTGTTTCAATCACAAACAAACAAATTCTACACAGAAAGGTACTCTAGTTTCTTCAAAGGATATTGTTTTTCATGCAGCATGTATGGTCATAAAGCAACTAATTGCAATAGAAGGAAGAATAGAACAACACATTATGATCCTTATGCTTACTTTTCTGGTCACATAAGATGCTATACTTGTAACAAGTATGGACATGTAGAAAAAGAATGTAGGATGAATAGATCTGAAAAATTGGAGAACTTCCAGCACACAATAAAAAAGTTCAAGAAAAGTTGGAAAAAGAAGGAGGAACGGTCAGAAATGTAGGGAATATTGACCCTACTGCAGTCATCCACTTCTAAAGCTTACTTCTCTTAATGACTGCAGGAGTGATGTGAGATACATTATAGGGATTAGTAATGTATCGTCACAAGGGGGAGCGATGTATGGTGATTCCCATGATGGTTTCGGTTATTCTGGTTATGTTTATTTCTGACAAAGCATCTGATGTGAAGAAGACAGGTACAGGTGGTACAAATTCAGGGGGAGATGAAGGAAGGTGAAGTTTTCAATGTTTCACTTTCCATACGCGGGTTTTGTGAACTAAATCCGTGTATACACGCGAGTTACAGTGGAGTTATATATATAGTCTTTGAACTTATGATATGAACCTCGGTGACTGAGAGTATGGAAGGTCTAAAGATGCAGTGGTAAGAACAGATAGATTCGTGCTGTTGTATACGATATCGGGTTGACGATACAGTGTGCCTCGGACGCGCTCTGTATATACAGGACACATTATATATATATATATATATAACCAGAGGAAGAATACTTAAATCAAAGTTTTGCTTTAGATATGGAGCAGTTGGTTAATTACACATAAAGGGCAGAATTCACATATATACACGCGAACGGAACCGTGACCAAGAGGAACAGTGACGGCGGGTTGGAGCGAAACCGTGGGTTTCTTCGCACCACCTTTCGTTGATACGTGGTATTTCGTGGATTGGCAGCGAATCCATAGAGGTTTTGACATGCATCCCTGCAAAACTGCCAAGCGCATGATAACGATAGTCCTTCGCACGTTAACAATCGACCCAAGACGGCCAGCGAAATTGCTTTTGCGCCATCGATCTAAAAATAAGCCATTGGACGACTATGGCTTGATGAAGAGGCACAGACGATAATGAAAAGGCGTGAATATTAACCAAGGTACGAGCGGAAATGTGATTGGGTCACTGATCATAAATGTGGGCCCAGTTCGAATTATTTTAATTGGTCCTTTTCACTTTAATGTTTGCGGGCTCAACCAAGATGGTTTAAATTAAATATGGCTAAAAGCGATATATACCGTCGATCTAGAAAGCGGACTTGATTATATTTATGGGCCCCTGGATCAAAGGTTAATTTGTTTAAAAGCGTTGGATATTTTATAAAGTCTGAAGGGTTAAACATTAGTTGGAAGGCTTGGTTACTGACGTGCTTATGCTACAATTATTGGATGACATCTAAAAACACAACTGCAGTGTTGTTTGGTATCTCTGGTGATGTTTCAGCTCTCATATCTCTGTTTCATTCTCTGATATTGGATGAAGATGCCTTAACGATTTGCTGTTGAAAGTGTTCAGGATGCACAAGCTAAGGGGGAGCTTTGGTTATGTGGAAATGATGCATTGTTGGAATTATGATGACTCTGAAATGTGATCTCTTTCTTGAGGTATTTTTGGTGCTGGTCATAAAAGGTCATATTTGTAATTTGATGAAAAGTTCATGTTGAGACCCATGATGTAAATTGTTATATTCAGTCATGTAAGGACTTGTTCAAATTTGTAAACCCACTTGGTTGGGTAGTTGAGTCTAAATATGTAAACCCACTTGGTTGGGGAGTTGAGTCAAATTGTGTAAACCCACTTGGTTGGGTACTTGAGTCTCATATGTAAATCCACTTAGTTGGATCCTTGATGTAAGTGTGAGTCCTTGGTGATAGGAAGGTCATAGAGTCATGTACTCTATTGAAAAATATGTTTGAACATTCAACATGAACTCAAGGGGAGCATGGTCACTTCAGTGCACATCAGATCTACAACGCTCTTTTTCTACATGGGGAGAAAAAAAACCTTGTGTTGGTTTTGATCCGCCCTTTTCCCTTGATGTCAAAGGGGGAGAGTGACATGGTGGTTGAATAAGGGAAGAATATAATGTACCTATCTGTTATGGTGATCAAACACCATCGTGGTTGCCATCAAGTCCAAAGGGGGAGATTGTTGGCAATATGATGTTGAGTGTTGTACTTGATGGAAACCCACTTGATGAAAATGGCAATCTACTTGATAAAGTTGATGGCAATCAATTTGATGAAGTTGTGCTTGATAGAATCCTACTTATTAATGAAGTAAATCCACAATGGTGCAGTGTGTTGTTTAAGGAGGAGATTTTTGGCAAAGGTTAACAGAGGAAGATCAGAAGGAACAGAGACAGAATGGGAAAAAGGCGTAACAGAGTTTTCGTGAACAACAAATCGTATTCAAGAAGGATGGGAGAAATGTAAGGATGAATGAATTGTCATGGGCCACAGCTAAGTTTTGCAGAGGAGAAATTTTTGTTATGGGCGAAGTCTTTTTGCAGAAGGAATGAAGACATTCGTAGTTCCAGACTACGGAGGAGAAAAGTTTATTTAAAGATAGTCATTTCGAGCTTTCAAAGCCTTCAACAACCAAGTATGAAGGAAATTGATTAAAATAGCGAAAAGACTTAAAGTTTCTGAAAAGGGAGGACAAGTGGTCCCCACCACTTTAGCACAAATCGCAAGATCGTAAGTTTTGATGTTTAAATGTCTTGTTGATGTGGAAATTTGCGATGTGCGATCGTTGCGCTATCGCGATATCGCAATATTTCAATATCTCATATTTGATATCTCCGCCATCGCAAGTTCCGTTGGTTGGATGTGCGATCATCGTGCCATCGTAATATCGCAATATCGTATATTTGTTATTTTCGCCATTGCATATCGCACATCGCAAATGGATGACTGCGATGTGGGCCCAGGGTCAAAGAATGAAATCCAGTTTGTTTGAAGATTGAAGTCCGGGTTAAAAGTTCATTAAAATTTAATTAAAAGTAATGCTACGGGGGCAGTGTAAAGTCTTAAAATAACCATTGGGGTTATAGTTATAATATTATATGGCGAAGATAAAATACTACCTTTGGACGATTCATGCATGGAAGAACGAAGGTTGGGGTTTTCAATTTAAATTGGCTCGATTTTTAATACGCTGGATTATCTATTGTGACCCCATCCAGGAATACCATTAACGGTTCATGGTTTTGACTCATGGTATTGAAAAAGGAAAAATATATATAAGGAAAAGAAAATTATAGTGCAAAGGTGTGCAAGTGTCTGGGTTTTAATGAATACTTCACTCTGAAGTATATCTGAATGGAAAGTGTGACAATTTGATGATAGATCTGAATCTGTGATGCACCTATGAAGAAAATGATGAAGAAGGGAATCTAGATCTGAAATGTATTTGTATCTTCTAGATCTGTTTATGGTATGTTTAGATCTAAGATGAGGCAAACATCTGTCTGAAGTGAAGTTTTAAATCTGATCTGAATATCTGATCTGAAGAAGTATGCTGCTCTATAATGTCTGAAGATCTATATGCTAGTTTGTCACAGCGGAAGCGCGTATATACGCGGGTTTGATGAAGATAAAGCGCGTATGGGTTGTTCTGTAATGTACAGATGTATACGCAGGTTGATATGAATGGGAGCGCATATATACGTGGTATCAATGAAAGGAAAGCGCGTATGAAAACTAAGGTCTGCTGAAGTATGAAGTATGAAATGTCTAATCTGATTTGCTGTACTGCTATCTGTTAATGATGAATTCTACAGATCTGGGTTGTTTGAAGTGATAAGTATCAGTTTGATGTATGATTGAGCTTAAATGTGTGGAGTGGGTCCAGTCTGAAAATATGATGAAAAGTGGCCTGCAAGTTGTGCTCTGACGAAGGTTGTTGGATCCAGTATGAAAATTGATGAAACGTGGTCCATGGTGGTGCTGAGGGTTGTAGCTCCCTTCCAGGTGAGGCTAGTAAACGAGAGCAGGGGGTCGTAGCTCCCTTCCAGGAGAGGCTGGTAAACGAGAGTAGGGGTTCGTAGCTTCCTTCCAGGAGAGGCTGGTAAACGAGCGCAGGTGGGTGCCTGCGTGATGGTATGAGTCTGCGCCAGCACATAGTTGTAAGATGTTTTCTTTATAATAAAATATTGAAGGCTGAGACAACGACAGCAGTGGTTTTCTCCCGACTTGGGTTTCCACCTAAAATCCTGGTGGTCATGTGTGATGCTTATGTGTGATGGTTTATTCTATTATTACTACACATGCTTACTGTTATCTAATTATCAGAAGAATGAATGTTGCATAGAACTATGGCATAATAAGATCTCTGTGTATACGCGAGTATTATGAAGGACATCCGCGTGTATATGCGATTCTGGTTCAGCAAAGTAACGTATGGGTTTTGAAGTAAGAAAAAGTAAAAAGATTTGAGTATGACCTAAATAGTGATTCACCCCCCCCCTCTCAGTATTTTTCCCAACAGTGTTTACTTGACCAAATCTGATCTTCATTAATCTGCAGTACTCTCTCAAATTTCCAATATTACGCTTATGAGTACCCCACTAGCTAGCAGGTGTAGATCTGAGTGCTACATTCAAATCTTGAAACCATAGTTATTCGAGTACTTATCATTCAAATTCATCAAGAAACATATTGAAATCTCCTATCCTATCATAATATGGTAAATTACATACCTCAACAGTGATACATCAAAGTGATATTGTAATGTTGTTACATCGCTTAGTAGAAACTTCATCCAACCTATTTTTCCAGTTCTCGAGTTCTTCATCATAATCTAAAATACATGAGCTGACCCTTTCCTAGCTTATCCTTCCATCTGCAATGGGATTGATCCAGCCTTCCACTTTTGCTGTGAGCTTGTAGATGTTATCAATATTTATATCGAAGTATTCATCAGGAACAAGCTCTGTATGTCATACTCCTTCTGATCAATCTACGAGAGGAATGACCCTTAGATTGTCTTGATCAAACACCATCTTTATCTTTTGCAGGTTAATTATTGCATTAGTATCAAAATCAAAATCCAATACAAGTAGCATTGGATATGGATTGTTGTCATCTACAATCTCAATTAATTCAAAAACTTCCATAATGCACACTCCTTCAATGTCCAGTACTATACCAAGAAATATTCCCATAGGAATAATCTTCTATTGATTAACCATTCTTAACTATATTGGTCACCATTGTCGCTTTGGTTTTCCCATGCACTCCCATGTATTATTAGGTAGTACATTAGCATCAGATCCCATATTGAGATTATCTAATCCATCTTGTATTCACTGATCCGTGAAGTTAACCTCAATTCTCTGCCACTTCTATTTTTATGCTGATGTAACTTATTTATAGTGTGTGACTTTATAGACGAATCTTATCTTCTATCAAAGGACTCTATGAGTTCTTCAAGGTTCTCGACAACCCTTTGATATCGTCAAAAATTCATCCACGTCTACCAAAGTAATTTCAATATGGCTGGATCAAAATCCTTCGTCACAGTAATTACCTGGTCATTATTCTTTTGAGGCATCATCTTTTGTTGTGTCTATGACTAAGTCTGAGATGTCGAAGCTATGGGATCCATGAATCCCTTCTTCTCCTCCAAAAATTTCTCCTTTTATCTTTGGATATTGAACCTGGTATTCTTATCTCCATCTTTTATGACTCACATGTCACCCATAGGATTTTTTCCTGTTGCGTTATCTTCTCCCATAGTTGCACCAATTCTGGTTATTATGTTAACACTAGGTTCTTTTTCGTGCGGATTTTCATTCATCATTTGTAAGTTATGTGTTGGCTGTTGATTTTTTTTCTCCTACATATTTCCTATAAGAACGAGAACATATTATATTACATGCTAAAAATATCTACAATACTTGTCAGAGGGGGTTGTGGGATTTTGAAAAAATCCCTTGCGTAATGTCCTCCTTTGCCACAGTTGTAACATGTGATCTCACCACGTCCTCGACCAACACCTCCTCCTCATCCTCTTCCTTGGCCTTGGAAACCTCCACACCCTACTGGTGGAAAATGATCTTCATGCGTGCACCATTCAAATTGCACTCTATATGTATCATCACTCAGCATTAACTCAAAACTATGGTAATTATTCTCATCATGCCCTATGGAGCTACAAAGTTTACAGAACATAAAATTCAGGGTTTGCACATACTTTTGCATCAAATAGCATCCATTCATGCAATGTCATCCTCACATTTTACACATGTCGTGCCATACACTTGGTCCTCGATGTAATCGATTAGGCTCGCCACAATTGATGTAATCTCTCAACATAGGGAACTGATATTTATAATGGGCTTCTTCCTTACATTTGATACACCATACCTCTGAGAGAATTTATGATCATATTTCCTTACCCTTCTTCAGATCTTGTAATTCCAAATGCATTGCTGCTAATTGACTCGAAAATTTTTGTACCCCTACCTGGGTATCTGCAACTAGAGAAGCTTCCAATTTCATAGAAATTTATAGAGCTTCGTTTTGTGTTGCTATATTTAGTTGTGTCAAAGGGAGCCTGATATGTGGCAATATCGCAGCTATAAACCACTCCTTATGCTTCTCATCAGGAATCTGAAAGTTGACTTGTCCTAGTAACATCTTGAACCTTTGATCTAATTCCTAAATAGATTACGTTATAGCTTGTTTTATCTCTTTTATCTCTGTAATACACATCGACTATGATTTAAGCTTATTAAAATCGGCATTCACCGTGGTATTTGAATCATCCAATGTGACATCTTGGTGCATCGTAGAGTACTTCATATAACATGTCAGTGCCCTTTACTGCAGTGCTGTGACAAGTTGTGACTTCTTTATGTCATCATCACTGACATGTCGCACTTTCCATACTGCTTCACCGACAAAACAAAATTGTTCAGGACCCTTTGATCCTTGACCTCTAAAAATAGGCATTTTGACCTAATTAGCCATGTTTCCTGGGGAAGGTGGAGGTTGAGGTGGAGGTGGAGGAAATGTATGGGGACGGGGATGAAAAGAGAGGGGAGTGGCCGGATGGGGAATCCTAGAGGCACCCTGATGATATCTGAATTGTAACTGTGATGCAGCTCTAGGGGTTCTGGGAAAACTTTCTCCTTCTTCTCTTTCAGATCCACTCAACACTGGACTGTAATCATTATGAATGAAACTTTTGTGATTTACATTAAGTATTTTACCACTTCACATAGACCCAGACTTACTTCTTCCAAATATCAATCTGATTGCATGTGTAGTACACCCTTTACACATAAAAGCATCTTAATCCACAATTTTAACTAATTCAATTACTTACCTCATGGATGCTTGAAAAATATTTTCTCAGCTTCATTGTAGGATATGTATGCTTCTATGGCGAACTCAGTTATAAATCCTCCCAAAATAATATCGATCCATAAATCAACAGCTCTGGAGATCTTGTTATCACTCTTCTTGAGTCATTGCAACAATTCAGGGCTCCATGCAGTAGGCTTGTCATTCCTAAAACACTTCTTATTCTTAGCCAACCTTTCCAACCACTCGTGCAACTCGTTTGAAAATGATAAGAAGAAAATCTCTTGCTGATCTGCAAAAAGATACCTCTGTGACCAAGCATTAGTTGACAGTCGGGGATTTATGTTTTCTTGAAGTGTGAACTCTCATTCTTTCAGATGTACACATTATTGGATCTATTTTATTGTCAAATTGGACATCCACATATCCCTTAATCATATCTTTGTCCCAACAATGGAACCATTTGTTGGCATGAGGGGCTATAGACCCAGGTTCGGAGTAGCTGCGCTACCAAGGAAACCCTTTATTATTGACCCTTTCAGCAATGCGATGTTGCATAGAACTTAGTCGCACTTGAGGAAATATTAGGGGATGATAGAACCAAGTTTATACATCTAGAGGGATACTAGGACATGTATTCAAAACTCCTCTTATTAGTTATGCTTTCCTGAATAGCGCATATTCAATTATCTACTTGTAAATTTTATGTCATATTCATCAATTACTACTACTGCACATTGCGCATTTATCATCCTAATGCATTAGTAAACCTAATACAACACATATAAACATCATAAAATAATTTTCTATCCATAAAAAATAATACAAAAGATCTCGTAGTATATAACACAACGTTAAATAGAAGTCATAACAGCTTGCACAAATACACAAAAATACTTAAGAATCTTCCTTCTATTTATTGACAATTTTTCATTCCAGTACAATAATTCTTCAACCCACACACAGAGCTATGGGTGGTATATGCACATAGCTGTAGACCAAGGCATCCATGCACACAACCTGTGGAAACTTGTGAAGGCACAAACAAACTAAAACACAAATAATTAAATTTTTGCTCATACAATCCTCATATCAGGTCTATCCTATCACTTAACTCACTAAGGCATATCCTTATATAAAATTATTTCTTACAACACCATGGTCTGAAAACCATTGGTGAAGCTCAAAATACTAAAAAAAAACCTAATCCATTTACAAAAATAGGGGTTTTGACCTACCCCCAAAGCCCCTAAGACTCTTAAGACTCTGCGTTAAGCTTTTAAATCTGTGCGATTGACTTCTTTCCTCGGGATCACACTCCACTTCCTCAAAATGTGGCGTATTTTACTCGGAAATGAACCAAAATGGGCCCTACCCAACAAACTAAATGGGGGTACTACTCCTTCTATGACAATTTTGTGGATCGTCTACTGCTTGACTTATGGGAGATTCCTTTCCACTAATCTTCTAGTACTTTGTCAGAGAATTATAACATATCTGCAATATCTTCTAGTGTGACCTTAATGACTTCTTTTTCTCCTTGAGTAGAGATGATTACTATTTGATATGATAGATATATGTTGGAACACCATCTTATCATATCTGGGAAATGGCATACTTGCAAGACCATGACCATGTTTGACTCAAATAGGTTATTTTGATCCCCTATTGAATCAGAGGTACAAGGTATTAGTTGTATGGCCTTTGTAATGTCATAAGCGAATATTTAAATATATTGAACATCAAGAACCTAGTCATATAAATCATGACCCTTGGCCTTTTTATTCTATTTTATCATTAAAGGATCTTGGTACTGGTGTTGTAGCCATTAAAGATGATGGATTTTTTCTGAGAGGAAATTAGTTGGATTAGTGAGATGATGGAGTTGGATAGATGTGAAATTTATAAATGTAAGTAATTAGCCAACGTGAAACTTCCATGTGGCTCAATGGGGTTGGCTAATTTTGTGAAGGGAATTTAATTCAAACTTTTTGGGCTTCAACTTGCTAAGCATGCACAAGCATTAAATTGAGGCACCTTATGGAGATTTATGCTTGAATTGGTATTTTTTGGGGCTTCTTAGGATTTAAATGTGTTTAATCTCATGGAATGTGAGGTTAATAATAATAAAATAGATATTTTTCAAGTGGATGAGTAATTGTTTTATGGATTAGTTATGTTTACTCCTCAAGCTTGAATTCATTTGAATTATGGCTATAATGAGGGTTTATTAATTAAATTTTCAAAGATGAAATGGATTCATAGTTCAATACTGTAAATTCATGCTTGGAGGGGTTAGAAATTATCTTTTTCAGTTCACGGGCATGCCAGGGTTGTGAATGAGAGGCAAAGTGGAAAAAATGACAATGAAAATGGGCCTAATTCCCTTTCATAAATAATTTTCCTTGACATGTGTTGGGATGTCATTGGATAATTTTTAGGGCTGACATCATGCTTACTTCATGATGATAAAAACATGGTGGGATTGACCCTACCATGTGTTTCTAAGGTTGCACCACGTGGAAGATGGTGGTTGGATGAGAAGGCATGAGGTGCTAGTGAAGGCACATAGGTGTGGTGTGACTAGATGGTTTATATGGAGGAACGACATGGCATGGGTGACATGGATGGTTGACGTGGATTGTTGATGTGGAGTGTGGGGGGAAATGTTCTGGGACGGTGTGGTGTCCTTCAAATTCCCTATGACTCTGATGCATGAGCATCGACATTAGCCAGCAATGTGGAGATTTGTTCACATGTTGTGGTTAAATCCAGTAAAATTTATTTACTGTTGGTCAAAATCGATTTGCTGAGGAGGTTGGATTCCTCAAATAGTTTTAGAATTATAATAAATCAGAGACTGTCTTATTTTAGATAAGCGATAGGATTTGTTTGTATAGATGTAATCAAGAAGCTATAAAATAGCATAATTCTGTTCTTAAGAGATTATGTTAGCTGTTTGTTAGAGAAATTAGTGGAGGAAATATAGAAGAAAATGTAATATGTGAGGAGATCCTTCGATTAGGAAGGTGGGGTGTTCTTGTGTGGAGGAAAGCTCAAATTGGCAGAGTAAGTGTGGTGTGGTTGTTTGTATGGGCGAAAAGCTCCGATTAATAAAGAGGAAGACTGTGTTTTGAAATGCTGAGATCGTTCTTTGTGAAAAGGGGGATAAAGACAATCTCTGCTTTACTACTGTTTATGAATAAAAAAAATAGTGTTTGCACCCAATGTATGATGATTGATCTGTGTTATGAATGGAATAGACGTGATCTGTGTTAATGGTATGCAGATTAATACGTTGAAAATTCTCTGAATTGGTTCGAACTGTGGTTTCAATTTAAACTTGATAGAATATCTGTGTTATGACCAATGATATGTGTTAAATTTTGTGAGTGGAATCTTCCCACAGAGTATAACCAAAAACAGACTGCGCGGATTTTTAGGACAACGCTGGATTTTGGAAATTGTGATTCCTAAAATCTCGCCTCAAAATCCCGGATATTGTTGATTGTCAGTTGTAATCTTAATTAAGTGATTCAAACTGCTGTTCAGAATAGGAGAGATCTGTGGTAACAGAATAGATTGGATATTCACTAGTTTGCGCCCAGCAATTCCAGCAGTTGCGTAATGGAGCACAGAAAACGCCAATTTACTTTGCCATATCTAGAAAAAAAAAGTAGTTGATTTCGATGGAAAGGAGATCTGATTGAATAAAAGCGCATGCAGAGTTTATGTGAAATTCTGAGGACCATGCTGGTGTTTTGGAACAATGTCATGTTTATGAATACATAGCGCTTATGCATGTTTATGTTTGTATTGCTAATACGTTATTGCTTGCAGTCTAAGTGAATTGAGCACAGAAGTTTTCGTACATCGCGTTCAAGGTCAGTAAAATGAAAAACGCAGATCTATAGAAATTCTACAGGTTGCAATTAATGTCACGACAAATTTTCTGGGCGTTGATATATGGTATAAGAGCGTTTTTAACGCAGATATAAAAAGATTTGGTATTATTTACATTGTGGCCAAATGTAAATAGATTGCATCGGATTGGTTCAATCGGTAAATGGTTGATTTTATTTGTTAATTGCAACTAATGCAACGCAGATAGGGCGCAAATGTTTTGTTTCAAACCCGTGGCTGGTATCTGATATATGACATAAAAATAATTATATGGCTGCGCCCTGTATGAATCAAGAAAGGAATCTAGTTTCTATGTTTAAGTTGAAACAGAGTTTCTATTTTGGTATTCGGCATTTTAGAAGTCAATAAGATTGATTTGTATGTATACTGAAAGCTATTGCTTGTAATACAAGTGGAGTGCGATCAGAGTTTCAGGTACATTATTTTAAAGCCATATGTGTATGGTTGATTGGCTGGCATACATTTTTAAATACATTATAAAGTCAAGATTTGTGGACCGAGAGAATTGTTGGTGTATGGTTTATGATCATTCAGATGATAAGCTTCCACAATAACTGTTGCAGGAAATTTCCAGAAATCTGAAGTTTTTATTTGGGCAGATCTGAGATACATTCTATATGTATCAGGAAAGAGTGATTCTGGGTAACGCAGGGGTTGTCCTGCGTCAGACTCACAGTTTAATGTTTGTCCAAGGTGCAATGGGCATGAGAGGGTGACATGTGTCACCCTTTGTGACCCCCATTGACATTAAAACCCATATGTGTTTGTATTGTGAAGATATTTTGACCATAATTTATACTCTATGACTGTTATTGTAGCTATAGTGTGTACAAATCCACCCACAATCATTTTTCAGTCATGTTGAGAGATCTTCCATTTAATGGCCACCATCTCTAATGCCCATTGTCACACTCTACTGGCTGATGGCATCGCGTTGTCACCTACCTGCCTCTATCGAGAGTTTTCTACCTAGTGCACCTAGTGATATCCCTGCTAGGGATTTGTCTTATCATTTTCCTTTGTCCTTTGTGTTAGAAATATTGAGAGAGGTAGTATTTGTATTTTATGTTGAATAAATTTTTACCCAACTAATATTTTTATTTTCAATATTAATTGAACAATCATTTGGTTAATAATACATTATGAAGTAGATGTAAGAATAAATAATGAACAATGGGAAATATTTAATCATAATGCATGGACACAATAATAATGCAACACATAAACACATGATCACATAGGAACATTGGATATTACGTTGAAAACCCAACTGGGAAAAACCATTGTTGATGTTGTCTCCATATTCTTCTTATTGTTATAAAATAAATCTCTATTACATCTTGCACTAGCACAAACTCTTACTAGTGCACACGATCCTACCTACTAAAGGCTACCACCTTCTCTTTTTTCTTCAGATACAACTAGAAAGAAACTACCCCTCCATCATTGATATCTCCAACCCTTAGACCTTTGTGGACCATTTTTCAAAATCTCACAACAGATCCATATAACTCCAATAGAAATCCTACAAGCCACATTTCATCTAATTTCAAACTAGAACAACATATAACATTATGATAAACAAACTTGTTCATACAACAATCAACACAACTGTATACATCATCAATCAACCATCAAATTCATTGTGTGAATCTTCGCTTCTATTCAACATGTGGATCCAATAGAAAATATGACATAAACCCTAGTAGTATCAATTTCTCTGCACAACGGTCAACAAAAACTCTCTCTGCAATAACTATATTATCTATTGGCAATCCATAGCCACATACATTATAAATCAACTAAATCCTCTACTCATACCATTCCCACTACAATATAGATAATCAAGAACCATCAACAACATGAAAAAATATCTCTCACTTAGCCAATGTCAAACCTTAATCCAACAACATCAAAATTTTGGCAATCAACAACATCTATACATACATGACTCAACCATCATACTTTAACTCTACCTTCTATCACTCTATCCAACACTTTGACTTAACTCAAATCCAACGATAACATTATTTCACCATGAAAATGCATTATCTAATAAAATGAATTTAATAAATGACAATATACACATAGCATCAACCTTCCACCTTGCAACACATGACATCATCATGTCAAAATAACAATATTCCAACGCTCTATAGTATGAAACATTTCATCATCAAAACATATAATTTACATCTTTACTTTCAAAAACCTTGACTCAAAAACTAGCAACATCAATATAGGAGGTCAAAGGGAAATATAAGGAAAATAAAGATACAATGTCAAGACCCTTGTAACTAACAACCACCATAAATAACTTTAATATTGTGTCCAATAGAATTTGACTCAATCACTATCACATTACACTATGGCTCTCAGCCATCTAGGAGAAACAACCCTGCAAGCATGTTGTTGGCCATCATAAACATCTAACACTAGCAATTGAAAAATAATTCTGCCTATGATTCCCAATACACAATTGCTATAGCTCTCTCAATGATCTCTAGAAAAAGACTTGCTTCAGTCATTTCTCCATTCACACTTTATACATACCATGCTCTGGTATAAGACATATACATATGCGTACTCCATATATATTGTCTCTAAATCACACTCTTTCAATGTCCAAGCAATACTATGTATAAACCTATTCCCTATATCATTGCATATCATCTGCGATACAATAGAAGCAAGTCAAACTATTAGGAATTCAACTATAATATCCTCAAAATAATTTCATTCATTGGATGATCCAACCACTTATAATTCAATATATTAGTGCACAAACTCTTGAAATGAAATACCAATGTGCTCATTCAATGGATCACTTAGATATATGTGTAGATACCTACAAATTCCTTCATAAATGTTTCTCTGGCATAAAAAGGCCTTCTTAAATATAACAATAGAGAATAAAAAACATTAAGCAACAAGATAATACATGAAGGTCAAGAAATTCATACAAAATAAAATTCATGAGAATATTTGTAAACGACTATATCATAAACTTCTATTAGTCACATAGTCTAATATTTGTTTTACACTTAGAAGATATAACAATACTAGTTAAAACTCCAACAAATTTAAAATGATGCGCATGAAAATAAAATAAACCTCCAGCAAACCTTCTCGTTTAATATATATAACTCCAAGAGAACCTTCAATATGATGGGTATATGGAACCTTCAGCAATTTAAATACACAACGCAATCGATCCAAGCCAAAAGATAAAATGTGTGTAAAGTCTTGACTATCTTTATATTCTCAACCATAAGATCTCTAAACCTTTTGATCACTCAAATTTTATTCAACCATTGAGAAATGGTGGAACCACCTATTATAGAACATAACTACTTAAGAATGCACACCAATACTGATTGAACTCCTTTCCTTTTTATAGTTTTTATTCCTTAAAATTACCATTGGAAAATGTATGGATTTTGTTGATGGTAATGTTGACCATATCAAATAGATGTTATACATCCTTGCGTACAAGAATTCCTTGTGTAATTTTTTCACCTGCGGGAACTGTTGCACCCTTTTTTCCTGAGAACCACATTATAATGCGGGTCTCATGTTATGCATCTCATATTATAATGCACTACTTTTCTTATGCAACCACATTACCTAATTTAGGCCTTACCTAAGGCTATGTGCAGACAATGTTATCATTTTTAGGCATCATTTCGAAATTTTTCTTAATGATGTAAATAAGACTAAATTAACCTTGACTAATAGCATTATTTTCAACCTTGAGGATCAATGCTAATTTCAGAGACTTTAAGTAGCATCCTGGCCTTGGAATTGGATGGGTCTACTCTTTTACAATCTAGGTTGACATCAATTCCAAGCAACCTTTATCCTTTAACATCAATGCCAACAATACCCCCCTTTGGAATTGATGTTAACCTCCTACAAAACACTAGGTCATCAAGTCCTTCCCTCCCCCCTTGACATCAATGCCAAATGGAAACTTGTACCAATGTTAAAATTAACATAGTACCCGTGAAATGGTCTGCATAATTCTAACTAAAAAGCCAATACAAATTGTTATTATGATAGAAGTTTATGTTTCTCCTACAAAATAATTATGTGAAACAAATAACTCAACTGAAAAACATGTCTCTGAAAAAAACCATAACCTTTCATGTTGACCATGCTCTCACAATCGTATAATGTGGTTGCAATCATACACTCTTTGCTACTATACCAATACTTATGCTTCCCTACAATAAGAATCATTTCCAAGTGTAAGAGACTAACTAAGTTTTGACGAATGGTGTAAAATGATGTGAAACACAATTAAAATGATTCTTGGAAAAAATACATCATTGTAATAATTGCATATGATTCATATATGACTCTTCTATAAGCACATGTATCACCAACCAATGACTCATGAATTCATGTTCTCAAGTTAAATAATTTTACCGAGTGACCCAATACAGAAATGCAACAAGGGTTATGTCAATGAAAAACAAAACTTTGACATGTAATATCCCATACATAACTGAACTTGACACAACTCTATAATACATGTTGGATACAATGTATCTCTGAATGTATCAAAATAGGAAACAATAATGTTACATGGCTTATACAAAAGTACACATGTCCTCTCCTTTGTGCATGCTCAACATAATGTTCTAAGGTAAATATATGGCATCCACGAGAAATAATATGTGATCTATATAGTAGTAATGAAGTATAATGCCATAGCACATGCCAACACGCAGTTTCTTTCAATACCTAATCCATAATGTGAAATATCAGTAGAAACATAAATGAGATGTCAATGAATGCTCTCTGCAGCATCTAAAGTCCTCAAAAGCCATTAAATATACTAGAAAATAAAATTTATTATGAGGATATAAAATAATAATAAATGCAAACAATATGCCCTCTATGGATAAGTCATGGAAAGAGCACCATATAACCATTATAGATATAAACAACATGATAATCTCATCATGACACAGTGACAACAACATATCAAACATGAGGCTCAACCATACATAAGCATACTTCTATAGCTCCAGGGAACAATTCAGTGAACAACAAAACCATCACTATCAATAGATGAGTTAATAAACCAGTAATATTTCCAACACCATTAATCATCCTAAATCAAATAGTGCACCAAAGAAGCAATGTAAGGGAACCAATATGTACAACAACAACAAAAATATATGATTTTGCAGTGAAGCACCATTAATAGCTCATGAAATATTCACATATTTTGACCTCTCACTATTAGGGTCAACACACTCTCTACTAACGAGATAAAAAAGGATAGGCATGTCCAAACCCTATCCTTTATTCATTCCCAGAAAACCAAAATAACATTGTTTTCATCATGTATAGCAGTAGCTACATCAATCAAGAGAATAATAGAAAACCCTAACTCACATAAAAAACATGGACATGGGGTCATATGATTGGCTTCCATATTTAAGTTGAAGCAATGACATATAATACATGTATACCTTCTTTTCCAGGCATTTCTTCCCTTCAGATCATGCAAATATTTCCAAAAAGAAAGTTGATCCTAGAGACATGATTTTCATCAAGTCCCTATGCTACTTCCATGTACTTTCCATAAGGATATGCACTTGTCATTAACATTTACATTCCTTTTATAAGTATTCTTTAGGTATAGTATAATTTATTGGGGATTTTCCTCCCCTACTCTAGATATGAAGTGGAGGAGATTGACTTTTATTTATCCTTGTATTTTTCTTTATATTTTGACTTTTATTTTTGCTCAGATTTTCTTTAGTACATATACCTTGTCTACATTTATGATCCCTTTTTTTGTAACCTTTCCAGTGTATTATTCTATAATTTTACATTATTTTAAGGTAAACATAAGTACATATCCTTTATCATTCATTTGACCCACACTCAGGATGTTTTGATTTAGCCCTTCAACCAATAATACATTAGTTTCTTCTATATTTTTAACATCAATATCGACTCTACCTTTTCCTAGCACCTTTGTTAGTGCATTGTTTCCAAGAATAACGTTACCACCCTTATTTTTCTTGAGAGAGCTAAAAATTCTCTTATTTCTAGATATGTGATGAGAGCATATGTTTTTAATGTGTTAGCCTCCATAATGTCACATGACTGAGAAAGGATATCGATAGAGGTAACCTCAAACCAAGGTTTTAGTTTGGTAGCTAGCACTACCAAACTAGAGAGGGCTCTCCCTATGAAGTCATAGCCAAAGGGTTTTATTGGACGAAGAGTGGATTTTAGAATAGTTAGGTCAGCTCTATCAGGGATGAAAATCATCTAGCTAGGTCAAAATTATCAAAGGGTTACAGATGAAAATATATGGAGGAGAAAGATAACAATGATTTTATGATGGGCTTAGGCTTTTGTCGGTGTAGTGTAGGGTTTGAAAATGAATGAGGATCTTAATGAGCATGCATCATGAATTCATTAAAACAGATGCAAGATCACATAAAATGACATTTCCAAACAAAACAGAGCTTTCATGAAGAATTATGCTTATCAAACTTTTAGGAAGATCACTTAATATAGAAAGAGATGGAATGGAAACATGTATATCATTTATCTAAGACTGTAATAGAGAAAATACAACATCAAAAACTCACTGCACATGAATTCCTGGATAACAGATGCAAATGGTCCTTTGATTTTATGAATAAAAGTTGAAGTACAAGCTGCAATAGTCTCACCCTCTCATGTCCAACCATCAAAATGACTAAGAAATGCATACATATAGACCAAAAAATGTTTCCCCTCTCTTAATGGTCGAATCATAGAGTGGAGAAGTAATTCACATGATTCCCTCACCTAAAACCTAAAGACTAGGGATGCTAACAAAACTCTCCTCAATATAGAGAAACTGATACATTTGACCATAAAATATATTTACAAGCATGTATCGACCTCATTTTTACTCTAACCAACATAATTACACATGATTACATGATTACAACTCAAAAATGACAAATTACATTAGCTGAATCTGAGTTTGAATGATGAAATGGAGAAAATGAGCTTCCAGGAAAAGATGCAACGAAATATCAACAAAACGGAGCGTGCCAGGAGAAAACACAGTGAATTTGGTGCAATAGGTCTTTTGAGGCCTTCCCAAGATCCAAATCCTAATATGAAAGATGCTAGAGAAAGAAATGCCTGTCTACTACACGATAGAATCCTTAACCACTCAGAAATACTGCTCCTAGCCCTCTAAAAATATATTCTCCCACAAGTAATCCAAAAACGCAGTGAACTTTTGAAAAATAAGGGAGAAAGGTGTTTTTTGTAGGGTTTTTTGACATTTTGACCCACCAGAAAGTGTTGAAATGGCTATCCCAACGGCTAAAGGTGATGTAGAAGCCATTAGAAACCCAAATATGCAAAAAACAATTATCATTTGGAGGCCTCCAAGAAAAGCGTAGTGCAAGGCACACTACTTTTTTAGACTAGGGACTGTGTAGCAATTGCCAAAAACTCAAAAATATTCACAAAGTTCCAAAATTTCTCCAAATTTTCTCAAAATTTCTCAAGAATTGATCCATGAAGACTTGAGATGGAATTCTATGCTACAAGGGAACCATTAGCAAGAAAATACAGCTTACCCTTCCCTTTTTCCTTCATTAGGATTTCTTTGAGTTTTGCCTTCAATTGCTTGATTTTTTCCTAAGCCACCTAATTTCTTGTGTAATAGTACATGGCCATGTGTCTCTAAATGTTATTGTTCTTATTCTCCCTCTTCAATATTTTTTCCAAAAGACCAATGACTCTATCAAGCCAATATTCCCTGTCCTACTCAATTTCTCCCAATATCAGCTCATTCACTGTCATTTGGGTCCTTGGTGGAGATGCCTCTCCTCGTTGTTGAAGTGCCCTTTTTAGGCCTCTAGTTCTTGGCTTCTTCCTTCTTATTTGACTGATCTGTGTAAAATAATTCTTTTCCGTTTACAAATTCCTTGCTAACATCAACTTCATGCATATTCAAGAATAGTTGATTTACCTTCAATTGCATATTCTCCTCCTCTAGGAATGAAATCAATAAATTGACCTTGGAAAAGTTGTCCTTAACCTTTATGATCTTAGCATATTTCTCCATGATGACCTAATCTAATGTTATGTCCTCTTTATCCACCTCCAAGTCTTCCATGCCAGTGTCAAGATGGAATGGCTCCTCACCTTGCAAAGGTTCCTCATGTTGTGATGGTGATTTTTGTTCTACGTATGTAGGCTTGACCCCTTCCACAATATTTGGATCAAACAAAAGCCTCCTTCCTCTTTGATATGTTTGAGTCACCTCAGCCCTAGGTGTCCTCTTGAATGAAATTGTGCTAGATGAGCCAATCTCCATTTTCTTGGATGGTGATGATGGTGTACTTTGGCTAGTAGGCTGACTAGGAGAGGGGAAAAAAGACATTAGACTAAATTAATGTCTCCCAAGTGATGTTCATCTCTGCAAGTTGGTGCAAGAAAATGATTTTGATGAGGGCATGGTGAAATAGGCTCGCTTGATGATCACTCTCTCTATGCTGCACTCCGCCATTTTAGCCAAGCTCTTGATGAGGTTGTAGGATAGGTTGAGATGTTTTACAACTATGAAGTGCATTAGAAATATGAAATAATACTTGTACAATATTGAAAATCTTCCCTCACATGTAAAATACTTCATAATGGCCCTCATCAAAGGATCAAAATTATCAAGCAGCTGTCCAAAAGGAAAAAATTTCTTAATGGAATATTTGAAGTGACCTTTGATGAAGGCTTTGTAATTATACACATCCAAATCTAAGCTCTTAGATATGGCCTCAGTTGAAATTTTGAAGCTCACCCCTGCAATTGTGACCTTATCTCTCCTAATATTAGTGGAAAATAGTCTTGTCAACTTTGCATGATATTTCACTTGCTGAATTTTCTCACAAAAGCCCAAACACCATACATTTCGAAAACATTGCTTGGAAAGTGAGGAATAAATTATCTCATGAGTGTTGACTGCCTCAAACCTTGATATTGACCTCCTTTGTTGTAATATTTCATGTCCCCCTCTATGTTGACAATTTGCAAGGTAAAACCCTAATGGGAAAAACATAGGAAGTGAGTGAGGGAAGGGGATGAAGGGATTAGCGATGAGATATGAGGGTAGGAAAATTTAGGTAACCAGATAGGGGTATATGGGAGCTTAGGGAGGTGAAAAAGCACAAAATAAATGAACAGATTGGTCTAGGGAAATTATACACAGTCCTAGCCCTAAAACTGCTAAAAACACAACGTAGGGGTTCAGGAAATGAGGGTGAGGGGGTGTGAGGGCTTTTGGAAGTGATTTTCAGTGTGAGGAAAGGTATACTATGTTCGGGATAGGTGTTCTTGAAATTTGAAAAATTAAGCTCACCGACCAAAAACGTAGCATGGGGGCTACAGGAGGATTTTCACCACAAAAAAGGGAAAAAAATACTAATAGGAGATGTCAACGGTTTAAACTTACTTGTAGACTGCTGATGAAACCTTCAGTTGGCTCTGAGAACCCTTGGATTTTTTTTTAATTTATTGTAGGAGTGAAAATGTAGCGAGTTGGGAAAAACACAACGTGGTTGCCTGAAAATGCGACATGTCCTTTGATGATAAATGTGTTGAGGTAATATTTTCTGGTGAGTGGGTTCTCTATGCAAATGAAATGAGTGACACAAATGATTTTGATGGTATTTTATAGCTTGTGGAAGTCAAATTCTTCCTAGTGGTCTGGTGGCCCACCATGTGCTTTTCACTTTTGTCTTTAAAACTTTATAGCTTTGGAACATTAGAAAATATTACATCATATTTTGAAATAAATTACACTTGAAACAAAACTTTATGAGTAATTTCCCTATTACTACTCCTTCATTTTCCAGATTTATTTGATGAAATGACATATTTTGATGACTTAAACTCTAATGACCTAATGGTGACACTAAGCTGAATGAGGACCATAGTGGTATGAGCTGTCGGGCTTAAGGTTTTGTGCCCCAGCAGTTATGTCACACACCCTCATTGATGGATATAAATTTGTCAAAGTTGGAGGACTTTTTCACATATCTCATCTTCACACATTTCTCTCTCCTCATCTGTTTGGTTCGATGACTTTGGATGCTCTTCTCTCCACGTGTGGGAAATTTCAACAATAGCTCTTTTCTGCTTTTGGCCTAGGGTTTCTGCAGTATCTTTGACCAGCGTTGACTTTGATCAACGAAAGGTCAAACGGACTTGAAACTCTCCCCAAATTTTGATCTTTCAAATCTGCATTTTTGGCACTATTCCCAAGGCTAGATGTTGACTTTGAATTTGCTGCGTTGACCTAGCTGCTGCTGCTATTTGCATTGACCATTGACTGACATCATTGAATTTTGGGTTGACTTTTGAGTTGACTATTTTGGCTATCCTAGAGGATTGTGTGACATTGCTGGTTGGATTACCATATTGAGACTTTGTTGGTTGAAGCATCCTATTGATCATTGTAATTCACCAACACACTTATATAATTTTGGCTTGTCTTCTGTCGATCCACTGGTATGTTCTATCAAAATTTTACTTTATTGTTTATGTGATTACTGATTGATATTGGATAAAAATAAAAGTTGCATCAAGCATAGAACATCTACAAAAATTTACATGGTATCAAAGCTGAGGTGAAGACAAAGCCCTATTTTGTAGCAATCAGTGAAGAAGAGGTTGGGTTCTTGAAACTAAAATGGCTTTAAGGCTGATGACAAATTGAATGGGAAGGATGACTTCCATCCTTGGAATATGACATTGGATCTTAACCTAGAATACCAAGATGTCATGGACTACGTGCAGGGTAAAATCAAAGAGCCTCCATCCATTGCAACTTCTGCTGCCAAAACAAAGTACAAGAAGGGAGAAATCAAAGAAAAGTTGATGATCATGGACTGAATTCATAAGAGTCTAATTGCCTACATCTCTAAGCTGGGTACATCCAAGGAGATGTATGATAAGTTGGTCAACATGTTCAAGGCCAACAATGCGAATCAAGTCCTATTCTTCAAGAATCAATGGAAGAATTTGAAGAAAGGCTGGGATGAGTCTGTTCAATCATATTTTCTGAAGCTGACCAAGATCAAGAATAATCTACTGGCTATTGGGGAGATAATATTTTATCGAGATATGGTACTCAGTATACTTGGAGGTCTCTCATTCGAATGGCATGCGTTCAATGCTACCATTCTCAATAACAATGTGATACCTGACATTGACGAAGTACTATCAATATGCGTACAAGAAGAGACAAGAATGAAGGAATATGAAAATGAAGGAAATGTCTCCTTCATTTCTCATTCTAGAAAGAAGAACTTTGGTGGTCCAAGGAACAAAGGAAGACGAGGGGCCCAAGGAAAGAAAAGAAAGTGCTACACTTGTCACAAGCCCGATCACTATGCTAGAGAATTCCCTTTCAAGAAGGATTATTGTGATGATGATGACAACAAAAAAAACCAGAGGAATGGAAATCAAAGGAACAACAGGTTCAAGGGAAAGAGGAAGGCTCCTTCCGGCGGAAATGGTTAACCTTTCAAAAGGTCGAGAAATTCTAGGTATGAGGAATCAAATTTTTTTGATAAAAGAAATGAATTCATTCTTGTATCGACCCTCTCTACTGCATCTCCACCCAACACTATGGATTTCTAGTTGATAGATAGTGGTACCTCAAGGCACATAACTGGGTTCAAGGAAGCACTTTATGGTATGGTTGAGAAGGATACTAATCTAGAAATTATCCTTGGAGATAATGCCACATATCTTGTGAAAGGGACAGGGACTGTGACCCTCCATTTGTCTCAAGGTCAAGTCCTCCGCTTGCAGGAGGTACTCTATGTACTTGATTTTAAGAAGAACCTTGTTTCTATATTGGCCAAGGAAGACAAAGGTTTCAATGTGGAATTCATTGATGGGAAGGTTCGTATTTGGAAGAGTTTCAAGGAAGTTATCACGATTGGGTTTAGAGTCGATACACTCTACCAGGTTGGAGGAAGTCCAGTGGGAGCGATGACGTGTGATACTATCTGAGAGACAGAACTATGGAACCAGAGGTTTGGACACCTTCACTACAAATCCCTTCCTGAAGCAAGGAAGGTTGTGATGGGGATGCCCTAGTTCACAAATGATCACGAAGGTGTATGTCAGGGTTGTACCGAAGGAAAGCATACAAGGGGACCTTTCCCCTCAAGCATCACAAAGACATTTGATGTATTGCAATTGATACATTCTAATCTTTCGGGTATGCTACCTATGACATCCTTGGGAGGATGTTCTCATTATATGATGTTCATATATTACTTCTTTTGCAAAACCTAAATATACTTCTTGAAGAAGAAGGATGAGGCTTTCATGTGGTTCTGTACCTTCAAAGACTTGGTGGAAAATCTGACAGGGAAGAAAATTAAGATATTGAGGACCAATAATGGTAGTGAATATGAGACGAATGAGTTCAAGAAATTTTGTAGAGAATCTAGCATCAAGAGGGAGACCAAAACTGTCTAAGAACGAAAGAATAGAACAATTGTGGAAGTTTCCCGTGCCATGCTATGTGACCAAGATCTACCATAGTTTCTATGGGGAGAAGCTATGAACACTGCAGTGTACATATAAAACCGATGCTCGCATTATTCTCTGGACTCCAAAACTCTTGAAGAGGTTTTCTCTAGTAAGAAACCCGACGTCTCACATTTTAGAGATTTTGGATGTCCTGTTTATTTTCATGTGCTGAAAGAGAAGAGGAGCAAGCTGGATGCTTCTGGGAAGAAGAGAATGTTTGTGGGCTACAACGAAACTTTGAAGGCCTATAGAGTCTATGTGCATGGACAAATTGAAGTGGAGATATGCCACGATGTCACCTTTGACGAAGATGCTTCCCTAAGAAAAGTAGTCAATCTTCTGAGATCTAAGGAAGATCATGAAGTGAGGCCTGGAAATCAAGAAGAACCAAAGGATGAGAAGATGCCTGATGTTGAAGGACTGATGGACCCAATTGATCCACCTCCTTTGATGAGGAAGAGACCACATGGTTCAGGGAAACTCTTGAGGATGTTGACAGAAATATGGCCCCAAGGGGGACATTCCATGAAAGCAAGAAGCCGAATAGATACCAAGGGTATCTAGTAGCCATGAGCACTATTGTACAATAGGAGCCTGGATATTTTGAGGAAGCCATAAAGCATCAAGTCTGGAAGGATGCTATGCACGAAGACTATTAGTCCATAATTAAGAATGATATTTGGGATGTGGTTCCAAGACCGAAGGACAAAGTAGTTTTCAACTTGAAATGGCTCTCCAAGATCAAGCATGGATCTGATGAAAGTGTTGAAAAGTTCAAGGGAAGATTCATTTTCCGTGGCTTCTCGCAAAAGGAAGGCATAGACTATGATGACATATTTGCACCTATGGCCCGATATACCACCATTCAATCTATCATATCCCTTGCTGCTATGCAAGGATGGAATCTTCATTAGATGGATGTGAAGACTGCATTTTTGCATGGTGCGATAAAGGAAGAGGTGTATGTGGAGCAACCTCTGTGGTTTGAACTTCAGGATCGGGACACCCATGTCTGCAGGTTGAAGAAATCCCTCTACGGGTTGAAGGAAGCACCCAAAGCTTGGCACGAGAGGATAGATAGCTACATGATGAAGCTAGGATTCACTCATATTAATGTTGATCTGAACCTTTTCTTCAAGGTTGATAGAGAAAAGCCTCTCGTTATGGTGTTGTATGTGGATGACCTCTTCCTGATAGGTGCTGACCCTCTCATTCATCAGTGCAAGAAGAAGCTCTTTGCTGATTTCGAGATGAAGGACCTAGGACTGATGCATTACTTCCTAGGCCTGGAGGTTTGGCAGAGACCTGGTGAGATTTTTATTTCTCAAGGAAAATACATTGTGAAGCTTCTAGAAATATTTGGAATGGTAGACTGTAAGTCCGTGTTGACACCGATGGAGCTCAACTTTAAGAAATTGAGCGGTAGCACTTCTGGGCCTGTACTAGAAAATACTACTAACTCCTGAGTATCGTCAACTCATAGGGGCCCTGATGTTCTTAGTGAACACCTGTCCAGATGTATGTTTTGCAGTGAACACTTTGAGTCAACATATGGTTGAGCCTCATCACATTCACTGGGTTGGTACCAAGAATCTATTGAGATAGCACGATAAACCATGGGCTGAGATACACTACTAGGAGTGTGACACTCCATGGATATACTCATGTTTATTGGGTTGGAAGTGTGGAGGATCATAAGAGCACATCGAGATGCTGCTTCACACTTGGTTATTCTTCGATATCATGGATGAGAAGGAAGCAGAAGTCAGTCACTTTGAGCATCGCAAAGGTCGAATGCATTGCAGCGAGTATGGCCTATTGTGAACTAGTTTGGTTATGAAATATCTTTAGTGAGTTTCTCAGGCATGTGCTAGATACCACTGTGATACTATGTGATAACTAGTGTGGGATTCGGTTTCCCGACAATCCCGTGTTCCATGATCAATCCAAGCATATTGGTATCAGGTACCACTTTATCCTAGATATGGTATAGCGAGGTGCCGTAAGGCTCGATTATATAGGAACTGATGAGAAGGTCGCGGATATTCTCACAAAGTCCCTGGGGAAGGTCAAGTTCCTAACCTTCCATGAGAATCTTGGTATCATGGAATGATCCTATGCTGAGGGTATTGTTGGACGATGAGCTCTGGGAGCTCCAGGGGGATTTTTGGATAACTTCTCGGAGCTATAAGAAAGCATAGGGCTAGGCTTTCCGAACCTTGTTGGTGTGATTTTTCCCCATCGTTGTGATGATTGAGTTGGTTCACTTGTCATTACCTATGCCCCGCATGCATCCTACCTATTGAGTTTAGAGCTCATGGGAAGTACCTCTAGTTTTTCCAGTTTGGTGGGAAAAGCTAGAGACTAGTAGCAAAGACTGATGGACACATTAGAGACTTTTGTACTCTCTATCTAGGATGGCACGATCCAACCACTTGATTTGGGATCAAGTATAGTGAAGTTTCAGACCTCCAACTGACTTCAAGTCAGGTAAACCAACTTCGGGTTGGTATGAGACTCTTTGTGAGTCCTATAGAGGTTTCGGACCTCTCGTTTGAATTTGACAGGCGAGAATTATGTCTTTGTGATTGAACCACTACTGTTCTGAAATAAAGAAGCCAGAAACGCAAGTTACGGTGGGATTACACATGATATTTGGATTGCATAGGTGGATGGTGTTCTCCCTAGTTGAGAGGGAGTGTTAATTTTGGAAAAATAGGTCCAAAATCCATGTTGTGATGCTCAGATGAAGATGCCAATATTTTTAGTGGACTCCTCTTTTAGAAAGGTGCCAGATTGATCTAAAGATCATATTATTCCAATGAGCAGAACATTTATTTTGAATTTATTCAAAAAATGTGCAAGTCGACCTTAAGGTTTTGTGCCCCAGCAGTTGTGTCACACACCCTCACTGATGGATATAAATTGGTCAACATTGGAGGAAATTTTCACTCATCTCATCCTCACACATTTTTCTCTCCTCATCTGATTGGTTCGATGACCTTGGAGCCTCTTCTCTCCACACGTGGGAAATTTCAGCAACAACTCTTTTTTGTTTTCAGCCTAGGGTTTCTGCAGCGTCTTTGACCAGTGTTGATTTTGGTCAACGCAAGGTCAAACATACCTGAAACACTCCCAAAATTTTGATCTTTCAAATCCACATTTTTTGGCACTATTCTCGAGGCTAGATGTTGACTTTGACTTTGTTGCATTGACCTAGCTGCTGTTGCTGTTTGCATTGACTGTTGACTGACAATGTTCACTTTTTGGTTGAATTTTGAGTTGACTATTTTGGCTATCCTAAAGGGTTGTGTGACATTGCTGGTTGGCTAACCATATTGAGACTTTGTTGGTTGAAGCATCTTGTTGATCGCCGTAACACACCAACACACTTATATAATTTTGGCTTGTCTTTTGTCGATCCACTAGTATGGTCTATCAACATTTTACTTTGTTGATTATGTGATTGCTGACTGATATTGGATAAAAAGTAAAGTTGCATCAAGCATAGAAAATCTACAATAATTTACAGAACATTGTAGACCAAGTAGCCATATCCATTGCGCATGGAGTAAAAAATCAGAAGTCTAAACTTGAAACTAAAAATCAACTAACAAAATGAACTGACTCTGACTTAAAAAAAAACTTATTGTACTTATAAATCAGTAGGAAATAAGGAAAAATTTATGGACTTCACTTCGGGCTCCAAGCTTCAGTGATTAACTCCTTCACACTTTGGCATGAAATGTAAAATGATATGTACAATGATGCTAAGAAACTTCAGAAATTTGATAAAAAATGCAGTGCTTGATAAGCCTACCATTTATTGTTCCTCCTCTGCAGTATTTCGCATTCCTTTCCTCCAACAAGTAAGCATGCATTCCTCTTGAATCTGAAATCTTTTACGGTCCCTTCCATATATTCTCGAACTTACCGTGCTTTCCTTTATCTCCATTTCGAACATCCCAATGGAGGACCACATAACCAATGCTGAAGTCATCCACCTTTCTTTTGATGTCATACACTTTCTTGATTCTTTCTTGAAGTTTAGAAGTGTTTTGAAACACTTCCTCCCTAGTGTGTTGAAAATGGATCATTTTTTTAATCCATCATTGAACATCATTCGGTTGGATGCCAATTTCCTGTAATATCTTCATGACTAGAACAACAAGAGAAGTAGGAAATATTGTATCAACCCTGTCCACTAAATCAAAAGGCGACATGTCTATGGACTTCTTTTTACTTACTTTGTCTACCCACAAGGCATTGATGAGTTTATTATGCCAATTTTTATTATTTGCATCCAGCATCTTCTTGATAATATTGACCAAATACTTATTCAAAGACTTGGAAAAACCATTACCTTGTCGGTAGTATGTAGTCGAATGACCCAATGTGATATTGTAATTCTCACAAAATTCCACCATCTTTTTGGAATGAAATGCAAGTTGCGTTATCTGTGATAATCTTCTACGGACAAAAAAATCTAGACAAGACATTAGATTCCAAAAATTGAATGATAACAAAATCAATTGCTTGCCTGGTTGGGATTGCCTCAATCCACTTCGTAAGATAATTTGTAGTCGGCATAATCCACTTATGTTGGGTGGATGATGAAGGATTGATCTCACCTATGAAATCGAGACCCCATTTTTAAAATGATGACTGGACTGATATGGGTTGCAAATGTAGCGGAAGAAAATTTCTTTTCCCTTGGAAAATTTGACATTCGTGACAACTCATCACGGTCTTGTACACATCAGGAAAAATAGTGGGTCAATAGAAACCAGCCTTCAAAATTTTTTTTGTTGTGGTATTCCAATATAAATGACCACCAAAATCACCCTTGTGGAAGTCACTCATCACTTCCTTCGCTTCACTTTCGATAAGAATATTCAACAAGACACCTCCCGGGTCTTTCCAATACAAAACACTATCTAAAATACAATACTTCAAAGATTTTAATTTCAATCATCTATCTCTTATTTTAGACACACTCATTGGAGGATTTAAATTTTGCAGAACATAAAATATATCAAAATACCAAGGTGATGAAATGAAAATTTGAGATACCTATGCCATCAAATCATCAACTTCTTCTTCAAAAAGTGCAGAAATCATATTTAGGTCTAGTGCATGTAGATTAGATTCTTCCATCAACTTTTCCAAACCCTGCCCCTTGATCAGGTTTTTTGGCTTCATCTCCAAATCATACTCAAGTATGGCTTCAATCCATTTCCCTCACCTCCCTTCTGTATGAGTTTTCATCAACACATCTTTCACCGCTAAATTCAGAACTTAAGCTATGATGTGAGAATGTAATATGTATAACCAAAAGTCCTTCAATGATTTCACCAAGGTGAAGGTTTGTTTCTCAATTATGTTGTATCTCAACATTGCATCTCTTTTGGTCTGGCTGAAAAATAAAATCGGCTTCTCCGTCTTTGAATCCTTTTTTTGCATTAGTACGACGGCCAAAGAGTGCTCGGAAGCGAAAGAAAATGTTATGAAATCTAAAGTATAACCAGGGTTGATCAATGTGGGAGCACATGCTACAGAAAATTTGACTAAATTAAATGACTTCTTCTCATGTTCTGACCATGTTACCTCGTTTTCCTTTTTCAGCATATATGCCATATCTCTAAGGTGTTCAGCAAGATTAGAGATGAATCTTCTCAAAAAATTTATCTTTCCATTGAATGAATGAATCTCCTTTTGTTCCTTGGGAAGTCTAATTATTGGATTGCTTTGATCCTGGAGCAATCAATGTGAATTATATATTTTGAGATAATGTGCCCAAGTAATTTTCCCTCCTTCATGGAAAATAAAATTTTCTTGGGATTCAACGAGATGCCTAATATTATGAATTTTTTAGATAATACCCTCAAGTGGTGTAATTTATCATCATATGACTGTGAAAATATAGTAACATCATCAAGGTAAAGTAGAAGAAATACATCCTTCTCATTCGAGAAAGCATTTTCCATAGCCCGCTGGAAAGTAACCCCCACATTCTTGAGCCCAAATGGAATTTTGGCATGTGTGAAGGTACCCGATGGCATGGTGAATGCTGTTTTCTCTTGGTCATATTCATGCACCATGATCTAGTCGTATCATGAATATCCGTCAGGAAGTGACATCCTTGAAGCTCCAACAACCCTCTGCAAGATGTGGTCAATTTTTGGCAAAGGATAATTTTCCTTTAATGACACCTTATTCATATTTCTGAAATCTATGAAGAGACGAATCTCTCCTGTCTTCTTTCTTATCGGCACAAGATTAGACATCCAATCCAAAAAAATAATAGGAACTATAATACCAACATTGTATAGTCTATTTACCTCTTTTTTAATCGATGGCAGCAGCTTGGGATTAATTCACCTCAACTTCTGACATAAATGATTTTGATCCAGTTTAATTGGGATGGTTTGTTGGATGATATATTTTTTGTACACCTTGTATTTGAATACTCCCAAGAAAAAATATTAGAAAACTCACTCAACAGAGCTTTATATTTACCTTTCAACTCAGGGGATAACTATTTCTATAGCTTGACCATATTCAGTTATCCTTTGTACCAATATTCACATCTTCGACACCTGTTTCTATGGGGACCATCATGGATATTTTTGGCTACATCATCATGATCAAAAAACTCTTCCAAAGGCACTAGAACTTGTGGAATGTTGTTTTCCTTCAGTTGTAGCACCACAACTTCAGAAACCTCAATTACTTGATCATCTTCATTGTACACTTCAACAATGTTTGTTTATCTCCAGAAAGTTGTTTATCTGTTTTTTATTCCAAAGTACTTTCCAGTATGTGATATTGTCAGGGAGATTTGGGCGATGCTTCACATGAATTTAAAATTTTTTGGTAGCATGAATATGAATCTTAAAATTACTGGGTGTTGTGGCAAGTGAATCAGCCATAAAATTTGGCTTTTAGGGATCAAAGAGAGTGTATACTATTGAAAAAACTTTAGAACATCAAGAATAGCATTATGATAAGCTCTCATCCTAGGATGTTTGACCTGGTACTACCCTTTTACCTGATTTATTACCAACTCGGAGTCACCATATACTGTGGTTCTTTTTGTGCCTAACCTTTTCAAATTTCGGAGACTAGTGATCAAGGCCTCATATTCTACTTCAATGTTAGAGAAATCAAAGGCTAGCTTGTAAGAACATAATATTACATTCCATGGGACTTTAGTTGACAGATATATAGGGCTACGGATCCAAATTCAGATGCCAGCTCCATCTTTTCCCATAGCACTATCGAAATCCATGGTCCAAAGGCCCTCCTCATCATTGGGAAACTAAAATTATGTGGCCTGGCCTTTTCCTTCTTTCTGATCGGTTGTCTCAATATGATCTTTACCTTTCTCTAACTTGACTAGTATTTGTTTTGAATATTCTATATTTCTCTCTGAATTTCTCAGCTGCAAGCTTTCGAAGTTCTGGTTTATGTTTTTCTTCGTTCAAGAACGCTTTGACACTATTTGACATCTTTGAAATTTCTTCACCTTCTACAAGTTGAATATATAAATTATCAGTACCAATATCATTATACGATATAAAAGAATCTAAATCAGTATGTACAAAGTAAATTGGGTGATTCTTAGACTTATCCTTACTAGTGATCATGTATTTCAATTTCACTTCTCGGTATAGCTTCCTATGTTGGCCAAATATCGAAATTGTTACGTATGAAAATAAAGATGTAGAGTACCCCTTAATTTGGCTCTTCAAGACCGTGAAAGTAGCATGCCATACCTTGGAGGTATGTCAACAACTACAACATCCATCAACAGAGTTTTGGTGGGAATTTGATCCAAACAAACAACTAAGTCTTTGATAAGTCTAAGGCACCAAACTCTACTAGAATCAAAAGAATAGAGATCATGATAGGGCCAGGTTATTTCCAACCCCAACTTATCCATTATAATCTTCGGCATTAAATTATGTGGGGCCCAGGAATCCAGCATGGAATTATGGAGAATATAATCATGAACTCTCAAGCTAAGATAAAAGGGAGGGACTTTATTGTATTCAAGATTTCCATATATGGTTGGACCAAATAGAAGTTCGAGATCGTAATCAATGACATTGACCATGTTTGACATGTGATCTACTTTCAACATCTTGGAAATTTGAGTTTTATATCTATCATTATTTACAAGCTTAGTGAGAGGAATACTCACCTTTAACTTAGAAATTTCATTCTCTATGCTAAACAAGTTATATTGTCTCTCTACCTCTTTCACAATGGTATCCCGCTTTTCAGGCTGCTCTTTTGCTGGAGATTCCTTCCTTTGCACTTATTTAGCCTTTTTATGGATTTTTAGATGCCTCACTATCCTTTCTGTGATTTATGGCAGCAAGCTCCTTCTCCTTGTTCAGACTAGCTTGGGGAGTTTGTTTGGGCTGAGTATATTTTTGCTCAGTTTTCCTCTTTTGAGTAGGAGTGATAGGAACATATAGATTTCTCAAAGTGTATTATCTCTGTGCTGAGATGAGAGAATTTAAATAGCCCCATTGATATTCTTTAAATTGTAATACCAACCCATCATCATTTGCAAGTAAAATTTCATGGTCATCTGGCACATAAGTTTATTCGATATATTCATCATCCTCTCTAAGATAAGCAGGTCCCTGATCTTTTCAAAAGATAAGATTCTCTTCAACAATGTCATCATCATCTTTGGGTGCTTGAGCATAGTTCTATTGTAATGGAGTCTATATTTTTTGTTGAGATTTATTATCTAGAGCTCTTTATTCTCTCTCCTTAATCCTAAACTGTGGTTGTTTTTGTCCTTGGAAGTTAGGAATCTGAACATGATTTTCTTGCTACCTTTATGAAATGGAAACTATATCTACCATCTTCTCTATAGTTCTTGTCAATTTGTCCAAATTTCCCTTGGATGAACTTGATGGATCTTCCTTTGTTGTGACTCTCTTTTCCACGTTACCTTTTGAATTCTTGATCGGAAGATTAGCTTCAACACTAACTGCATTTTTTTGCATATCCTCCAATGAAGTAGGATTAATTACTCTAAGCTAATATGCCATATCGAGGTAAAAGGCATATGTATACTGCAACAAGGCCAAATTAGGTGGAGGTTTGATATTGGTGGGAATGGAATTATATACCTTATTGAAGCGGGTAGTATAGTCTTGGACCGACTCAGTAGGTTGTCCCTTCAGTGAATTGTACTTGACCAATATCTGAACTGGATTTTTCTTTTCCTCCCACTTGGCAAGGAAAATATCTGTCAACTGTTGTGAATTCTGCATTGAACCAGCTGCCAAGGCTCTGAACCATTTCTTTACTTCTCTTGAGAAACTATGAGCAAGGATTCTCATCTTGGAATCATCATTTTCTACTTCTTCTAAATCTATGAAATCAGTGATCTTATAAATGTGCTGCCTTTATATAACATAAGTGGTTCCATCAAAGAGAGGAAGCCTTTGCCCATAGTTCTAAGGTAAATCAGTGAGTTGTCTTGGTAGAACCAATGGAGAAAATCTAGCCATGGTTTTTGTAGTAGTTAATATTGTAGGCACAACATGAAGTGCTTGTATAAGAGGTGTTTGTGTAGGAGGGAGGGTAGATGATGTAGAAATAGTGGTATGGATGGTTGAAACTAAAATAGAATCAATGGACAAGAGATCCTACTGATATTGTATGAAAGCCTTCTCGGAGGTATATTGGAGATGGTTTGATAGTTTTTAAATCTTATCAAATTAAATCCAAACCTTACTATCAAAATCTGACTCTGAATTGGATTATATAGATGATAAAATATTTTTGAGCTTTAAAGAATCAAATACAACTTCAGATGGAGATGTTACTTTAGACAACCTTAAAGGATCAAATACAATTTCGGGCAAGGATGCTTTTGATTTGGATCTAAAAATTGATAACTCAAATTTCAAATCGAAAGGAATGTCTTCAAGCGAAAACAATTCAAAACACAAAGATGTAGAGCTTACCAAAGTAGATGAACTCAATTGAATATCTGAATGCTAAGGTATTTGTTTTCTGATGATTCTCTCTGGATATTTAATGGGAGAAGTGAGATGCAGATCAGGATTCGATCATGTGTTCCTTTTAGGATCCAGTGTATTCTTTCTTCTGCACTTTTGATCTCTGCAACTTGAATCAACCTTCACGAAAACTATGGCCTATCACCCACAACCCTAGAATTCGATGAAAAAATAATTATACACCTAGGAAAAATCTGTCGTGTTAGTCTGCGACAACGGTTCTAGAAATGTTAGCCTCCACGATGTCCCAAGGCTGAGAAAGGATATTGGTGGAGGTAATCTAAAACCAAGATTTTAGTTTGGAAGCTAGCCCTACCAAACCAGAGAGTGCTCTCCCTATGAAATCACAGCCAAAGGGTTTGACTAGATATACTAGTTAGTTAAGCTCTAGGGTTTTGAAATTTTGATGGTTTTTCTATTAGATCAAGGATGAAAACGAGGTAGCTAGGCCAAAATTATAAAAGGGTTATAGCTTAAAATATATGGAGGAGCAATATAGAAATTATTTTATGATTGTCTTAGTATTTTGTCGGTGTAATGTAGTGTTTGAAAATGAAAGAGGGTATTAATGAGCATGTGTCATGAATTAATTAAAACAGAAGGAAGATTACATAAAATGGCATTGCAAAAAAAAACCGAGATTTCATGAAGAATTCTACTTATTAAACTTTTAGGAAGATCATTGAAGAAAGAAAGAGATGGAAAGGAAACATTTATATCATTTATATTAGACTATAATAGAGAAAATACAACATCAAAAACTCACTTCACATGAATTCCTATATAATAGCTGGATTTTCTGAATAAAAACTTAAGTACAAGCTACAACGCTATGATGTCCAACCATCAAAATTACTAAGAAATGCATACATATAGACAAAAAGACATTTCTCCTCGCTCGGGGGTCGAATCCTCGGTTCACATGATTCCCTCACCTAAAGCCTAAATACTAGGTTGGTTAACAAAAAACTCCTCAACATAGATAAATTGATACATTTGACCATAAATGATATTTACAAGCATGTATCCACCTCAATTTTAATCTAAGCAACATAGTTACACTTGATTACATCATTATAGATAAATAAAATGAAAAATTACATTAGACAGAGTTGAGTTTGAGTGATCAAATGGAGAAAATGATCTTCTAGGAAAAATCAGAACGAAATATCAGCAAAACGCAGCGTGCCAAGAGAAAACACAAGGAATTTGGTGCAAGAGATTTTTGGAGGCCTTCCCGAGGTCCAAATCATGATCTAAAAGATGTTGGAGAAATATCTACCTGTCTGCTACATGATAGGATCCTCAAGAACTGAAAACTACTACTCCTATCCCTCCAAAAATCCATTCTCCCACAAGTACTACAAAAACACAATGAACTTTTGAAAATACAGGGTAGAAAGGTGTTTTTTGATATTTTGACCGACTAGAAAGTGCTGACATGGTTGTCCCAAGGGATAAATTTGATTTATAATCCATTAGAAACCCAAATATGAAAAACGTTTAGCATTTGGAGGCCCCCAACAAATGCGTAGCGTGAGGCACGCTGCGTTTTTGGACTACGGACTATCTAGAAATTGCCAAAAACTCAAAAATCTTCAAAATTTTCCAAAATTTCGCCAACTTTGCTCAAAATTTCTCCAGAATTTCTCCATGAAGACCTGATATGGAATTATATGCTATGAGGGAAGCATCAACAATAAAATCTAACTTACCATTCTATGCTTCCTTCATTAGGGTTTCTTTGAGTTTTGCCTTCAATTGCTTGATTTTTTCCTGAGACACTTGATTTCTTATGTAATAGTGCATGGAAAGGTGTCTCTGAATATTATTGTTCTTATTTTTGCTCTTCAAGAGATTTCCCAAATTACCATTGACTCTATCAAGCCAATATTCCATGTCCTGGTCAATTTCTACCAATATGAGCTCATTCATTGTCATTTGGGTTGTTGGTGGAGATGCTTCTCTTTGTTGCTGAAGTGCCCTTTTTAGGCCTCTGGTTCCTGGACTCTTATTTGTCACCTGATCTTCATGCTCATATGACTCATCTATGTCAAATACTGATTTTCCCTTTGCGTCTTCCTTGTAAGCATCAACTTTATGTCTATTCAAGAGTAGCTAATTTACCTTCAATTTCATATTATCCTTCTCTATGAATGAAATCAAGAAATTGGACTTTGAAAATATATCCTTAGGTTCTCTAGTCTCAACATATTTCTCCATGATGACCTTCTCTGTTGTTCTCTGCTCTTCATCCACCTCCAAGTCTACCATGTTAGTGTCAAGATGGAATGGCTCCTCATCTTGCAAAGGTGCCTCATGTTGTGATGGTGATCTCTGTTTTGTTGATGTAGGCTTGGCCCCTTCCACAATATTTGGAGAAAACAAAAGCCTCCTTCCTCTCTGATATGTTTGAGAGACCTTAGCCCTAGGAGTCCTCTTGACTAAAATTCTGCTAGATGAGCCAATCTCCCTTTGCTTGGATGGTTTTGATGGTGTACTTTGTCTAGTAGGCTTACTAGCAGGGGGGGGGAAAGACATTACACTGAATGACTGTCTCCAAAGTGATGTTCATATGCATAAGCTAGTGAAATAAAATTATTTTGATGAGGGCATGGTGAAAAATTCTGGCTTGATTATCACTCTCTCTATGATGCACTTTCTCTGCCATTTTAGCCAAGCTCTTGTAGAGGTAGTAGGATATGTTGAGAGGTTTTACCCCTGTGACGTGCATTGGAAATCTGACATGATACTTGTATGATCTTGAAAATATTCACTCACACGTAAAATAATTCATAATGGCCCTCATCAATGGAGCACACTTATCAATTAGTTGTCCAAAAGGAAAACCTTTCTTAATGGCATCGTTGTAGTGATATTTCATGAAGGCTTTGTGATTCTGCACATCCAAATCTAAGCTCTTAAACCACTTTTAGCCACTGTTTGGTATCCCTTTAGTTGTAGCTATGGCCTCAGTTGAAATTTTGAATCTCACCCCTACAATGGTGACCTTATCCCTCCTAAGGTTAGTGGCAAACAAACTCGTCAACTTGGCATGATATTCCACTTATTCATTTTTCTCACAAAACACTAAACACCCTACATTTTGAAAACATTTTCTTGACCTCCTTTGTTGTAATATTTCCTTTCTCCCTCCATGTTGACAATTTTCAAGGCAAAACCCTAATGGGAAAAATAGGGGAAGTGAGTGAGGGGAGGGGATGAGGGGATTAGGGAGGAGATATTAGGGTAGGAAAATTTAGGGAAGTATATAGGGGTATTACGGAGGTGAAAAATGAAAAAATAAAGGAAGCGATTGGTCTAGGGAAATTATACACAGTCCTAGCCCTAAAACTGCCAAAAACGTAGCATAGGAGCTAGGGTTTGGATGTAAAGGTTTGGGAAATAAGGGTGAGGGGTTTTGAGGGCTTTGGGAAGTGTTTTTGAGTTTGAGGAAGGGTAGGGTGTGTATGGGATAGGTTTTCTTACTTGCAATTTGAAACATGAAACTCACCCACCAAAAACGCAGCGTGGGGGCTATAGGAGGATTTTAACCACAAAAAAGGAAACAAATGGTGATAGGAGATGTGAAAGGTTTAAAATTACTTGTATACTACTGATGAAACCTTTAGTTCCCCCTGAAAACACTTGGAAACAAGTTTTTTTCTTGTAGGAGTGAAAACGCAGCGAATTGGCAAAAACACACTATGGCTGCCTAAAAACATAGCATAGATGCTTGGAATGGGTTCCAATCAATTCTTTAGAGTTTCCTTTGATGATGAATGTGATGAGATAGTCTTTTATTTTGAATGAGTTCTCTATGCATATGAAATGAGTGAGAGAAATGATTTTGATGGTTTTTTATAGCTTGTGGAAGTCAAATTCTTCATAGTGGTGTGGTGGCCCACCATGTGATTTTCACTTTTGTCTTTAAAAATTTGCAGCTTTGGAACATTAGAAGATATTACATCATATTTTGAAATAAATTACAGGTAAAAAAAAACTTTATGAGCAATTTCCCTATTACTTCTTCATTTGTCGGATTTATTTGATGAAATGACAGATTTTGATGACTTAAACCCTAATGACATAATGGTGAAACTGAGCTGAATGAGGACCATGGTGGTATGAATGAGATGAAAATGGAGACTTTACAATGATGACTCATCTAACTGAAAGATGGCAATGATCAGAACATGATATTTTTGAAAGGAGTAGTAAGAGAACTAGACACACTAGCTAGTGACCAAATTTTTATTTGAAGACCTACTGAAACGAAAAAAATTTTACTTGACAACCTAAAAAAATATCTGTAAGAGCACATTCAATCATTGGTGATATGAACAACTGACTGACACTAACATAATGTACCAGTTATTTTATTCTCCTAGTGTGCACAAAGCAAGACAACAATTCTCTTGCTATTTTCCTTTTGTTCTAATTTTTCATATGAGGACTACTGGCAGATGTTTATTATTCTAGGTTTTTTCTAAAAAAAATTTCATTTCCATGTTCTATTTTCTGAAATTTCTAAGTGAATTCATTCACTTTCTCCTAAATTATTTTTCCACATGTCTAGATTTATTGCATGTATATAAAATTATGTGAACCTAGAAGGGGATACAAAAGTCATAACAATTTTTCTTCATGTTCCTTTAATTTTTATATGATTGAAAATATATAGCCTTACGAGAAAATAATTTTCATGTATAACAATATTCTTTAAAGCAATAATATCCCGGGAGACAATGATCTTCCTCTGGAGAGATTGTTTGCTTGAGGTTTGAACAATTTTCTTTTTCAATAAACTTCAATGTGTAGAAAGTAGTGATGGATAAAACACTTGATATCATTTATCAAGGAAGAGAATCATTTTTTTTTTCTCCCATACTCATTGGGAGAAAAAAAATTATTTGAAAAAACCTTTTCTGTGTTGTTAGTTCATCTGACTTCTTAATTCTTTACGAGGATTTTCATAATTTTCTTTGTTGTCTTCGAAACGTCCTACACATACTTGTGAGATGGATTCTCCCTTCACGGTTTCATGAAAAATAAATCCCAATTTAATGCAGGGCGACGTTTAACTACTAAGAATATTTCGAAATGTACTGGTACTATCATGCCATCTCAATTGTTTGTCCTTTTCTGCTAATTTAGTTCTTAACTACCCATGTTTTTAATTTCTCATATTCATCCTCTTTTTCCCTTAGTTGATTTATTATTTCTTGCCTCTTCCAACTGTGTTCCTAACTCAATAATTTCATATTTAAGCCATTTTTATTATTTTTCAAATACTAAAGTAGCTCCTTATTTCATTCATTTCACTTTTATAGATCAAAATTCAAAGAGATGATCTTAGCTTCAAATATTTCTCATTCTTTTATTTTTGTTAAGTTGTACAGTTACTTGTGTAGTGTTTTTTGAGTCATCATGATCCATGTTTTCATATACCTACGACTTAAACTTAATAATTTCAATCCTTTTCAATGCAGAAACACATTTTATTCTAAATTTGAATTCATTCTATAACCATTTTTCTTATGAATCAATAACTCCATCTAATATGATGGAAGTTGTTTCACGGAGACACCGATTTTATGAAATGCTACAAGTTTCTTCTTCAGATACAATGATTTTTTTCAAGTTTCTTCTTCTGATACAATGATTTATTTTATTGCAATATTACATGTTGGTTTACCTGATGAATAAATTTCTTCCATAATTATATTTCCTTTTCATTCATGGATGGTATCTATATTATCCCATACTTCCTTTGCACTTTCATAATGCATGATTTTCTCAATTTCTTAGTTAGGTAAGCTACAAAATATTGCATTCAATTCTTGAACATTCTTATGAAACTCTTGACATGATGGGGGAGTTTTAATATAAAAATTACAAACTAAATTCCAAACATCAGATGTAAGGGATATGAACCCAGACTTCATAATTTCTTTCCAATCCTAAATTTTTTCATCATTGAGTAGAGGCATACGTTGATTATCCATAGTTCCTGACATGAATTTTTATGCTACTAGTTTTACTTTATATATAAATGTTGATACTACCACTATATATGATAGATTTCTTTCACTATCACAATTCTCTAGAATTAACTTCTTCCTTTGAGATATCTTCTTCTTTTGCATCCTTGCCATAATCCCTCAGATCTCCTTATAGCTGCTAAAATAATCCTTGAAGGAAATTCTCTCATACCAATTTTTAAAAATACTAGTTTTTTAGTGCATTCAACGCATGGGGTGGATGAAGGACACTGTGCTTAATAGGGGAGGATTCTTTCCTTCGAGCAGGTAACAACTCAATTGGTTTGTTAGATTTTTAGTGGAACAAAATAACATGTAGTAAACTAAGTAAAGAGCATAACATGCTACAATAAGAAAGAAACAAGAAACAAAACATAAATATACAATAACAAGCTCAACCGAGTCAAACATACTAACAATTAAAATGGATAACTCTGTCCCTCTTATTAGTTGTTGATGGTATAAGAGAATAGGATGCTAAATCACTTGCACTCAATCCTTAGAGCTATGGAGCTCTAATATTCAAGGCAAGGGGGTATATTCCCTTTAAGATTCTCACAAGCCTCTCTCTCTCCTCGACGGATGGTAAAATAACGGACACTTGGTGAACTTCTTCTCTTGGATTGAGGTGTTGGGTGGCCAACAACTGAATCCTTCCACTCCTTGCTTCTTGGACGACACAATGTTGGTTTTCTCTCAAGAAATTTGGCCACCATAACAATGTGTTCTCATGTTCCTCTTCCCATGGCAGTCTTTTATAGGAAAATTAGAAATTTTCCCTCTCTCTCTTAGTACAAGATGGATGTTGACACAAGAGTGGGAAGTTGATTCCTTTGTGTGCTATAGTAAGGCCTCAAGGTGGCTCCAAGGCAGTTGTACTTGACTAGCTTGAGTGGGAATCTTCTTCTTGAAGTGTGCCACATTGTTCCGGATGGTTACTTTCCACATACCCAGGACTGCGTGACTATCTGAGGGATAACCACAATGATATTCGCTACTATAGAAGAAAAGGTTGTGCAGATCGATTAGGGTAAGTGATTTTTGTGTGTTATTTGATAAATTTTCTTACTTGACCTTAGGAAAACTTAAATTTTTCAGATCCTGTAATGGCATCCTTCCATGTAAATAGTTATTTGTACCTTCTTCTTGAAATTTCCTAATGTCTTTTTCTTGTACGATATTCCAGTGCTAACAGTTGCCCCCTAATGTATGAGGTCTAGGAAAAACTATATAGCTGAAATACATTATAGCTTCTTTTCTGTATAATCCATTTGAGAGAGAGAGAGAGAGTAACTTACATGAAACCTGATGTTGGATACCCCTTGCCATGAGTAAGAGAGGTACCATGTTCTGTTGGAAACCCACAACAGATAAAACAAATACAATATTTCTACGAGGCAGGAATGTCCTATGCTCATCATGTTTTGGATAGTTAATCTTATATGAGAGATATAGGTTCTGCCTATGTCACTTGTGTTGTAGTGACATGTTGTTTGGTTAATGACGACGGTAACTGACACCCTCAGGGGCATTTTTTATTTGAAATTAGGTTGAACATGGTACCCGGATGCATAATATTTGTATGTCATGTTTTTAGAGTAAATGCTCATTGTATGTATGGGTTTATGGCTGGGGAACTTCCTATGTAATCATTCCCGAAAGAGATGCTTATGATGGCACGGGTCATTGAAAAATTATGAGAAAGTGAAATGGTTGTGAAGTACAATACCATATTGACATGAAAGCTTATATTGTAGTCAAATTTCAGGATGATCGATGACATCAATGGGAGAATCTGACTCCCATAGTACCATCTGAGAATTCCCCTATTAAGGTGAGGAGCCATCGAAGGTACTTCCTCCTTCTTCGAAGATGGTTGTTGAAGTCGACAAGAAGGAAGCCTCAACTGACTGAGAGACGTACTGATGCAAGGGACCATGGTCTCTGATGTAGCACGTGGGTTGTGATAGGTTTAACTTAGGAATGATGATGAGAAATGGTTATAAATGATGATGGATGTTCAGTGACCCAAGGTCGCAGCTTGTAAATGCAAGCGACGATAGTCATAAAAATTTATGGTGAGGAAATACCTGGGGTCGGTAGGACATCGAGGGTGAGTATGTGGTTGTTATGAGTGTCATGGTGGGGTTAGGTAAAGAATGTGAAGCTCTAACCAAGGGTTATTAGGGACTGCTTCCAGGTGATAAATGTGGATGGATGGGTGGGAGTGTTCTCCTAAAAAAGTCTTTTTACACTGGAAAAAATAATACAGAATGAGTTTGGATGTAAAATCATGGAGATAGGTGCCCCAATAAACATGAAAATGTTCCCTCACTTGTGGTGTGAGGAGGGTGTTTTTTGTTGAGGGTGGGAGCCCATTAGTTACTATCAGTGCGAGGGTGGGTGCCCCATTGGTTAGTCTCAGTGCAAGGGTTGTGAAGCGGATGAAAAGTGTTGTAGATGGGCTATGCTGATGGGGGTGTGGTTGGTCAAGTGCGAGACATGGTGGTGCTTATTCGATCTGCTTATGAGAATGGTAGTCCGCAAAAGGGGTTTTATCGTGACATGGGTAAAACTTGACTTGATGTATGATGGATGGATAAACATGAAGTGCTTCCCAGACTTGGAAGTTATGTCCATGGCTCTAGAATTTTTATGTATGGTCTACTTGAGTGATGGACACCATGGAGGGTGAGGCTCTACTGACCGACAAGAATGCTTATCATGTGTAGGGTGAGGTGATGATAAACATGGTCAGGTGACTGGAACCTATGGCTATTTCCCATGGAGAAATGATGTTAGGATATGCAAAGCTTCTTTGGAGAGCCTATCATGTTGGGGATAGAATGATGCCTCATCTTGTACCTTCAATGGCTGAGGTGACAGGTGATTTTTAGTTCTTGTAATACCTGCAACCAATACCCCAAGTGAAAGCATATTTTCTATTCAAACATATATAAAATAATGTTGAATGAAAAGCGATAAGAGAGGGCATACCTATCTTAACTAAAACAATGATTTTTTCTAAGGCGTAGATGCATGAAGCCTACTTTGGGCTTGATGAGGTTCTAATCACTTTTTTATTTTGGTTTTTCAATTGGGCGTTATGACCTCCCTTTATGGTCTATTGAATAATCAGAAAAGAGTGATACATGGGTCAATATCGCTCATTTTAGTTCATTTGTGTCATTTGAGAGCTTCAGGTTAGAGTTGAGCCCATGGTGTCGAGCCTTTCTTGGTGTTATGGTCAGCTTGAGTACCTGGGATTCACATTGTTAGTGTCAGGTAGGGCCTTGAATGTCCTATAATTCACTTTTTTTAGTTTTTTCTGGTGGGTTGGGGGGGGGGGTCTGTAGAAATTAGGTTTTTATGGATACCTGCCTCTTTTTTTCCTTGATTGTGCCAGCGATCAAGGTAGAGGTGCATGAAAATCATGGGGAAATAATCTTTCCTGTGAGGTTATTGCACATGGATGTGTTTTTATGTGATGAACCAGAAATATGTTCTTGATACAGACGTGTGAACATCATGGCTGTGTAGAAAACATGCGCGATGATGAGCCAAAAACAAATTGTTTAAAATTTTGGATTTTTTGGTTTTTGGGTTACTGATTTGGTTTTGTTTGGTGACAAGATGTTGTTGCATGAGTGTGATTGGCCTGACCTACGCATTGTTGTGGCTCAGGATGCTAATGCACAGAGGCTCCTGGAATAGTGGGGCCTGCTAAGGTCCTTAGAGAACAGTATCTTGAGATCACAGGATAGACTGTTGTTCCTGGTCTGTTGTTGGAATAGGAGATGTAGAGTGATGGTACTGAAATGTAGAGATGTCACCATCCATTCGAAGATGGATGTGTATTTTGTGACCAGTCTACTACCTTAGGGCGAGGTGCTACCACACCCACTCCCTCCTGGGCAGGTGAATATCTGACGCTGGGCGACGCAACATTGTGGTGGTGTGTCGCTTTCCCAAGGGTGTGCCCTTATCTAGTCATTGAAAAACCTAGCTAACCGATGTGCCTTGGCGATGATAGTTTTCCTGACTAGGTCATTGTCGCCCAATAGGGCATCAGGGCCTCATATTTGTGTTTTGCTCTGAAACCAGGCTGATCACTTTTATGACTGGGTGCACCATGTGTATGATGCCATGGTGACGCAGCTCGGGAAGGTTCACAGAAGATCTTATAGAGTGTTTACATATGTGATCATCCTTTGCAGTATCATGTTCGAGAGGGTGGTGATGCTGCGATGCATTGTGCCTGTGCATATTGGTCCTCATCAGGATCCTCGGATGTAGCGGTGGGTGTTGGTGATGCCTCGTGGTGGAGGAGGGGAGGCGGGTCGATACTGGGATGTGACCATCGAGACGTGGTTCTAGGAAAACCCACAGATGTTTTTGGACTATCCATACTCAGGGATGGATTTCTGGGGGATCCAGATATGGGTATTCCTACCAGTTATGCATGGGGCCATGCATGTATGACCTTTTGATATTTTTTTTGCATTTTTGAGTATCTTGTGATGTGTATATTTATATGTCTGATGTGGTGAAACTGACACTATCGTTGCTTCCCTTGAATATGTGGGAACGGTTGAGCATCCTCTTGCCCATTTGGTGGGGCATCAATCATCAAGGAGGGATCTAGGTGGGGCTACTTAGCTCCAAGTTGAAGGGCATGGTGATGCTATTGACCCCTTAGGGGAGGGTAGCAGTGAAACCGTTGCCGGGGATGCTACTCTTCTTGGTCACAACGATGTAGCTAAGGTGCGAGTAGCGGTGGTCGAGGAGAAACTAGTTGTTGGTGAGGCTCGTTTAGTAGACTTAGCTGACGCTTTGGGGTGGGTGGAGAGGTTGAACCAGGGCATGCCTACTCTGGGTTTTGTGCAGGACTTGGACAACATATGGCTTGAGGTACTAGTGTCTTGAGAGAGGGCGTATTGCCCTACATTGTGCCGTGTGGCACTTTCTATTTTGGATGCTGCACCTGTACTGGCACCAAGTGTAGCTATGGGTCCAAAGGACCCACCTGGCGGGGTTAAGCCCTAGATATCTTATGTATTCAATTAAAGTTCCCATTATGAGGATGCTTCCCTATTTTTTGATGACATGTATATATATTTTTGGTTGAATTGTGGGTCAGAGACATGACTTGTATATTGTGACTCACACATATTTTTTGATATATATATGTGAGAAATGTATTTTTGTGGCTCTGATGATGTGTCTATGGTTATTTGATTTGATGGATATCATGTACCTATGATGGATATCTATTTTTTATTTTTGTTTTGTTTTTCTATGGATGATCGTTTATACGAGATGCATTCCAGTCTAGAATGTGATTAGCTATGCGATCAATTGTCTGGTTTTGATTTCTTATTATATGTGTGAATGTAATAAGATCAAACTAACAACTTAATCTCTGTGCATGCAAATAATTCCTAAATAGTTGAAAATATTGTACATCAAAATCTTAGTTTAACATTGAAAACAGTAGTTGGAAATAAAGGTAGATATCTAAATGGTGAATGCCTTGGTTGAAGGCCTTGCTCATCAGCCCGATGATTGCAACATATTCTGCTTGATTAATGGTGGATGATCCAATGCATACTCCGTTGGTGAATAATGGCGATCAGTCAGGATCGTAAATGGTCCAGGCGGCTGCTACTATATTTTGAGACCATCATGATGCTCCATCAACGAATCCAAAATAATGGAGGGGGGAACAATCCATCTGTGACACCAGAGAACTATTTTATAATGAGTCTTTAATCATTGTATTCATCAAAAAAATAGGTTATGCTACATGCATATTATCTCTAGGGTTGAGGCCTCCTGCCCTTTATGGGTTAAATTTTTTGAGGTAGATCCCATTGACAGGGTTAGCTAGGAATGTACCATTGGGGTCTGACACGATGTATACCCCCTTGAGGAGACAATATCTTATGACGTAGGGACATTTCCATAATTTTTCAAACTTCCCGAGTCCTAGTGCCTCTTTCGCGACATCGTAGCAGAGGGCTAACTCTCCCTCGGTAAATAAGCGAGGGGTGATGTCGCGATCAAATGATGCTCTTACCCCTTTTTTATGTGCCTCGTTATGTTGGAGCAAATGTCATGGATTTTCTGTGAAGAGTTCTAGTTGTACCAATCCTTGTTCGAAAGTTTGGGTATCATCAAGGAGTTCAATGGTAGCGTCCAAGTTGGGGATTTTGCATTCGATGGTAATCACAGCTGCGACCCGGTACACTAGTTGGAAGGGTGTGAATCCTGTTGAGTTTTTAACTATCGTGCAGTATGCCCATAGGGAAGAAAAAACCATGTGGTGCCAATTTGTCTTATGATTATTCACAGTATGCTATAATGATATGGTGACGCGAATTCATGTGTGAATCCTAGGTGGTGAGATTGCTCATGGAATATTTCGTTTCGAAATATTTTCCATGATCAGGGACTAACTCTTTCGACACATCGAACCTCTTGATGACATGATTGAATAGAAACTGTGTCGCAGTTTCTTCCATGATGTCATATGTGGGCATTTCTTCTGTCCATTTAGAAAAATAGTCGATGACAACGATGATGTATTTTAGGTTGTAAGATCATGCAGGGTTGCAAGTCATGAAGTCGATCCCCCATTTACAATAGGGACCAACTATAATGACTGATGCAGAAGAGCGAGAGGTGCTCTTGCCTTATGAGTGAAGCGTTGACATCGCTCACATACTTTTACTGCCATGATGAAATCATAGAATAAGGTCAGCCAAAATTATCCTGCCTATAGAATGTTTCGTGAGGTAGCCATTCCGGAGAGGTGGCCTCCAGAAGCTCCACTATGACAGTCATTCAGGTCTTGCTCAACTTGGTCATGTATGAGGCATCAACATAGGATGGTATCGATGCCTCACCAATAAAGAATGTCTCCCATGAGGAGGTATCAAGGGGGCTGGTGGCGTATGCACCTTCGGTCGCCACGTGTGAGATTTGTATTGAACTTTTGGGTTTGGAGAAATATGAGGATATCAACGTACCAAGGATCATGAGTCTTCACTAGAAAGAGATGCTCATCTGGTAGTGATTCATTGACTGGGGATCCTTTAGTATGAATTTGGATGTCGGTGATGAACTCAAAAAAGATCAAATCTTACTTGCTCTTGGGGGAGTTGCACTGTAAGTCAAACTCCTGAAGTAGGACTTCCTAATGAGTGTATTTGTGGTTCATCAAATGGCAGGTCAACAGGTATCTCATGGGGTTGATAACTGCGTCGACTGTTATAGTTTTCATGATAATGTAGTGTTGAAGCTTTTGGACTGTGTGTATAAGGGCTAGGGAACTTTTTTCTTCAGGTTCATACATTAATGAGGGGCCTGATAAGTTTTTATTAACATAATAAATTACGTGTTCTTTACCATCGGGTCCATCTTGGATTAACACCCCAGATAAGAGGTTTTTGATGTTGAAAGATATAGGGTGTAACCTTTGTCATAATTTGGGGGGTTGATCAACAGGACAAAAGATAATGCGTCTTTCAACGCCTCAAACAATTGTTGGGCTTGATCATCCCATTCAAACGGGATATCCTAACGAAGAAGGCATAGGAATCCTCGTGCACAAGTGGTGTAATCCAGGACAAAGTGTCTCAAGAAATTGGCCTTCCCTTGAAATTTTTGGAGTTACTTGAGATTTCGTGGTTGTGGCACCTCTATGATGGCATGGAACTTGAGGGGGTCCACTTTGATCCCTAGCTAGGATACTATAAAACCTAAAATTCGATCTGCGTTAACGCAGAAGACGCACTTGAGAGGGTTCAATCATAGATTGTAATGTCGAAATATTTTGAATACCAACCATAAATATTCTAGATGGTCGCTTCAATTCTTGCATGAAACAGTGAGGTCGTCCAAGTGGTTGAGGATAAGGTGGGCTAGGGAATGGAAGATATAGTTCATGGCTCGTTGGAAGATGGCTCCAACATTTTTAAGGCCGAATGGAATAAATTGGTATGTGAAGGTGCCCCATGGGGTTGTGAATGTTTTCTTGTATCGATCAGTATGCCAAATTTGAATTTGGTTATATCTTGAGAAAAAATTCATGAAGGATAGGGCCTCATGTCCGACGCAAGCATCGATGACTTGGTCGATGAACTAGGTAGGGTAGTTGTCTTTTGGACAAGCTTTGTTCAAATCTCGGAAGTCATTATAGACGTGGATGGTGCCCTCTCTTTTCATGATGGGAACAAGGTTTGAAACCCATGATGTGTAAGCTATGGGGTAGATAAACCCAACTTTGTGAAGCTTGTCGATTTCTCACTTGATTTCTTCTACCTTAGATGGGTGTAATTGACATTGCTTTTGGCTTACTAGTGGTATGTCAGGCTAGGTGTCAATATGGTGCTCTATGATAGTGGGATGGAGCCCTATCATTTTTGAATAATCCCATGCAAAGATGTCTCTATACTCTTGCAGAAATTTTTTATAAGAGATTACTTCGTCTGGGGAGCATGCTTCCCCCAAAGATATTTCATTGATTTTTTTTGGGTTTCTAGAGATATTTACCATGATGGTTGGTGAAATATTGGAAATGTTCCTTTCTTCGAATGCGTCAAGTGGCAGGATGGGATTTTTGAACCAGTTGACTTTCCTAGATGGAAGGAAATATTTTGATTCGATAGCGTATATCTCTTATTTTTCTCAGTTGTTCGAGCCAAATGTCTTTTTGGTAAGAGAAAATGAGCAGTGATGCATTGCATCCCACAGAAAATATGGTTCGATCATGGCCTCCAAAATATCCTCGTCTGAATGGAAAAAGGTATCTAAGGGGGAGTGAGTTTATGTGAGGCCATGAGGAGGTGGTTTGGGCCTAACAGAGCTGGTCGATAGACACGAATAAGATTCCATAGTTGATGCTGTGGAACCAGATAAGGTCGACAGGGTGTAGATAGATTAAGTTTACACCATCAATGGTACAACTAATTTTCTAGTTGTAGTGGTCTCGACACCAATGACAGATGAGCAGACAACACGAGTCATGGTTGCTATGAATGACAAGATGAATCGTATGTGGTGTTGTGTGTCATCGACATTAGATGGTAGAGGAATTTCCATTGTGGTGGCTTGTATGAGAGAAAGCTTAGGTTCCTCACATGGCGTACTAAGGGTACTTGCACTTTCCTGGATTTGGAAGTTGTGCTGAGTGCAGAGCCACATAAATATTTTCATTAAGGGGAGTGACTCTATTTCCTGATTATGGCTGGTGAAAATGGTGCATGGTATCATGGTTATTATCGAGTATATGGTATGAGAAGCAATGCTACTCTTTGTCCCTAAAGTGGACGATCGGAATTATTAGCCGTAGGGGCATGATTCGAGTTTTTCCATCTCGAATTTTTTGGTTTTGGATGGTCTAGCTCCTTCGGGGAGTTTAGAATTAATGCTAATATTTCCACTTGTAGCCTTGGGAGGTACTCAAAATTTATCGTATGGTGGAATTATGAGAAAATCCTGCAATAACAACCTGTGATATTATCTTGATTAGAGAGATTGATCTTCGAGATTGGGGTGACCATGCGAAGCCTGTTTGGAAGGTTCTTTAGTTCCTTACATTGATTGACTCGGTGGTCGATTTTATCACATAGCCCGCATTTTTTCCTTCGCTGGTCCTGGGCCCTTCTAGGACGGTGGGATATTTTAGCTCTCCTTAGGTTTTGGTATTGATGGGGGGCAGGTTTCCTTGCGTTAGGTTGTCTTGGCTCTAGACAAAATATATCCAGGTGTTCCACTTCAACCAAGTGTATGATGTCTATTAGAGGGCACACCAAGGAGATGTAAGTACAGTGTCGAGTCTGATGGTTGCCTTGACAGACCAGACAAGACTGTATTTCTTTGGTACTCCCTTCCCTTTGGGTTGATAAAGTGATTCAATACCATTTGCAGAGCGATTCTAGGTCTAGGAATTGGGAAACCAAATGGTTACGTGCGTTGCATAATGAAAAGGTTGGTATTATTTGTGAAGGGCAGTTGGGGGTGACGATTTTCCCCTAACTGGCTGCTTTTTTGCTGACATGAAGAAGATGTACCTACTTTTCACATCTTCTTGTGTTGTCAAAATTTCCATGGATTATGTCTCTAATTTGTCTACTACAGAGAGGCCTACTATGGCCATGCATAAATTTTTTAACACTGAATGAAATCAGTGGATATAATGGAAATGACGAGTCGTGTGGTCGCCAAAACACACCTGAGACGAATACTCGATTGCTCGTAAGCCGTCATAGCATACGTGGTCAACTAGATACTATCTTTGAAACAAATCTAAGGTTGTAGAGTCAGCAATGAAGTGATCTCATTCATCATAGAGTGCACATAGTGGAATAGGTGGCGGAGGACGATACCAGGGGGGAGGTGGTCGTTCAAGTGACTGCCTCGCCTCTTGTAGGTACAATATGGTTCTAGGTTTTTCCTCATCCATCTGCATGGGTGGATTTTAGGGATCCTATTGGAATGATTTCTCTAGGGCCTGCAAGGCATCCCTATAATGTGGCATATCTAGGTAGTGATGAGTGTATTTCCCATAACGACCACATATTTCACACGCATGATTGGTGGGCAATGCTTTACCTTGATTTTTCATGGTGTGTTCCCTTTTAAGGGAACTTGGGGGTGCGACATTTCTTTCAGTTCTTAGAAGAGGTTTCAATTCATCTAATTCTGAGTAAATATTGGTACGATGGCCTACGATATCACATAATGCACAAGGTTGCAATGCCCTCGGTAAGTTGGGGTTTTCAATTTTCTTCCCTTTTTTGTTGGTTTTGTTGGTCTCTCTGACTGTCGCTCCTATGGGAGTCTCGTTAACCAGTGTCGCTTCTTGAGAAGTGATAGGGTTTATCCCTGTAGAAGTGATCCCAGGGCTTCCCAACATGGCTGGTGGGACCAAATACCAGAGAGGTATAAAAAAAGACATGTTTGGCAATGTTACAGTTGCCAAGACCCATTTTGACACAAAACCTAGTGGAGGGTATAAGAATGGGGTTTGGGAGATTGTTGGAGAGGGTTCCCTTAGGGTTGAACTTTCATATATTTTTGGAATTTTTTTGTAAATTTTTGTAAGTTTATTCATGCACAACACAATTCAAGGGTCTTTGGGGTGGGTCAACAGTCCTCATGAGTCGTAATGGGTCAAAATTTAGAACAATGGGCCACAAACCACAATTTTCAAACCTTAGATGAATGCAGGCTAAGAGTATAAATAGGAGTGTAGATCGAGTCGACATGAGACAATATTGATGTTGATGATATAGATATGACTGTATTTTGATATTGTAGCAAATTGTATCGGTTAGAAGGCTCCAGCTGGCTGTGTGTGTGGAGACCTTAGTCCTGCTATGTGTGGACCCCACTGGCTATGTGCACGGGTCAAATGAAGGTGTTGTAAGGGATATCTAAAATGTTAATGAATGAAGAATTGTTTTGGATGATATCTTAGTACCAAGTGCATATGTTATTCTCTTTATGATTAGTTCTGCATGTTATTTTTGGTTATCGTGTTATCTATATTCAGATTGATTGCACAACTATTTTCTTCTTTGGATGAATATTAAATGAATTGATCTCTTACTGTTGAGATTTAATAATATGTATGAAGGATTATTACAATGTGGATTCTGTTTTAGCACGCGCATAAGGTATTTTGTATATTTGAACTAAATCTATCTTATTAGGGTTTCTGGTTAGGGCTTCTGTTGCGAAGGCCTGGTCATAGCTTTTTTAGATCTAAGGACACCCACATCATTTAATTCTCCTTCCGGGTGTGGGAACTTGGTTTCAAAAACCCCCCATACTTCTTCGGGTGACACTTTGACTTACAAAAGCAGGTCACTTCCGAAAGCGCCAATAGTAAGAGGGTTTTGTTGGTTAACCTTAAACTCTGAACTTGGGTTAGGACCTCTCAAGCCAACAAGTGGTTCTGTTGCCGGGACTGGGATCATTTTGAGAGATATTAGATGATGTGGAAACCTTTAAAGCCTAAGTTAGAGGACAGGTTTGAAAAACAAATTTAGGAATTTGTCGTTAAAGAAAACATAAGTAAAAAGCTATCTACTGAAGATTAGAAACAAATGTATATTTTCACATAGGCTCATGAGATCTTGTTTGTGACCTTTGTGCAAGAATTGTAGGAGTGGTTTTCAAGATTAGTTGAGTTAGAAACCTATTGGAAGGACAACAAGATCACGCAATGGACACTTGAATTGATCCAACAATTGGAAAACACTGATAAATCCATCACCCAGACTGTAGATCACTTGGTTGTTAGCATCTTGCGTGGGTTTGTGACAAAATTTGTTGTAGAATAGTTTGTATCATATTTTAAAGCTGAAAGGATTATTTTAAAGGGGTTGTGAGGTAAATTATTATAAACTTTGCCTCTGCTGATTAAGATGCTATTGCGTGAAAAGGGTGTTTTATGCAGCTACGCTAAGTGAATGACCCCTGATAAGATAAAAAGGACTACATGCAATGGAAAATATTATTGGGCCAATTAGAGAGGGGACAGATCTGTATATATCCCTCTAATAAATTCAGCTGATATAGAGAGTACCAAGGCTACGCGTGCTGAAGGTATCCCTCCTACTATGCCACAATTGAAATCGTGCAGGGGTAAGCCATCTCCTACCCCACCACCACCGCTACCTGCAGAGGATATGGCTGCACATATAAAGCTACCCACCTTAAAGGGTGTGGGAGATGAGGATATGGATTGGTTCTGGTTTGTGGCTGATGCAGTGTGGACTGCGCAAAATGTTAATACTGATGCTGTCAAGAGAGAGCAAATGGCTATGGCGTTTGAAGATCACACATTAGATGGGTTCATCGGATATCTATCCTAGAACGTTGATCCCATTATTTTGAAGATTAAGGATGCTCTTAAACAACAATCCTAGAAGTCGAAATCCTACTCAGAGTGTGTGATAGGATTAAAAGATATCAAGCAAGAGTTGCAGGAATCACTTTGGGAAGCTGATCAATGACTAAGGCACACCATCATAGAATAAGGATTTGTTTGCGATGATAAGAACCATAAGGAATGGTTCATTTCCATGCTCTTTCCACATCTTCATGGGCCTATGGGTCAATAGAAGATAGATTCTTAGGCCAAAGCTCTAGAAGCTTCTATGAAACTAGAAGTTGCGCCTAGAGAAGATGCTCAATTTGGAACGCTGCAAATTCAAATTAGAGGCTATGCACTTATAAATTCATAACCTACATAGAGATCAGGGTAATGAAGTTTGCGTGGATGTTTGGTACATACGATGTAAGGGTTCAGGACACACCAAAGATAAGTGCACTCTGTTCTCAGATTACATGCAAGAAGGGGGACCGAATCCACTGTGTCCCAATGATGCTGTCAGGCCAAGTACCCCCATACTATGGTGTGCTTATTATAGGGTAGTTGGATGACATGATACAAATCACTATCCTTGATTAGGAAGCTATGTCCCAGAGCTGAAGCAACAGTGGTGTAGATTCTGCTCTTCAGTTGGTCATGATGAGCACCACTGTTGGACGTCCGATCTAATGATGGATAGTGCTAACCTCTATAGAGTTCATGTCGAACCTTCTTCACCAACATCTCCCTCTGTACGTGGAGGATCTCTAGCAAGAGTAAGGGGAGGCAGAGGAGGTGGAGGCACAGGTCGAGGAAGAGGGCAATTAATGTGCCATAAATGTGGAGACACTAGAGACTATGCACGCGATTATCCAAACTGTGCGTGACAACCTTGCAGGTACTGTAGGGCATTTTATCATGTAATTAAATATTGCCCTATGTTAATTTCTAGAATGTAGGAAAAGTGACAGCAGATGCCTACACAAAACATACAATTGGTTAAAGCTGAACCGCACGATGATGGTTGAAGTGTAAATGTAATTACATGTAGTGGTGCTGCCATCGAAGGAGATGAGGAAAAGAGGGTTGATGCAGAGCCGCTGATCAGAAAGGTGTCTGACAAGAAAGAAGGACTCAACCTGCAGAAGGAAAAGGATACTTTCATTAAAGCCAAGAAGGATTTTTCTACTACAGTAGCATCCACATCAAATTTTATCATGGAACCAAAGGCTGATGATGAAGTCAAACCATTCCTACAAGCCTGTATTAAGTTATTGTGCAATTAGAAGGAAGTAGATAATTTTTGATCAACGGTTGTTATTGATGTCAACCTAAGCAGCACCAGGGGCTACCCCAATATTGCATGGGAATTTTTACCTACCAAATTACTATATTCTAGGTCAAGAATCCTTTTTATGATTTCTTCTTGTCGAGATGTTTCCGTTGATATATGGCACACCACCTAATTCTTCATGGTTTGAGAGATATTCATGTTTGAAGTTTGTACCCCTAGTTAGTGGGCTAAAACCCCATGGGGTTGTGACATGGGTGGTTGAAAATTCAAAATTAATATTTTTTAAGCTCCTAAAATCCCTCCCACGTTCACTTGTTGAAGCCCCTCTCAACCTAAGAATTTATATAAATTTTGATCCTCATTTCCTCCTTATGTACAGATTTTGCTATCTGAAATAGGTCATCATGGAATTTTCACTCTAAATTTGTTTCTACAAAGTTTCAGAAGCATAAATGTTTATGAGGCAAAGCCAAAATCTTGAGGGCACTCCTGTGAAAATTTCATATCACAGTGCACAATATTTTTGGAGATATGATCTGTGGAAGTCAGTGTTTTTGTAGGCTCCTGAAATTCATCTCAAAGAAGTGACCTTGGGAAAATAGTCATAACCCTCTCTCTGAGTATCGGATTGGAATTCTATGAAAAGTGTAAGATAGTGCATAGGCTGTAGTTTTTTCTCTATAAATTTCATAGCCAAATAAAGAAACAATGACATGTGGCACACTGTAGAAGTTCGCTCTACTGAAATAGTCTATAATTAGGGCATTGTGAAATATTGTGCATAACTCTCTCTTGAAGAATCCAAATTGGGTTAGACCTGTGGCATTGGAAAGATGACTTAGAGGACTACTACAAGAAAAAAATCACATATTGTGGTTACTAAATAACAGAGATACACCAGATCCAATAACAAGCTCCTAGAAGGCAAGAAAAATCTAGATCATGTGTTTTCAAGGGCTACAAAGGACCAGAATTTCTAGGGTAGCAAAGGAAAGCAAGGTGAAATGGAGGGTATCATGACAAGAGTAGAAAACAAGGTGCAGAAAAGCAACAAGAAGTTCATCACGTGAATTCTTCAAGTGGGAAGCACTGCATATAGTCAGTGTAAAGGTATCATTGTACTAAGTCATTGTCAATACATTACTGTAAAAATTGTACTAGTGTCTATTTGCCAAGAGTTGAAGAGGTAGTGTCGGGAGGTCTAGGATCATCATTAGGTGGTCGTGTAATAGTTTAGGTTATGGTCTAGGGTGTCTTCTTCTTCTACATCATTCTATATCATTGTAAAGTGGACCATTTTCCCCGATACGCGAGTCCATTCTTCTTTTATTCTTCTACAAGGTGGTAGGGTGGTGCTAGGGTGAGTTTTAGCTCATTGGGTGTTGGGGAATCCGTTCAGTTGAATACTGAAGAATCTCAGGCGTTGGAGCGTCCATCCAGTGAGAGCTAGAGAGGAATTATTTTATATATTCTAGGAATTTGGAGCTTTATTTTCAATCGGAGTTGAATATTAAATAATTATTAGAAAAGCATTAGGTGGTTTTTGTCCCGGAGTGGGTTTCCACCTTAAAAATTGTGTGCATTTGTGTTCCTTTTGTTTACTTCTATAACTATACAAACAAGGATAATAATTAAATATTAAGTAATGCTCTAATTTAAAGGAATACCCATCTTACCCCCCCCCGCTCTCATTATTTCCAACAATAATATTCAGGCCTTGATAGATAGTTGCATAGAAAATGAAGTACCTTGAACGAAGACTAAAGTTGTGAACAAGATTATCAGAACAAGAAGAGAAATGGTCGGAAGATGCACATGACTATGCAAGTTAGTGAGTATGATATGGCTCAATTCATCTTGGATCTCGGGTCTAATGCAAATTTTATACCTAAGCAAACCTGGCAGAAGATGGGAGAACCAAAGATGGAATGGTCCACCATTTAGTTACACATGGCCAATCAATAGAAGATCCTTCCACTTGGAATACTTCCATAGGTCCTGGTAGACATTGCTCGAGTAAATGCACATGTTGTTAGGATTGGATTAGGCCATTGATATGGGAGGCATCATCACCCTAAAGCATAGAAACATGATCTTTGAAAAAAATGGTACGTGGGTGATAGTCCCACTGGATCTGGAAGAAGGTGAAAGATATACAAAGCCAGTGTGCTAAGGAGATGATGTTGACCATATTTACAAGCTATCTATGCATGATGAATATTGGATCAACCCTACAGCTGATGGGATTATAAATTGGGAGAAAGATAGTTCATGTTTTTCACATTCGGATGGAGAAATGGAGAACTCGTAGAATCGGTTGCATGATGTTTCTATGTTGCGTTGCCTCAAGATCACTAAGAACTTCCACTACATCTCGTCATAGGTAAGATAAGTACCCTATTTTGATGGTTCTGGTAGTGTCAAAGTATTTCTGGAAGAAGTTTAAAAGGTTGTCCATGAAGAAAGAAGGTTTTGGGTGCTTGACCTGGCTATGCGCGCAACCCTAGAATGTTGGTGGGATACGCACAAGGGTGTGTTTAAGGATTGGGATGGTTGTAGAAAAATGAGGACATTGTGCTTTGAATCTCCCGCTACCCCACCAACTGAGCTTTTCTATGGTTAGGGAGACCCACACAAGTACCTAGCCATGTGGGTGGAAGTGTAGAAGGAAAAGACCTCGAATGAGTTGGTTCATATGTTTATTCATTTGTTGGGACCAGTATCTACCACATGGTATTTGGAAACGGAGCTACACCGATGAACTCACCATTGGATTACAGTGATTGATGATTTCCTATGAACCTTTAGCTTGGTTGGGAGATCGGAAAAATTGGATGAATCCCTGCAGGACATAGATGCTATTGTCTTTAATGACTCTCCACCTCGAAGGGAATGTGATACACTATCATGGGATACACAAATGCAAGACATTGTCAGCTGCATGAACTTGTCAATAGAAGAAAATGAAGATGATCCAAGGAATGTCAACATCCATGAGTTTGAAGGGGAGCACCTAGTTGCACTACCGTCATTTGGAATGGTTGATGTAACTAAACCTCTGAAGTTAAAGGAAGTAAAAATTGGGACAAAAGAGTAGCCCAAGTTAGCCAAAATTAGGGATTACTGGGATGATGATACAGTAGGGAAGATTGTGGAGCTACTAACAGAGTATCAGGACTTATTTCCTTCAAATTTCTCTGAGCTCAAGGGAATTGTAGAAGACCTAGGTGTTATGAAGATCACGTTGAAACTAGATGCACGCCCGGTCAAGCATAACCATATCGGTTGAACCCAAAATATAAGAAGAAAGTAAAAGAGGAATTAGAAAATATGGTGGTTATATGCATCATTGAGCCGGTAGAGCAGTCTGATTGGGTAAGCCCAATGGTGGTTCAGGAGAAGAAGCCCAAAGGATAGATAATGATTTGTGTAGATCTCTACAAGTTGAATGATGCCAGTGTGCATGACCCCTTCCCTACTCCTTTTTCGGATGATATTATGCATAATGTGGGAGGAAAAGAGGCTTATTCATTTAATGATGGCTTTATAAGGTATCATCACATATGCATTATGCCTGAAGTGTTGGGAAAGATACTGAGAGGTGGGGTGAATCAAGATCTTGATCTATCAATCAAAATTTTCTATTTCTTTTCTCGATCACCCATAATGACCTCATGTAATGTAACTAGCATATATACGCGGATATCCTTAAGGAAACTCGCATGCTCGTATCTCTTATTATGCAGATACCTTATCTTAGATTATTGCATCATTCATTCATTAGATGGTCAAGAAGTTAAAGAGACATGGGAGTAAGAACAGAATAAATCACCACTACAGATCACATATGAACACCAGGATTTTAGGTGGAAACCCAATTCGGGAGAAAACCACCGCCTTGCCGTTGTCTTAGCTTCTCAATATTTTATTATAAAGAAAACATCTTACAACCATGTACCCGCGCAGACTCATACCAGACGCAAGCACTCCACCTGCCGCAAGGCTACAACTCTTCTCTCGTTTTTCTTTTACCTCACTCTCTCCCCAAGGGAGGGCCTACCCCCCTCGCTCTCGTTAACAAGAAACCAACACACCAAAGGGAGCTACTACCCCCTGACTGAAGGCTTCAACCCTCAGCTCCACTGCAGACCACGTTTCATCAATTTTCAAACTGGATCAAACAACTTCAATACAACCCTTCACTTATCAACAATCATACTTTGCCCATTACTTCCAACAGAACAGTGAAACCACTGTAACCAGAATATCAGAGATAACCCAGACTTCAGAATAGATATGCAGAATCACATTCAACCTTGAGAAACTATAAGTTTAGATACCATACACGCCTTTGTTTAAACAGATCCGCGTATACAAGCGCTTTTCACGAAACGAACCCGCGTATACATCTATGCATTTTTGAAAAATGACCCTAACTGCCTATATGTGCCTTTGTTTAAACAGATCCGCGTATACACGTGATTTTTATGTAATGAACATGTGTATAGATCTATAAAAGATAAACTTTGCAGAACAGACTAGATCTATGAACTTACCCAGATTTCTTCAATTTCTTCAACAGATTTGCGCCAGGTCTTCAATACTTCTTTTCAGATCATCCTAGAGATTCATCATTTCCAGATCTAGAGATTTTGAACCTTCATCATATTCATAGGTGCATCATAGATTCAGATCTATCGATTAAGAACAGAGTTCAACCATACAGATAAACTTCAGAGTGAAGTATTCATTTAAAGCCCAGACACTTGCACACCCTTGCACTTATGATTTTTTTTCTCCTTATATAGATTTAGCCTTTGTCAATACCATGAGTCAAAACCACACAACTTCCGATGGTATTTCTGGACGAGATAAAATAGATAATCCAGTGCTCAATACAATGGGTCAATACCATGGTAAGAGCCCCTGGTTTTATAAATTTAGAGCACAATTAGGCATACACGACTTGGCTCGTAATTTTACGCATACATACGCGACTTCTCCTCAACTAACCCGCATATGCTTTGTGACCTACCTTGTTTAACATTAATCATCAAGCAGGTTCCAACAATCTCCCCATTAATTCATCAAGTATGTTCCGATCAAGTGCAGCTTCATCAAATAGGTTGCCATCAAGGACAACACTCTGCATCATATTGCCAACAATCTCCCCCTTTGGACTTGATGGCAACCATGATGGTGTTTGATCATCACAACAAATAGATACAATGATTATAACCATTATGCAAACACCATGATATTCTCCCCCTATTCAAACACAATCAAACACCATGTTACTCTCTCCTTATTCAAACACCGTGTTACTCTCCCCCTTTGACATCAAGGGCAAAGGGCGGATCAGAACCAAGACAAGGTTTTTCTTTCCTTGTATAAAGAAGAGCTCTGTAGATCTGATGTGCAGTGAAGTTACCATGCTCCCCCTGAGATGATGCTGAATCTTCAAACATATTTTTCAATGATATACATGACTCTATGAACTTAATATCAAGGACTCATGCTTACATCAAATATCCAACCAAGTGGATTTACATATATGACTCAAATACCCAACCAAGTGGGTTTACAAATTTGAACAAGCCCTTTACAAGACTAAATATTACAATTTACATCATAGGTCATTGCCTTTTTCATCAAATTTGAAATATGACTCTTTATAACCAATATCAAAAGACCTCAAGAGAGAGATCATATTTCAAAACCATCAAAATGCCAACAATGTATTACATTCAGCAAGGCTAATGCTCCCCTTGAAATTGTGCTCTTGTTCTTGAGCCAACTCACTGTTTTTCTTAACAGAAAAGCATACGCTTCTATCTCCATTGGAACTCGCGTGTATACGCGACTTTCCTTCATGAAACCTGCATATGGAAAGTGAAAAACTGAAAAATTCACACTCCTACTTCTCCCCCTGAATCTGTACCACCTGTACCTGTCTTCTTTTGTCACAACAGATGCACTGTCAGAAATAAACATAACCAAAATTACCAAAACCAACCATGGGAATCATCATACATTGCTCCCCCTGAACACTTTCAACAACCAATCATTAAGGCATCTTTACCCAATATTAGAGAATGAAACATAAATATAAGAGCTGAAACATCATCAGAGATACCAAACAGTACTGCAGTTGTGCTGAAAAATGCTGACCCAAAACAAAATTTGTCAGCAACTAACCATACGCGGTTTTCTGTGTATAAACCTGTGTATATACGTGACTGTTGTTCAGTAAACTCGCGTATCCAATTTAATCTTCTGAATTTAAACAGTTTTGATTTTCTGCAAGGCAGAGACTACTCCCAGCTTTTGTCTGAGATATTTGAACGCTTCCCTGGGCAGAGGTTTGGTAAATATATCAGCAACTTGTTCTTTGGAGGGAACATACTCCAACTTCACCTTTTGTTCAAGCACTTGTTCACGTAAGAAGTGATACTTGATGATAATGTGCTTGGTCTTAGAATGCATAAAAGGATTCTTTGAGATACCGATGGCGCTTTTATTATCACACATAATGGAGATAGGAGGTGAACATTTGATTTGAAAATATTGTAAGATTTGCATCATCCAAAGAAGTTGAGTGCAACATGATGCGGCAGCCACATATTCAGCTTCTGCTGTAGATAAGGCAATAGAGTTTTGCTTCTTGCTGAACCAAGATACTAACCGGGGCCCCATATAGAATGCACCACCACTAGTGCTTTTCCGATCATCAACATTTCCAGCCCAATCTGCATCAGTGTAAGCATGAAGAGTGAGATCAGCATTCTTTGGATACCATAATCCAAAGTCTTGAGTTCCTTGTAGATATTTGAATATTCTTTTGACAGCCTGAAGGTGAGACTCTTTTGGATTATCTTGGAATCATCAAACAATCCCAACTGCATGCATAATGTCCGGTCTAGTCCCAGTAAGATACAAAAGACTTCCTATCATATATTTGTATTCTGGTTGATTCACCATGGGAGAATCATCATGAGAACTGAGATTACATCCGGTTATCATTGGTGTACTTACAGGTTTGAACTCTTCCATGCCATACTTCTTCAGAATTTTCTTAAGGTATTTTTCTGGTGATAAGAATATACCATCTGTAGTTTGATGCACTTGCAAGCCAAGAAAGAATGTTAGTTCCCCAAGTAAAGAAATTTCAAATTCTTGCTGCATGACAGAAGCAAATTTATGACTCATAGATTCTTCATTACTTCCAAAAATGATATCATCAACATATATAACCACAATCAATAGTTTATCATTTTCAATTTTTGTGTATAAGTTGCTATCAGCAGACCCCTTTGAAAGTCCTTGTTGATGAAGATATTTGTCAAGACGATAATACCATGCCCTTGGAGCTTGTTTGAGACCATATAGTGCCTTTTTAAGTCTACAAACAAGATTTTCATCATTTCCCAAAATGAATCCTTCTGGTTGTTCTATATAAACTTCTTCTTCTAGATCACCATTGAGAAATGCAGATTTAACATCCATTTGATAAACTTTGATTTTTTGAAAACTTGAAAAAGCAAGAAACATTCTGATGGCTTCAAGTCTAGCTACAGGAGCAAAAGTTTCTTCAAATTATATACCTCCTTGTTGAGTATACCCCTTGCAAACAAGTCTAGCTTTGTTTCTTACAACATCCCCATTCTCATTTAACTTGTTTTTGAATATCCATTTAGTTCCAATGACATTTTTGTTATGAGGTCTTGGTACTAATTCCCAAGTATGATTCTTTTCAATTTGATCCAGCTCTTCATTCATGGCTTGAACCCAACATTCATCTTTGCTAGCTTGATTGACATTGTGTAGTTCAATAGTGGATAGAAATTCCAAATAGCTAGAAGATCCCACAAGAGTCCTTCTTGTTTGTACACCTGCTTCCTTATCTCCCAAAATTTGAGATTCTGGATGATTCTTTTGAACATATCTGGATGGAGCTTTTTCAGATAAATCATCTTCAGGTTCTTCATTTGGTTCACTGTCTATATCATTTCTATTTGATGTAGAAGGATATAAGTCACCATCGTCTTCATTTGTTGTTTGTTTTTCTTCTTTTGGGGCTGCAGGAGACTCATCAATAACATCATCAATACATTCAACAATCTTCCGAAGTCTTTTATTGTAACATTTATATGCTCTACTCCTAGAGGAGTACCCAAGAAGTATTCCTTCATCTGCTCTAGGTTCAAACTTGCCAAGTTTTTCATCATTATTTTTGATAAAACATTTGCTTCCAAAAACTCTAAAATGCTTCACAGTGGGAGGATTACCATACCAGAGTTCATATGGCATTTTATCACTATTTATACGAACATGTGCCTTGTTAAGAATATTTACCACTGTATGTGCTGCTTCTCCCCAAAAAGTGTCAGGTGTTCCGGAATCATCAAGCATAGCTCTAGCCATTTGTTGAACTGTTCTATTCATTCTTTTTGCTACGCCATTTTGTTGTGGAGTGCCAGCTACAGAAAAATGTCTTTTTATGCCATGTTGTTCACAAAATTCAAGGAATTCATCTGATGTATATTCTCCTCCTCGATTAGATCTAAGACACTTGATTTTTAGATCTAATTCATTTTCAACCAGTGCCTTGAAGACCTGAAATTTTTCAAATGCTTCATCTTTGTGTTTAATCAACCCAATCCAACACGTTCTAGAGAAATCATCAATAAATAAGATATAGTATTCTTCACCACGTGGTGACTTTTTCCTCATAGGTACACATATGTCAGTATGAATGAGTTCAAGAGGCTTACTTGATGATCCTTCCTTGGCATTAAATTGCACTCTAGTTTGCTTACCGAATTGACAGGATTTGCATATGATACTTTCTGGTAGAGTAATATTGGGAAGACCACGAAAAACATTAAGTCTGCTTGATTTGTTGATTTGAGAGAAACTTAGATGCCCCAACCTTCTATGCCATAGCCAATTTTCTGAAGATTTACTCAAGTAACATTGTTATTTGCAGTTCTTCAATACATACATGTTGCTTGGAGTTATTTTTCCTTTTATAATTGTTTTACCTGTATCAAGATCACAAACCACACATTCTTTTGAACTAAAGACAACTTCAGTTCCTTGATCACACATTTGAATTACACTTAACAGGTTATGCCTTAATCCATCCACATACATGACGTCATTAGCCTTCACCTTTTCTCTTAGAAACACAGACCCTTTCCCTTTAATTACAGCAGGAGTATCATTTCCAAAAGTAACTTTCTTTTCCTTTTCTAGAGCACTATATGCACGAAGTTTGTTTTTGTCACCTGTCATGTGTCTTGAGCATCCACTATCAATGTACCATTGATTTTATTCACCTTCTGCAAATAATGCTATGCCACAATTTTCAACCTGTAATTCCTTCTTTTTCCATACCTTGGATTTTGAAGGAAGATGCTCTTTTGGTTGAACTTTGCTCCTGCATTCAGATTCTTCATGGCCAAAGTTATTACAATAAGCACATTCAACTTCATTTAGGAGAGGAGAAAAGTTGTTATATGTATTCTTATTTGTTTCAATATCAATCCTTTTCTTTCTTGCTTCTCTTGTCATGATGGTTTTATATGCAACACATTGAACAACTTTATGACCAAAATTGTGACATGAGAAACATTGTCCATTGAAAAAGAAATTTCTGCGATCATGAAGTCTTCTACTTGAATTTACCTGTTGATTGGTGTTTCTTTGAAAGATATTCTTGTTAGTGTTCTTTGAATTTAGATGATCATGCTTTACCTGTAAAGATTCTTTATTCCCTTGCTGAGTGGTAGAATGTTGTAAACCAGCTGTAGCGGCTTTCAGATAATTTGGTGTTGAAGCCTAAGAAGATTCTCTGATATATCCAAGACCTGTCTTTACAAGAGGAGAACGTTGTACCTTGATAATCTCATCTAAGGTTTCAAATCCTTTAGCAAATCTAAGATTCAAAGTCTTTACTTTCTCAAGTTCTTTTCTTAGACTTACTACTTCACATTCTAATTTCTTATTGTGTTTCTTCTCTTCTTCATTCTGCTTTTTCAGAGTCTCAATGATTATTTTACTTTCTTCCAAGCATATTTTGAGTTGATTGTTTTCATCAAGAAAATAATTGTTATCTAGAGCATCCATAAAAGTATCCTTTTCTTCTCTAGAATATTTTTCAAATGCCATGAGAAGTCTAAGATCTTGTTCACATTCTTCCTCACTATCAAAGAACCCATCACTATCTTCATGAGTATAGTAACTTTTTCTAGTGCTAGACCGGTTCTTATTCCTTCTTGCTACTTCCTTCCCTTTTGCAGATGTTTCTTTATAAGGACACTTAGCAGCATAATGACCAACTCTTCCACAATCAAAACATTTGAAAGGAAGCTTACCTCTGAACCGTCCTGTGCCAAGTTGAAGTTTCTATACAAAATTAACCTCATCTTCTTCTGAGATATATCCTGATCCTTCTGCTTCTTGTACTTCTTTTCCTTTTTTAGAAGCTCTAAAGATGACTTCCTTGACTTCAAATGGTCCTCCTCTTCTCATTTCATAAGTAGTTAGTATGCCATGAAGTTGCACCACAGTGAGATTTTGAAGATCCCGTTTTTCTTCAAGAGCGGAAACTTTTGACTCAAATTTTGCCATTAGTGATCTTAATATTTTCTCAACCAAAGTAGATTCAGCTATCGTTTCTCCAAGATTTCTCATACGATTTACAACATCATCAAGACGTAAAAAGAAACTGGCAATACTCTCATTACTATGCATCTTTAAAGTTTCATATTCAATACTGAGAGTTTGGAGTTTTGCACCTTTTACCTTTGCATCACCTTCATAAATTAGAATGATTTTGTCCCATATTTCCTTTGCTGTATTCAGCTGCATGACCTTGACAAATTTGGATTCAGTTAGACTTCCCAATAGAGAATTGACCGCCTTTGCATTTGTTTCATAATTCTTCTTTTCCGTCGGATCTGTTGGTACTGCGGCTGGATGTTGATATCCTCCTTCAACAATGGCCCATTACATTTGCTCCCAGAGACTGAAGATAAGATCTCATCCTTGTTTTCTAGAAGATTAAATTGTTTTCGTTAAAGAGCGGAGGCCTGATAGATGCTAATCCCTCTTGATTGCTCATCTTGCTTGATCTTCCTTCTAGCGGTTAAGATTTTTCAGATGGACCTGCTCTGATACCAATTGTTGGGAAAGATATGGAGATGGGGGGGAGGGGGTGGGTGAATCAGTATCTTGATCTTTCAATCAAATTTTTTCATTTCTTTTCTCAAAAACCCATACGCTACTTTACAGAACAAAACTAGCGTATATACGCGGATATCCTTAAGGAAACTCGCGTATGCTCAGATCTCTTATTATGCAGATAATTCTTATCTTAAATTATTGCATCATTCATTCATTAGATGTTCAGTAAGTAGTAGAGATGTGGAGTAAGAACAGAATAAATCAACACTCATAAGCATCACATATGAACACCAGGATTTTAGGTGGAAACCCAATTTGGGAGAAAACCACCGCTGCCGTTGTCTCAGCCTTCAATATTTTATTATAAAGAAAACATCTTACAACCATGTACTGGCACAGACTCATACCAGTATGCAAGCACCCACCTACAGAAGGCTACAACCTTCTCTCATTTACCAGCCTCTCCTGGAAGGGAGCAACTACCCCCTGCTCTCATTTACCAGCTATTACTGGAAGGGAGCTACTACCCCCTTACTGAAGGCTTCGACCCTCAGCACCACTGCAGACCACGTTTCATCAATTTTCAAACTGGATCAAACAGCTTCAACACAACCCTTCACTTATCAATAATCATACTTTGCCCATTGCTTCCAACAGAACAAAGAAACCACTGTAACCAGAATATTAGAGAGAACCCAGACTACAGAATAGATATGCAGAATCACATTCAACCTTGAGAAACTATAAGTTCAGATACCATACGTGCCTTTGATTAAACATATCTGCATATACACGCGCTTTTCACGAAACGAACCCGCGTACACATCTGTGCATTTTTTAGAACAACCCTAACTGCCCATACGCACCTTTGTTTAAACAGATCCGCGTATACACACGATTTTTATGAAATGAACCTGTGTATAGATCTATAAAAGATAAAATTTTCAGAACAGAATAGATCTATGAAGTTACCCAGATTTCTTCAATTTCTTCAACAGATTTGTGCCAGGTCTTCAATACTTCTTTTTAGATCATCCTAGAGATTCATCATTTCTAGATCTAGAGATTTTGAACCTTCATCATATTAATAGGTGCATCATTGATTTAGATCTATCGATTAAGAATAGAGTTCAACCATACAGATAAACTTCAGAGTGAAGTATTCATTTAAAGCCCAGACACTTGCACACCCTTGAACTTATGATTTTTTTTCTCCTTATATAGATTTAGCCTTTGTCAATACCATGAGTCAAAACCACACAACTTCCAATGGTATTTCTAGACGGGATCAAATAGATAATCCAACGCTCAATACAATGGGTCAATACCATGGTAAGAGCCCCTGGTTTTATAAATTTAGAGTGCAATTAGGCATACGCGACTTGGTTTGTAATTTTACGCATACATACGTGACTTATCCTCAACAAACCCACGTATGCTTTGTGACCTACCTTATTTAACATTAATCATCAAGAAGGTTCCAAAAATCTCCCCCTTAATTCATCAATTATGTTCCCATCAAGTGCAGCTTCATCAAATAGGTTGCCATCAACTTTATCAAGTAGGTTGCCATCAATGACAACACTCTGCATCATATTGCCAACATGAAGACCACAACAAGAAAACCTTTGCAACATAATGGGGGTATTTTCAGTACATTGTCATGCCTTTTGGGTTGAAGTATGCACATGCGATCTTCTCACGCATGGTAGTGGCTGTGTTCAAATAATTCATGCATAAATTCTTGGAGGTGTATTTTGATGATTGGACAATGTTTGGATTGGTAAAGTAACATGTGTCAAACCCGTGCATGATGCTTCACACTTGTAGAAAACACCATATTTCACTTAACTCGAAGAAATGTATATTATGCGTGCCTTTTGGAATTTTTTTAGGGCATATACTATGTCAACTAGGATTGATGGTAGACCTAGCCAAGATAGCAGTTATCATCAACCTAGAAGTTCCCACTAATGAGAAACAATTGCGCTCCATCCTAGGACACACCAAGTATTACAGGAAGTTCATTCAGAGCTATGATCTGATCACTGCGCCAATGGAGAAGTTACTAAGGAATGATATGTCATTTTTTTGGGATGAGGAATGTCAAAAGAGATTTGAGCTCTTGAAGGAGAAAATGGTCACTGCACCTACTCTAATATTTCCAAACTGGTCTAAGGTTCTTCATGTACATGTGGATGCATCTAGTATAGCACTTGGGGTTGTTCTAGCGCATTCGGGAGAAGGAGACAGTGATCGCTAGGTTTTTTTTGCCAGTAAGAAGCTCTCGAGTGATGAGTGCAACTACTAAAACACAGAAAGGGAAGGATTTTCCATGGTCTATGCTCTGCAAAAATACAAGTACTATCTACTAGGATGATGGTTCAAAATGTTCACTAAACATTCTGCTTTGAAATATTTGGTCAATAAGCCTGTGTTGGGGGGGAATATTTCTAGATGGTTGCTGTTATTTTAGGAGTATGAATTTGAAATCATTATAAAGCATGGAAGAATAAATGCTGGACCTGTTCATTTTTCACGCATCAAAAATGGGGAAGAACCAACTAGTTTGGAGCAGGGGTTACTTGATGCACAACTTCTTGCTATCAAGGTAGTTGATGAGAAATTTCCTGATATTATTCAATTTCTGACTACTGGAAGTGCACCTGATCAATATTCGGTACAACAGAAGAAGGAGTTGGTTGTGCACGCAACTGATTTTACCTTGATTGTGGGTCAGTTGTATAAGTTAGGAGCATATTAAGTATTGAGAAGATACGTGTTGGAACATGAGAGGTAGGATATCTTGGCTGAGGTTCATGGAGGGGTGGAAGGAGGCCACTATCTTGGGAATGATACTACGCAGAAGGTGTTACGTGCTGGGTTATGGTGGCCCACACTACAGAGTGATGCACAGGTTAACTGTCGAGTCTTTGATGCATGCCAGAGAACGGGGAAGCCCTCACGCAGATATGAAATTCCCCTACAGCCATAAATGGTCCTGTAGGCTTTTTATAGATGGGTTGTATATTTTTTTCGACTGATCAATTCTCCAGGGAAGAAGAATGGAGCGTGCTATATAATCACTGCCACAAATTATGTAACCAAATGGGCAGAAGATAAGGCATTTAAGGACTGTACTGCAGATACTACTGCGCACTTCATTTTTGAACATATTTTGAATAGATTTGGATGTCTGAAGATATTGATGAGTGATAAAGGTCCACACTTTGTTAATGAAACCATTGAAGCTTTGACAAAGAAATTTCAGATCCATCACCAAAAGAGTACCCCTTATCAACCACAAGAAAATGGTGTAGTAGAGGCTTTCAACAAAATTTTGGAGGATGCACTCATAAAGATCTGTAGTGCCAATTGAAATGACTGGGACGTGCACATCCTCTCTGTGTTATGGGCCTATAGCAACACATGCAAGAATTCGACTTGAAAAAAACCTTTTAGGATGGTTTATGGGAAATAAGCAATCATGCCAATTGTAATATTCCTAAATTAGCATGGAACTAATTGGAATATTAATTTTTCTCTTAACACATAGTAAGATTAATAAATGGGTAGGGAGGCCCATAAATATTTTTAGCAGCAATAAAATACCTCTTAATGGGAAAATGGATCATATTCATAGCTAGATAAAACACCTTCATGTGTGAACAAAGGCTAATGAATGTGGACAAGGTCAAGTTTGACCAAGTCAACAAAGCTAGTATGGAGGAAGTGGAACTTTAATGGAGATAAACTAGTGGGAATATGGATCAGTCTAAATAGTTAGAATAAATCCACCTTGAGTATGGAATGAGGCATTACATGGATATTAAGTCAAGGTTGACCAAATCCAACATAGTTGTTATTGAGGAGTGGCATTGATGATGAGACAACACAGTTTTGGAGGGAGATTAACTACATGAAGATGGAAACCCTAATGAGTGGGACCCAAGGTGAGAAGGCTCACATTGCTTATAAGGAAGAGGATGGAAGCCATATGGGGTTAGTTGATTATATGATATTTTTATGAGTATATGGTTTGTTTAGACATATCTCATTCTCTTGCTGTTTAGATGAGAATTAATGCTATTTAGCATTGTGTGTTCCTGATCGGGAATCCCACCTCTTTCCTTGAGAGGCCTCTTAGAAGAGTTTGAATTGTATTGTCCACTATCTGGCCAAGCTTATTACTTCAAATACAATGCAGATCGTGTTGAGGGTTTGGTTGTATTTGCAAGCTGCTACAAGTGGAGGTTAGATATCTTCAGATCTAGGCCATTTTAGTGCTCCTTTTTAGTGGAGGGGACTTCTACTTCATTGGGATGAGAGTATTGGATGTCTTGAGATTCATTTTATAATCTTTGCATGTGTCCAACCATATTCCAAACCCTACAGTGCATTTTTACTTCCAGATCTGCGTTATTCCTATAGGTGTAGTTGCAAGGTACTTTGGCATACCATATGGAGAGTTGGTTTTCAAGTGTTGGGAATCTACCCTTCACTTTAGAGATCCATTGGAGGGGATCATTCTCTTGCTCATATCAGATCAAATCCATTTTTAAATATTAATATTTCTGAAAATCTTCAGAATTATATCTCATATATACTCATTGTACATGGTGTATTATTGAAAACCCCAAGGGGATTCTGAAGAAGAGCCTATATAGTGTATGGATATGTTATAGATTTGAATTTTCATGCACCTATTTCTCTATATCTAAAGTGTAATCTACAACTGTTTGAATCCCAATAAAATAATGCTGTAAAGAAATTTCCAGTCTATATATGGTTGCAACACTTCTTTTTGAGGATTTTCTTCTATTGGAGACTTGTATTTCCTGTTATGCATCTTATGGGCCATCTTGTACATCTATTTTGCTGCTGTAAATACAATTGTAAGGTATCCATATTGGCCTCCTACTTTGGCTTTGATGATCTGCATTATTTTCCTCCAAATCTGCATTGTATTGATGCATTCCCCATTTGGGAATATTACACCAATGGAGTATATTGTCCAAACCATGCACATCACAACTTTCACTAATATGGTTGAGCCTGACATTATGGAGGAATTTTTGGTGCAATTGGTTGCCTTAGAAGAAGATCAGTTCATTTCTAACTTCCATCAGCAAGTTCAGAAGGCAAGCGAAAAGGCCTAACACGATAGGAACATCAGAAAGAAGACATTCAAGGAGGAAGACTTGGTCTTGTTATACGACAGTCAATTTGTGTGCCACCCAGGGAATTCCATGAACATTGGTTGGGGCCATACGTTGTGAAGGAGATCATTGATGGAGGTGTGATGCGCTTGGCCACACTGCGTGGTGAGAATCTTCCCGAGTATTTCAATGAAAGTCGTCTGAAGCCATATAGAGAAAATCTGGTGCTGAACAAATGACTATATTTCCAGAGCACAAGAATACAATGGTCTACATGCAACACTGAGGAAAGGCATAGAAATGTGCAAAAAGAGTGCAGGGGTGATGTGCAGGAAAAGAAACTAGCCATTGGAACAGTGAAACTAGGTGAAAAAGTAATTTTATTGTTGGATGGAGCGGGATTTATGAATTTAATGAGGTGATATTACGATATTTTTGACCTTTTTTATGAAGGTAAGTTGCATTTAATGAAGATCTGGCCGTTTTCATATTATATTTCCTATAAAAGGAAGGGTGCGGGTCATAATTGGTTCCTTTACTTTTTGTGTACGTTGCACCCTGAGCTTATCCATGATTTGTGCTGTAAATTTTCCTATGAGCACTGTATGTCTAGCTGAGAGACCCCATCTGATGTAAGTAATCATGAATTTATCTTCCGCCTGAGAATGACGACCACCAATCCAGAGAGTGCACCTGCTGAGGAGCACTCTATGCCCCTCACAACATCAAATGAGCCAGGATTAGACAATGTGCATGAAGTAATACCTAAGGTTGAAGAAATCGTGTCTACGTCAGCTAAAGGAAAAGGAAAAATATTGAAGTAGGCCACCTTGAAGCCGCGGACCTATCCGAGGAATGTGACATCCCCGCATCAGGCTACCAAGGATAGGTTGCCTATCGGTGACCCCTTGAAGAGCACAATGAGCACCACTGAGGGCACTGCGCTCGTCGAGCGTATCTCATGGTGGTTGCTATATGTCAGGCCGACTAGAAAATTTTTGCGTGTGGTAAAGAATGACTTAGTGCGGGACTACCTTCAAATACCTCTGGTTCCACAGGATGTTCCCCTTGGTGAAGATGTGTTTGCAAGATACCGAGCATCAAGTTTGATGACCATGATTTGGTCGACATGAAAACATTCCCTGAGATGGAACTGGAGTACTACCTAGATATGGTACTATATGATGATGTGATGATGGTTGAGATAATGTCATGGGCACACGATCTAGGAAACACTGAGATTTAGAATTTGCTGAGGATTTCGTATTTTAGAAGGTACCTTGTCAGCTCTATCTGTGTGCGCCAATTGCTAACATTGGTACATTACAGATTTCTGTGGATCCTAGGACACATTCCAATCAATGCTGCACTAATCCATCAAATCATTGACCTACACAAGAAGGGGCCTCATCCAATGATAGGTTTTGGAAAAAGTAACGAGCTCAAGGTTGCAGAAAAAGTAAAGAAATATTACAAGGTTGAGTGGGACAAAAGGGGATTCCTAGTGCAAACATTTGTGGACCCGGGTGTGCGACTAGGAAACTTAGTCCTAGGCTGCAAGTTGATGCACAATTGTCAACCAAAGGAGCTCCCTACGCATGTAATAGCTTTGGTAGGCCAATGATAGAAGGAGGTCAGCTACAACTGGTCCTAGTAGCTCTGCAAAGAATTCCTAGACAATGTGAGCGAAGCGTAGGAGCAGGGTAAAAAATTTTGCTACTCCTGGTTGTTGTTACTCATTGTGATGGTTGCATGGGAGACTAAAGCAGATGAAATCCTCCTGGAATTAGAGCCTAACATATATGAGGGGGCACACTACCACAACCTATGGGATTCCCCCGACCCTAGGCAGGTGAAGGAAAATAAGATTTTTTGGGTGCTATTTGAGGGCTAGCTGGCTGCTGGAATCCACTCGCGATTGAGACTGTCATCGGTGGCATATGGGAAGTACAAAAGCATCGCATATTTTTCTATAACAATGCACCATGTGCAAGTCAGGGTGCACAATGACCCCGCATGGTATAACTTTCCCTTCATGGTCACTAAAGAAAAAGTAGATCAGGTCATTGTGACCTAGCCAATAGAGTGGAAAGTTCGGCTCGATTCCACCCAACCCATCACAATGTCTACTTGAGGAAAAGATACCGTGCCAAAAGACAAGGAAAAGGAAGCATAGCATCACACAGAGAAATATGTCAGGGTAGGCACTGAAAATAATGGATAGACAGGCACAGAAAAAGATGTTGAAGCATAAAAGAAAAAAGAGCCAGATATGGGTGGAGGAGCCGATACCAAACTTGGAGGCCTTGATGGGGTATATGGCGATGGCATGACATATTTGCATGGTACAAAGCGAGGGGCAGAAGGCCACAAGGGTCTGCAAAATAAGTGGAAGGGATCAAAAGCTGGAGGCATGGAAGAGGTCACTTTAATTGAAGATGACGTGGACAAAATTGTATATGCCTTCACATCTACCTCTGAAGACAGGTGAACCACTATGGAAGACCAATACAAGGCTATGGTAAAATCATTGCAATCTAGTTTATAGGTACTCTAGCTAAAATGCGATGACTTACAAGCGAACGTGATTTAAGAGAGGTTGATTCAAGAGATCCTGCCTGTAGCCATGGTCATTGCCTCAAAAGATAGTAGAATCTTCCCCCTTCCTGGGTGCAGTAGTTAGAGTGGAGCAGCTAGAGTTGTGCATGCAGGTACAGACCTTCTCAGAGGTTAGAATTAATCTCTTGATACTGCCAAGAGGAAATCTACATGAAATCCAAACCATTATCTCCGACGAGCGGTAGTGTAGGGAGGTGCACGTACAACAATAGTTGAATGAAGGAGAACATACATTTAAACAAAAAATGAGGAATCACTCCAGGCACAGATAGCACAACAGGCGGCTCTGGCTGAACGTGCAGAATTTGAGAACCTAATTGACAGGATGTGCAGAGATCTTCCTGAAGTGTCCTTTCCTGCATGTGCTACACCACAGGTCAAGATTGAAATCTTGGATTCTGCGTTGAAGGCTTATAGGACAGAAGTGCAGACGAAGAAGGCAGATTTTGAGCAGAAAATTGCAACATTGAAGGCTAAGATGCAACTTGAGACTCCCCTAGAGGTGCGTGTGCAGCAGGCGGACTTGGTAAAATAAGCATAAGAAAAAATTTCAGCCAATGCTGACAAGGGCTTCATGCTGCTTGAGATAACAATGGGACTGTTGTTGGCACAGGGTCCCCTAGCGGAAATTTTGGAACATTTTTGTAATATTTTGTAATATAGTCTAGCGCAGAGGCTTTGGGATGGGTCAAAGCCCCCAATGAATTATAATGGGTCAAAGTGTAAACCAAGAGTCCGCAAACTATAGTTTTCAGACTAGAGAGTAGCACAGGCTATGATGTTATAAATAGATGGAGAAATCGAGTCTAGAGGTAGGCTAATTTTGAAAGAAACTTGGATATGAATTTTGGATCTTTTGTTTCGATTGTCTCGGTAAGGGCTCCTACTGACTGTGTGAACTGAGACACTAAATCCTACTGTGTGCAAACCTAGCTGGATGTATGTGCAGGCTAATAGATAGAGTCTGTAAGCTAGATCTAGATATTAATGAATGAAAAGACTGTTTGGCATATCTGAGGTGTTATGTGTTATGGTTATTGGTTGCACTCTATGTTATTTATAAGGTTATATCTGTTTGCTGCATACTAATGATTATTGATGCACACATGGATGTGATACTGTATAAGAAGATGAATGCATAGATATGGTTAGGTTTTATTTTTTTTATTTTGTTAATGTACTATTTAATAATTTATGAGCTTCGTTGAAGATATTCCATTGTTACACTGTTAAGGGTTTTTGTATTAGGGCTTATCCAACGCAGTTCTGTTAGATCTAAAGGGACCCATTTCAATTAACTTTCTCTCTCTTAGGGTGAGGAAACCTGGTTCCAGTACCCTCCCTTGATACTTAGGGTGAGACCTTGACCTGCACAAGCAGGCCATTTGTGAAAGGGCTACTAGTATAGGGGTTTGTTGGAAAACCTTAAAACCAAACTTGGGTCAAGCCCCTCAAGCCAACCAATTATTCTGTTTCCAAGACTATGAGCATTTTGAGAGAGAGATTAGGTAATGCGACGGGGTCATTGGAAGCCATTGGAGCTTGAAATTGAGGATTGGTTTGAGAAGAAGATTCAGGAATTTTCTGTAAAAGAGAATCCAAGTAATAAATTGACTACCGAAGAGTGGAAGAACAAGTACATTTTCACAGAGATGCATGACATATTCTTTGTCATCTTCACATACAAACTAAAGGTGTGGCTGGAAAGGTTGGTGGAGTTCCAGACCTGTTGGAAAGAAGATCACACAGTCATACCCTAAATTGATCCAACATGTGGAGAAGACTGATAACAATATCACTAGGACTATACATCACCAAGTTAATAGTATTTTGGGAGGATTTGTAACAGAGTTTGCAGTCGATTAGTTTGTGTCCTATTCTAAAGTTGAGTGAAGGTTCTTCAAAGGGTTTAGAGGTATGTTATTAAATACATTGTCATTTCCGATTAAGATGATATTGTGTGAAAAGGGTGTTATGTGGAGCCACACCGAGTGAATGACCTTCGACCAGAGTGGAAGCAAGACACAAAGCAGTAAATACTATTGGGTTAATCAAGAAGGGGATAAATGAGTATACAGTCCTTTAAGGGAGTCACCTGACCTCAACCAAGGCAGGGATGTGCACAAAGGGACCAGTCCCTCGGATATGCCATTATCGAACCTACGTAAGGGTAAGAATTCTCCTACCCCACCTCCACCCCCTGCACATGATATGGCTATGCACATGAAGTTACGTACCTTTAAGGGTGCAGGGGACGAGGATATGGATTTATTATGGTTTGTTTTAGAATTAGTATAAACTGCATAGAATATTAATAATGATTCTATCAAGAGGGAAAAACTATCCATATATTTTGAAGGAAGGGCCCTGGATTGGTTCATGGGATACATTGGTCATGTAATGTTCCAAAATTGGAACAACTACACTATTGGGAATAATCTGAGTTATTACCAATGTGGAGGTATATATTAATTCCTTATAAAAGATGTAAAATCACTTAACCTTCCATAAAATATGTAGTATAAACTTTATACAACGTTTTATAGACCAAAAGGTGGGAAAAAGTGAGGCTTTAGGCCCTAAAACGAATGTATTTAGAGATCTGCGTAACAATAAGGTGGGAAAGTGGTTGGATCTGATATCTAGGGTTATGAGGGACTCCCATGTCAGATTTTAGAAGAAAAAAAATGTGTTTTTCTATGTTAAACAGTTCCTCCTTTCCTAACTAGGCTAGAAACCCCTGATTTCCCATGACCTAGAGTATGCAGAAATTCGCTGAGTATGAAAATCAGTGAAACATGTCTAAGACATGGCCATATCACTTTACATGAGAAATAAAGTAAATTACATGAAGAAATGCCTCAAAACCCAGCATTATAACACAAGGGATTGCAGGATGAACCAACAAACATAATTGATAGGAATATAAAGTAGTGTTTTATTATGTTTCAGATCTATAAAATATCAGAGTACAAAAGTATAGTTCTGAATGGGATCTATATGAAAAATTGGCTTTTTAGTACATTCCCCTTGGGGACCTCAGTAGAAAATAAAGAACATTGAATAGATATGAGATCTACACTATGGATCTGTAGTAAAATTCAGAAATTTCTAAATAATATGTCACACAGCAGATCAGATTTGAAATGGAACATGGATTGGTTGGCCAATCTACGAATCACCACAGTGAAGGAAAGGGGTCCTTTCACCGGAGATCTCTCCTCCAAACTGATATCAAATGTACATTTTGAATCTGCTTGCAAAATGACGCATTTTTCTCAAGGGACTACACTGAAGAAGTGGAGAGAACTTTTTCCTGATGCCAAGATATGGATATGAAGCACAATCAGTAGAGGCACTCTTCCAGCAGGTTAAAAGACACATTCCGTGAGAAGAGGCTTAGAAAAAAAGCTAGATCTCTACATATCTAGAATCCAACTTGCTACAACTCACTGAAACAAGTAAATCCTGACTGGATTTACGTTGCCTAAGAGAGATGGAGCTTGGCCAATGCCAGATAGTGGGCCAAAGAAGCACAATCTCTTCCAAGAGATCCTCAAGGAAGGAGGGAGGATTCCTAAACATGAAACCCTCACTATTCTCTTGCTAAATAGACTAGAGAAATAGAATTAGTCTAAGGAGACTAATTTCTGAATATCTTCAACAACCCCTCTCTTGAGCCTTCTCCTTCCTTTTATAAGATGAGGATGTGCAAAACCCTAAACCACCTTGAATCACTTAACCCCTTTCACATGAGGTCCTCCTTCTAGAATTTCGATGTCTCTTTAGGAGATACATTGAACCTAGACAGCGCTGTAGATTTGGTCCTATTGACCCAGTCAAATAGTTCAAACCTGTTTCACACACAAGTGGAATTTATTAAGAAAGCCCTAATTTGTCTCTGTTCACATTGGGCATTGATTTATTTTTATGCTTTTAGGAGTTTTTCATGTCCTCCTTTACATTTTATTCATCAATAAATAAAATTAAAGACAGAATGAAATATTCCTATTATCTTGGGCTAATTAGGAACATTACAATCCTACCCTCCAAAATCATTGCTTGTCCTCAAGCAACTGCAAGGTGAGTGCTGCAAAATCTCCTCCTTGGTGACACCAACATAAGATAAGCTTCCTCCACCAACATAAGATAAGCTTCCTCCATAAGGCAAGTGCTCACCAATCCATCCATCCATGTCTTGCTCCTCCAAGGTTCTCATGAGATGCAAATAGCTCATCCCATAAGGAGACAATAGATCATATGAAACAAACATGGTTTGCCCCCATTCTCTCCTTGAAACAAGAAAACATAAAGTACATGGAGAGTAGCCATCCCATGAGGCACATGCCATCCTTCCTTCTTTCTCCATACATCCCCATAGAATTACAAGTACATTATCAAGATAGGGAATCAAAACAATGTGCTTGAAAACATAAAATTGCACATATGGAGGTGGGTCATAGTCCCACATTTGGAACCAACACAAGGCATCCCCTGCTTGCATCAAATGTAGATATGGTAAGTGGTTTTTCCACCACTTACTTGCTGCCCACACCATATCACCATGGCTGAAAGTGTGATATATGTTTGGTGCTTTGGGGAAGCACCCATCATTTTGCAAAATCTCCCTTTTCCTCTCAAGGGAGTGGTCTAATTCAGAAATTTTTGGGGCCCAACATTTGCCAAGAGGCTCACATGATATAACGCTCCTCCTTGGAGTCATGGCCTACAAAAACATGGTGTAAGAGTACATGAAATCAGAATATAAAACATATGTAACATGATCATGTTTCTCACCAACAATCCTCTTCCCATCGATGGAGTGGTGCATGGATCTATTCCCTTCCTCAAAAGAAGAAAGAGTGAGCTGATTTAAATCTTCCTTTTTAACCCCTTCCATGCCAATGGTGTCATGTGGAAAGTTTCCCTTCCCATGCTGCTTCAAATCATAGCATAATAAATGGCCATCCCACCACCTACTTGCTGCAATAAGCTTCTTCAAAGCTTGAAAATAGTGGAGGATAATAGGTGTTGGCTGAATATGATTCAAACAACACATGGCATGCTCCAAATTATCCCATGTGAGACACTTCTCTTCGTGACAAAAATTCAATACATGGCCCTTTGTAAAAAGAAACAAGATATACAATGTAGTAGCCATGTAGTGTTTTATCCTCTCCTTGAAATACAAATGAATTTGGGAGATTGCATTCCCAATGGATACATTCACCCATTATACCTTTCCTCCTCTCATGTTTACAATAAAGATTGGAGCATCATTAACATCATGATATAAACATTCTCCCTTATGCCATCCCATGAGAAGGTTACATCTTCTCCCAACCTGAAGTACATACATGATTATGATATTCATTATAAATAGAAATACATGTACATACATTATAGATAAAAATAGATGTATGGACATGGAATTAATCATGGAGTGTCCATACTCTCTTCTCATCAAGAAAAACAAACATGCCTTCTTCTTATGCATTATTTTCTTGAAATACAAGGCATGAGACAGGAAATTCAAAAAACTTGGGTGGTACCCAAACTCACCTAATAGGAACCAACGCAGGTGATCTCCTCCCTACTTCAGATCTAGATATGGTAAGTGGTTTGCATGCCACTTACTTGTTGCCCTTAACATTTCATCATGGATGAAATTGAAATGTATATTTGGTGCCTTAGGGAAGCACCCATCATGTTTTAACACCTCCCTTATCCCATAAAGGGAGTGGCCATATTTGGAAATAATCTTGGCCCATAGTTGGCCATGAAGCTTGTAAGGTAAAACACTCCCTTTGGGAGTTATGGTATGCAAATGTAAAGTAAGAGAATACATGCAATCATGAAATAAGATGTGATTTACATAAGCATGCTTCTTACCCAAATTCTCCAATGTTGTGTTGGCTTCCCTCTTAGAAGGAGATGACATTGATGCACAAGGTTGAGGGCACACTTTGCTCTTCTGCTCATCATGGGAACTCCTTGGTGGAATTCCTTCAAGTAAAGAGACATCAAGGCATAGATCATGGAAGGATGTATGGACTGATGTGTCCCTTATTTGTTTGAATAGATCAATTTTCCTTACTTTTGCATTACTATGCTGAAATAAAGAGGGACAAATGTTCCTTACCATGTGAAGCTTCCCCTCCTCTTTTCTATCTGCAATATTTAGGGTCTCATCATTTGATAGTGATGACACATGCTGCCCATGGATGGTGCCATAATCTCCATATAATGAGACCTCCTTGATGAGAGATGACTGAATACATGAGTGGAGAATACCCTCCATGCTTCCACTGCGAAATCCAATCACCTTCCTAGGTGTGTCAACCTCCTTCAATGGATAGGAATGAGGATGGCCCTCTTCCCCATCTCCTCTTTGTGTCCTCAAGGTTTTACACCTTCTACATTCCAAGGGCCTTTGAAATGCAATCCCTTTTATATCTTCAAGAAAATACCTCTCATCTATGTCCTTCCAAAACCATTGAGGTTTTGGATCTCCTATAGGTAGAAGTTTCTATTTGAGCTGGGGAGTGCTCATTGAGAAAGAGGCATCTAGAAAGGAGAAAAGGTTTCTCACTTCAAGATGTCTACCATTCATCATTTCTCCCTCCATTTCTCCATGAATGAAGCTACAATTTGAATGACCCCATGAGGAATGGTGCCTCCTTTTTTCCTTACTGCTCTTGCACAGCGAAATGCAATTTTGTTGCTCTAAATCAGTAGCATACAGAAATGTAGATCTCTTCATACAATGTGTTGAAATGAAAACAGATGATTTTTTATCACACATTGGTGGGATGTAGAAGCAATACCTTCTTCTGCAACTATGTAGTCTTCCTCCATTACTGAAGGCTTCTCTTCCAAGGTTGTGCCAGCACTGGTACAAGTCTCCACCCTTTCAATCTCCTTGAGATCTTCTTCAATACCCTTCATGGTTTGGAAAAGGAGCAGGGAGATCTCCTCTTCTGTCATTCTTCCAAGTGGTGGAGCCATGCTCTTGTTTTTTCTGTATAGTTGATCTTCTTTGTGAGGGTAGGAAGTGCATGGGTCTTCCTCTCCTTCTTGAAACCTTCTGTAGGTCTCACTGCAACTTTCTTCTCCTTGAAACCCTCTAGGAGTTTCATCTTCTTCTTCTTTCTCCTTTGTCTGTCTACCCTCTTTGAAGAGGCTCTTCATGGATCTGGAACATGATGAGGTAAAAATCATCTTCTTCGGCATTTTGGCCTTGTTGTACAACACTTTGGCTTGAAGCCATAGGCTGAGCCAAAGATCTTGCTCCGATACCACTGTAATGTTCCAAAATTGGAACAACTACACTATTGGGAATAATATGAGTTATTACCAATGTGGAGCTACAGAAATATGCCTTATAACATATTTCAAATCACTTAACCTTCCATAAAATAAGCAGCATAAACTTTATACAACGTTTTATAGACCAAAAGGTGGGGAAAAGTGAGGATTTAGGCCCTAAAACGAATTTATTCAGAGATATACATAAACATAAGGTGGGAAAGTGGTTGAATCTGATAGCTAGGGTTATGAGGGACTCCCATGTCTAATTTCAGAAGAAAAAAAATGCGTTTTTATATGTAAAACACCTTTCCTAACTAGGCTAGAAACCCTTGATTTCCCATGACCTGGAGTATGCAGAAATTTGCTGAAGCAAAAGAGCATAATTTTCTGAAGGGTTTAGTGAGTATGGAGTATGGACATCAGTGAAACACATCTAAGACATGGCCATAGCACTTTACATGAGAAACACAGTAAATTACATGAAGAAATGGCTCAAAACCCAGCATTATAACACAAGGGATTGCAGGATGAACCAGAAAACGTAATTTATAGGAATCCAAAGAAATGCTTTATTATGTTTTAGATATATAATAGATAAGAGTACAAAAGGACAGATATGAGTGGGATTTATATGCAAAATTGGCTTTTTAGTACATTCCCCTTGGGGATCTCAGCAGAAAATGAAGAACATTGAATAGATCTGAGATCTACACCATGGATCTGTAGCATACTTCAGAAATTTATGAATAATATGTCACACATCTGATCAGATCTGAAATGGAACATGGATTGGTTGGCCAATCCACGGATCACCACAGTGAAGGAAAGGGGTCCTTTCACTGGAGATCTCTCCTCCAAACTGATATCAAATGTACACTGCAACTCTGCCTACAAAATGATGCAGTTTCCTCAAGGGAATACACTGAAGAAGTTGAGAGAACTTTGGCCTGATGCTAAGATATGGATCTGAAGCACAATTAGGAGAGGCACTCTTCTAGGACGTTAAAAGACACACTCCGTGAGAAGAGGCTCCCAAAACAAGCTAGATCTCTGTAGATCTAGAATCCCACTTGCAGCAGCTCACTGAAAAAAGTAAATCCCGACTGGATTTACGCTGCCTAAGAGAGATGGAGCTTGGCCAATGCCAGATAGTGAGTCAAAGCAGCACAATCTCCTCCAAGAGATCCTCAAGGAAGGAGGGAGGATTCCTAAAGAGAAAACCCTCACTATTCTCTTGCTAAATAGCCCAGAGAAATAGAATTAGTCTAAGGAGACTAATTTCTAAATATCTTCAACAACCCCTCTCTTGAGCCTTCTCCTTCCTTTCATAAGATGAGGATGTGCAAAACCCTAAACCACCTTGAATCACTTAACCCCTTTCACATGAGGTCCTCCATCTAGAACTGCACTGTCCCTTTAGGAGATACATTGAACCTAGACAACGTTGTAGATTTGGTCCTGTTGACCCAGTCAAATAGCTCAAACCTATTTCACGCACAAGTGGATTTTATTAAGAAAGCCCTGATTTGTCTCTGTTCACATTGGGAATTGATTTATTTTTATGTTTTTAGGCATTTTTCATGTCCTCCTTTACATTTTATTCATCAATAAATAAAATTAAAGACAAAATTAAATATTCCTATTAGCTTGGGATAATTAGGAACATTACAGGTCATCATGTGAATCCTTCAATACAAGAAATTAAGGATGCCCTAAAGTAGCAGTTCTAGAAGCCTAAGTCCTACTGTCAATGTGTGGTCGAATTGAAAGATTTTAAGAAACGACCTATAAAGTCTGTATGGGAAGCTGACCGACGGCTGAAGAAAGTTATTATCGATGGAGGGTTTTTCTATGAGGAAAAACAACATAAGGAATGGTTTATCGCCATGCTGCTACCAAATTTGTGCGCACCTATGGGTTAACAGAAGATCGAATCCCAGGAAGAAGCCCTAGAAATTTCCATGAAGCTAGAAGCTACACCAAGAGATGATACTCAATTTGGGGCACTGTAGATCCAAAGCCAGCTAGAGGTGACGCACTTAGAAATTCAAAACTTGTGAAGGGATCAGGGTAAAGAAGCTAGCTCAAACATTTGGTGCATACGTTGCAGGGTGTCAGGACACAGTAAGGATCAATGCCCTCTATTGTCAGATTATATGTAGGCTGGGGGACCAAGTCCTCTACACCCTAGAGACATGGCTGGACCAAGTACCCCCACGCTGTGGTGTGCTGATTGTTGGGTAGTAGGAAGACATGATATAGATCACTTCCCTCGCTTAGGTGCCTATCTTCTAGAACTGAAACAACAGTGGTGCAAATTATGCTGATTAGTGGGTCATGACGAGAAAAACTGTCAAACACTCAACCTAATGGTAGATAGGGGAAACCCATAGAGGTTACATGTTGACCCTTCATAACCACTCTCTCCCTCAGGGAGGGGAGGATCCCCTAAAAGAGGACGAGGCAGAGGGAGAGGTGGAAGCATAGGTCGAGTAAGAGGGCAACTGATTTGATACAATTGTGGGGATGTGGGGCACTAAGCAAGAGACTACTTGAACCCTACACACCAGTCCTAAATATATTGCAGGTAGTTCGACCATGTCATTGAAGACTGTCTGGTGATGATAGCAAATATGCAGGAGAAACAAAAAACACCCACGCAGAATGTACAACGGGTTAAGGCAAAACCAGGAGATGATGGGCCAAGTATCAATGTGATTAAGCGCAATGGAATTATCACCAGAGGCATGGAGGAAAAATTTGTGCCTTAACCACTGATCAGGAGGGATACTGAGAAAAAGGAAAGCCTAGATCTGAAAAAAGGAGAAATAAACCTTCATTGAAGCTTGGAAGGAGATGGCTAAGGATGAAGCATCTACCTCAAGGACTTCGGTGGATCCAAAATCAGATGAAGTAGTTAAGACATTCCTTCAGGCATGTACGAGGTTGCTGCACAACCAGAAGGCGATGGATAATCTCCAAGAATTAATAGACAGTTTTGCAGAAAATGTTTCCCCACAAACAAATGTTAAAACTTTGAAAAAAATTGATAAGAACAAAAGAAGGACTAGTCGAGAGATGCCTATGACTATGCATATTGGGGACTATGAAATGGATCAAGTCATCCTCAACTTAGGATTAGATGCCAATCTCCTACCGAAGCAAGCCTGGAAAAGGGTGGGAGAACCTAATCTGGAATGGTCCATTATTTAGTCGTGGATGGTTAATCAAAAAAAGATCATTCCACTAGGATGATTGTTGAAGGTCGTGGTAGAAATTGCAGGAGTTAAGGTCTATGCAGATTTCAAAGTAATCCATATCGTGGATGATGTAGACCCTTATTCTATGCTCTTAGGCCAGGACTGGGCCATTGACATGGGAGGTATCATCAATTTGAAAAGAATAAGTATGATCTTTGAAAACGAGGGTACGCGGGTAATAGTCCCCCTGGATCGAATGAAAGGTGAATGCTATACAAAACTAGTGTGTGAGGAGGATGATGATGATGAAATTTACAAAATCACTGCCCAAGATGATGATTGGATCAACCCTATGGTTGATGGCATGATCTGTTGGGAAAAAGACAATGAATGCCTCTCAGATTTAGATGGAGAGATAGAAAATTGGCAGAACCAGTTGCATGACGTATCTGCATTGCAATGTCTTAAGATCACAAAGAGCTTCTGATGCATCTCCTCAGAGGTATGATGATTTCCCTACATTGATGGTTCTAGTAGTGTTAAGGACATTCTTAGAGCATTTGAAGTAGATGTCCCTGAAGAACGGAGATTTTGGGCACTTGACTTGGCTATGCGTGTGACCCCTACGCAATGGTGGGAGACTCGTAAGGGGGGCTTTCCAGGACTGGGAGGACTGCCAAAAAATGGTGATCCTACGATTTGAACCTCCATTCAACCCACCCATGGAACTCTTCTCTGGTCATGAGGATCTGCACAAGCACCTACTTATCTGGATGGAAGTATGGAATGAATGGGTCCATATGTTTATTCATGCCTTAGGACTAATCCCCACCACCTGGTATTTGGATGCAGAGCTACATTCGTGCACTCATCACTGGGGTACAATGATGGAGGATTTCATAGTGATGTTTGGTTTAGTAGGAGGAACTAAGAAACTTGATGAATCCCTACAAGATATAGATGCTTTGGTATTTGATGAGTCCTTATCTAGGAAATAATGTGCTGCGCTAGCTTGGGATGCACAAATGTAGGATATTGTCAAATACTAAAATTTTTCAATAGAAGAGTGCAATGAGTACCTTATAAATATCACTATCATAGAGTCGGAAGGAAAGAACATTGTTGCATGATCGCTATTACAGGCAGTAGATGTGACGAAGCCATTAAAGTTGAAGTAAGTCAACATTGGAACGGAGGAGCAGCCCAAGATGGCCAAAATCAGGGACTAATGGGATGACGATACAATTGGGAAGATCATGAAGCTGTTGGCCAAATATAAGGACCTATTCCCTACAAATTTATTTGAGCTAAAAGGGATTGTTGGAGATCTAAGTGTTATGAGGATCACCTTGAAGCCGAATTCACACCTTATCAAAATAGCGGCCCTATCGCCTGAACCCTAAATACAAATAGAAATTCAAGGAGGAAATAGATAATATGGAAACTATAGGTATCATTTAACTGGTAGAATAGTCAGATTGGGTAAGCCCTATGATGGTCCATGAAAAGAAGACTACAGGAGAAATAAGGATTTGCGTAGACCTGCGCAAGTTGAATGATGTATGCATACATTATCTTTTCCCTATGCCATTATCTGATGAAATTTTGGATAATGTGGGAGGTCAGGAAGCATACTCATTCACTGATGGGTTTTCAGGGTTCCATAAGATTAGAATAGCACCTAAATCGCAGCAACACAACCTTCGCGACTGAATGGGGATCTTTCCAGTACACTGTCATGCCTTTTGGACTAAATAATGTCCCTACCATTTTCTCGCGCGTAGTTGTAGTAGTATTCAAATAATTCATTCATATGTTTCTGGAAGTCCATTTTGATGATTGGAAATTTTTTATATTACTAAAGAAGTATGCGTCAAACCTGCGCTTGATGTTGGATGCTTATAGGAAACACCAAATTTTGCTAAACATCACGAAATGCATATTCTGTGTAACATTTGGTATTTTGTTGGGCCATGTGGTATGTCATAAGGGATTTATGGTTGACCCAGCCAAGATTATGGTTATCATCAATTTAGCAGTCCCCACCACTAAGAAATAGTTTCACTCCATCTTAGGGCACACTGGTTACTACAGGAAGTTCATTCAAGGGTATGCCCTGATCACTGCGCCAATGGAGAAGCTCCTGAAGAAGGAGGTATCCTTTTCCTGAGATGAGGCGTGTTAGAAGAGCTTTGAGCTACTAAAATAGAAGATGGTCACTCTGCCTATTCTCATATTTCTATATTGGACGAAGGTCTTTCATGTACATGTGGATGCATCAGGGATAGCTCGGGAAGCTATGTTAGCGCAACCCGGAGAAGGAGACATCAATCACCCAGTTGCATTTGCTAGAAGAAAAATCTCTAGCATAGAGCGTAAATATTATACTACTGAGTGAGAAGTATTGGAAATGGTGTATGCCCTGCATAAATAGAGGCATTATCTATTAGGTGGACACTTCAATATGTTCACAGATCATTCAGCTTTAAAATAACTGGTCAATAAGCCTATGTTGGGGGGGAATATTTATAGGTGGTTACTGCTATTCCAGGAGTATTATTTTGAAATCATTGTGAAGCCGAGATTGAATGTCAGAACTAATCACTTGTCTCGGATTGAGAGTGGGGAAGAACCCACTAATCTAGAGGAAGTATTACTCAATGCGCAATTGTTTGCTATCAAGGTGGTTGATGAGCACTTTGCAGAAATCCTTCATTTCTTGACCACAGGAATGGCACCTTCTGATTATTCAGTGCAACAGAAAAATGAATTGCTAGCCCATGCAACTGATTTCACCATAATTGTTGGTCAATTATACAATATGGGAGAAGATGATGTGTTGCGAAGGTATGTATTAAAACACAAAAGACAAAATATGATGGCTAAAGCCCATGGAGGAGTAGCAGGAGGTCACTAAGAAGGAAAATCAATTGCACAGAAGGTATTGAGGGTGGGGTTGTGGTGGCCCACCTTGCATAGCGATGCCCATGCATATCGTCGTGCCTGTGATGCTTGCCAACAGACTGGGAAAACTTCATGCAAATATGAAATTCCCCTCCAAACAGAGATGGCCTTGCAGGTGTTTGAAAAATGGGCCATAGAGCTTGTGGGACCCATCAATTACCCTCGAAAGAAAACTGGCACACGTTACATCATTATTGCAAATGATTATGTAACCTAATGGGTGGAAGCAAAGGTTGTGAAGAATTGTACTGCAGATACCACTGCACACTTCATCTTTGAACATATTATGACCAGGTTTGGTTGCCCGAAGATCTTAATGAGTGATAGAGGTATGCATTTTGTTAATGAACTATTTCATTTTTGACTGAGGAATTTCAGATCCATCATGGGAAGAGTACCCCATATCACCCATAGATGAATGGGGCAGTAGAGGCCTTCAATAAAATTTTGGAACGTGTGCTAACTAAGGTCTTTAACTTCGATCGAAGTGAATGGGATGTGTGCATCCCCTTTGTACTCTAGGCCTATAGGACCGCATGTAAGAAACTCACTGGAAAAATGCCTTTCAGAATGGTCTACGGGAAGGAGGCCATCATGCCCATGGAATACAATGTTTCCAACCTGCACATTGCAGCTTGTAAAAACATGGAGGAACGCGTGGTGCAACTAATGGCCCTAGAAGAATATCAATTCATTGCTCAGTTTCAGCAGCAGGTTCAAAAGGCTCGCGAAAAATCATGACATGATCGACATATCCGACAGAAGGTATTCAAGGAAGACGAATTGGTATTATTTTATGACAGCTAGTTTTCACATCAACTAGGAAATTTTGTAAGCACTAGTTGGGTCCATATATAGTGAAGAATATTAGAGATGGTGGTGTGGCTAGGTTGACTATGATGCACATACATTACCTACCTGGGTACATTAATGGAAGCTATATGAAACATTATAAGGACAACTCGACACATGCCAAATGACTATATGTTCAGAGTAGCTGTGTAAAGGATGTTGCACACACCAGGAAGAAAAAGCGAAGGGGGGTTTGACGGACGCGCAGGTTAGGAGGCTTGAAAGGGTGGGAAAGAGGCATAGGGGTAGTACGCGACTGGAAAAACTAGCCGTTGGAACAATAAAATTGGGTGAAAAGCAATTTTACTGTTGAATGAAGCGGGAAATTAGCAATTGATGTGGCGATCTGGGAGGATTGTTTACTATTTCCTTGATGGTAAGTTGCATTTAAGGCTAATCCACCCATTTTTACCCATCAAAGGCTATAAAACAAGGGGTGTCGGTTGTAATTGGGTCCTTTTCTTTACAAAATTCTTGTGCCTTGTGCTCTACTTTGAATTTTGTCTATTATGTGCAATTTCCATCTGTATATCTGGGCGAGCTACCCCCTCTAATAGTAGCAACCCTGAATTCATCTGCTGAGCAAGACTGATTTCTTATAATGCCACCGAGTCATCGCCTGTCATGGCCTCTGTGGAAATTGGGTTTGAAGACGTATTTGAAGTAACCCCTAATGTGGAAGAGGTTGTGCCTATGCTGACTAAGGGAAAGGTCAAGGGGAAGGTGAAGGGAGTGAAGAAAGGAAAAGAGAAAGTGATGAAGTGGGTCATGGTGAAGCCGCGCACATCCCCTCAGATTTTGCATTCCCCTCAAAAGGTGCCTATGCCATGCTCACCTAATCAATCAAAGTGCCCTATGATAGCTCAGAAGGAAGCTCTACTCTTGGCCCCACTTTCCTAGCTACTAGCATATGTTAAGCCAAGAAAACCAATGGTGTGCACCCCCAAGAATAATGATGTTGTCCGCACATATCTGCAGATGCCACTAGTCCCGGAGGTGGTCCCCTTGATACATGATATGTTCCGGAGCCTCCCCTCAATTAAGTTTATGATCACAATCTAGCCAATCTAGACACCTTCCCAAAGGTGGCCCTGAAATTATATCGTGAGAGGGTGATGTACGATAACGTGCCGAAGGTAGAGCTGATGCTATGGCCGTGCTGATTAGAAAGCTCAGGGATCTTAAATTTGTTGCGCATCCCCCACTTTGGCCGATACAAGATCACCAGCCTGGTTGTCCACTAGTTGCTGGCGCTGATCCATGATGGGTGCTTATGGGTCCAAGGTTGCATCCTGATCGTTGTCACCTTAATTCACTAAATCTCTAGCCTCCCTATGCAAGGGCCCCATCCCATAGCAGGCATCGACAAGAAATACAAGCAAAATATTGCCGATAAAGTGCGGGAGAAATATAAAGTTGATCACGACAAGAGGGGGTTCCTTCTCGAAACCATAGCTGACCTAGGAGTGTGCCTGGGTACCCTACTACTCGCTTAAAAAATGATGCACAAGTACCGGGCATTGGCCATCCCTTCTTATGTAATTAAGCTCACCAGAAGGTGCGAGAAAGGGGTCTGCTACAACTGGTTGCAGTACCTCTACGAAGAATTTTTTGACAATGTGCGTGCGGCACAGGACCAAGGATAGGCGTTATGTTATTCATGGCTGATGATGTTAATTGCCTTGGCTACGTGGGAGACACCTGATGATGCAGTAATCCCTGAGCTCGAGCCAGATATGTGTGAAGGTGCATGGTTTTCAAACCTCTAGGATTCGAAGGATCCCCAATGCATTGAGGAGAACAAGGTGTTCTGGGTGTTATTCAAAAGTGCTGGAAGTAGCAATTAATTCTCGACCACCTTTGTCACTCGGAGTCTATGAAAAGTATAAGGGTATTATGGAGTTTCATGTTACCATGCACAATGTGTAGATTTGGGCCCACAAAGATCAAGCCTAGTATAACCTCCCTTATATGGCCACAGAGGCAGAGAATGACCAACTGGTCACAAATTTGCCACCGACATGGAAGCTTGGCTTCAAGTCACCTACCCCAGTTATAGCGGGCACCTCCGACAGGGACATAGCCCTAAAGGATACTATCTCATCAAGTATAGTGAAGGACACTGAGGTGCACACCACGGAGAAAACCATGACCAAGGAGACCCATAAGGATGCCACCAAGGGGGTCGAGCAGGAGTCCCAGTAGGATGAGGGAGTTTAAGGGCTTGGTGGGGAGGGTGTGGTGTCCCCACGTGACACTAAGCACACCGGAGAGCCTCCCAAAGGGCCGAGGAAGAAGTGAAAGCCTATTAAGCCTGGTGCAGAGATGGAGGTCACCTTGACAGCAGTTGAATTGTAGAATATTGTGGACGCTGTAAATGTTGCGTCCGAAGACTGGTGGGCTGCCCTACAAGAACAACAGAAGGCCGCGGTAGAATCCTTGCAGTCAGGACTGCATGCTTTTTAGTTAAAGGCAGACACAGTTCAGGTGAGCATGAATTAGGCAAGCCAAAATCAAGTGAGATAGCCAGCTACAATTACACCCTTGGCCACTGTGAAAGAGAGTCATAAAAGGGCCCCTACCAGGCGCGACTTTCACTCTGGAACCCGATTCTATGCGAGTAGGTCCGCGCGTGTTCTACGATCGACCTCGATGTGGAAATAATAACAGGGGAGAAAATTCACACCCTTTATGTATTCATCTCCAATGATCTTCAACACAGAGAAAGGCGGGCGCAGAAGAAACTAAGTAAGGTCGGGAAAAATATTATGACGAAAGCTGCCGAAATCTCCCAAGCCCATGCAGCACATATCGTAGCAGTTGCACAACAAGATGAATTAGAGAATTTGATAGACCGACTCTGTAAGGATATTCCAGAAGTAATATTGGTCTGCGTTGCACCGTAGGCCAAGGTTGAAGGCTTGGTCACCGCTTTGAAGGCATCCTAGACCGAAGTGCAGACTGTCAAAGCTGACTTGGAATTGTAGATAGCTGCATTACAAGCCCAACTACAGCCCAATACCACTACTGAGGTGCACACCCAACGAGCCGCGCTCGTCAAGGAAGCTACAAGAAGTATTACAACACATATTATAAAGGGCACCGAATTGTTATAAAATTCTATGGGGTTATGGTCCATGGTGCAGCATGATCCCCTCCTCCGCCAATTCAATCAAGAGTTGCACCAGAAGGAGAAATATTTTGAAGAAATGGAAGCCACTATTCTGACCCTCGTCACAACACAACAAATAGCGTGCCTTTGAACCAACCATGTGCTCAAATATGAAATTGAGGAGCTCCACCATAAGAAGCAAGTCCTCAGTGACCACCTGAAGCCATGGGCTGATGAAGCTCTCAATGTTTCGCAGGATTTAGATGGGGCAGTAAAGCAGTTGAACTAGACCTTGGAGAGCGTCACCGTAGCAACCAAAGGAACAAATTCAAAAAAATTGGTTGACATCACACAGAATGCAGCCGCGTAGAGAAAATGTGTCCTTCCCCCTTTTTCCGTCATCGTCAAATAGCTCTAGGAGAAGATGAAGAGCCCACTATCATTGTGACTCGGGACGAGTCACAAGATTGTGTTGGGGGGTTGTTGGCGTAGGGTCCCCTAGTGGCAATTTTGGAACAATTTTGTAATATTTTGTAATAATCTAGTCTAGCAAAGGGGCTTTGGGGTGGATCAAAGCTCCCAATGAATTATAATGGGTCAAAGGGTAGACCAAGAGTCCACAAACCAAAGTTTGCAGAACATAGAGTAGCATATGCTAAGATGTTATAAATAGATGGATAAATCGAGTCTAAAGGTAGGCTAAGTTTGAAATAATCTTGGATACAAATTGTGGATATTTTGTGTCGATTGTCTGGGTAAGGGATCCTAATGGTTGTGTGGGCAGAGACCCTAAGTCCTGCTATGTGCGGACATCGTTGGCTATGTGCGCGGGCTAGTAGATAGAGTCTGTAAGCTGGACCTAGATATTAATGAATGAGAAGATTGTTTCGGATATCTGAAGTGTTCTATGTTATGGTTATTGGCCACATTCTGTGTTATTTCTAAGGCTACATCTATTTGCTTCATACTGATGATTATTGATGTGCACGTAGATGCGATACTGTATAAGAATATGAATGCATAGATCTGGCTAGGTTTGGTTGTTTTGCTTCTGTTAATTTACTATTTAATGGTTTATGTGCTTCAATGAAGATATTCCACCATTACCTTGTTAAGGGTTTCTGTATTAAGGCTTATCCGGTGCTGGTCTATTAGATCTAAAGGGACCCATTTCAATTAACTTTCTCTCTCTCAGGGTGCGGAAACCTGGTTCTAGAACCCTCCCATACTACTTTGGGTGAGACCTTGACCTGCACAAATAGGTCATTGCTGAAAGGGCCAGTAGTAAAAGGGTTTGTTGGAAAACGTTAAAACCAAACTTGGGTCAAGACCGCTCAAGCCAACAACTGTGGACCTCTGTGCAAAAAGACCCACTAGTCAAAAAGATCAATCAAGAGTTGTGTGATAATGAGCAGACCTTTGACAACCTCCAGGAGGCCTTTCCCACTTTCGTTCTTGCCTAGCGCATGGCCTGCCTATAGACAAGCCAAGTTCTGCGAGATGAAGTCGAGGAGCTCCGCAGGAAGAAGCAGATTATGAACGAGTAGATGAATCCATGGGCGGATGAGGCAATGAAGCTGTCTCAAGACCTAGATGTAGCCGTCAAGAACCTGAATCAGACCCTACAGAGTATCATATAGCCATAGAAGGGTTGACATTAGAGAAGTTGGTAGATACCATGTAGAGTGCGTCAAATAATAGTGTGGGCATCCTGGCGCCCTTTGCTCCTGCCATTGAAGACCTGCAGGAAAAAATGAAGGACCCAGTACCGTTGTGATTCAAGACGAGTCACAAGATTGTGTTGGGGGCCTATTGGAGTGGGGTCCCTTAGGGCACTTTGATATATTTTTGGAATATTTTTGTAATTTTTTTTTAAGTTTATTCATGTGAAACACAATTCAAGGGGATTTTGGGTAGGTGAAAGCCCCTCATTAGTTGTAATGGGTGAAAGGGTAGAACTAGGGGGTGCAAACAACAAATTGTGGACCTTAGATGAGCACAGGATAAGAGTATAAATAGGAGTCTAGATCAAGTCCATAAGAGACATTAATGATGTTGATGAAAGAGATCTGAATATATTTTGATATTGTAGTGAATTTTCTGGGTTAGAAGGCTCCTGCTGGTTGTGTGCACGGAGACCTTAGTCCTGTTGTATGTAGACCTCGCTTGTTGTGTGCGCAAGTAAACTGAAGGTGTTGTAAGGGAGATTTGAACTTTTAATGAATGAAGAATTTTTGTGGATGATATCTGAGTGCCAAATTCATCTGTTATTCGCTTTATGATATGATTTACATGTTATTTCTGGTTGTTGTGTTATCTGTATTCAGATCGATTGCACAACTATTTTCTACTTTGGATGAATGATAAATGAATGGATCTGTTGCTCTTGAGCTTTAATAATATGTATTAAGGATTATTACAAGGATTGCGAATTCAGTTTTAGTGCGCACATAAGGTGTTATGTGTATTTGATCTAAATCTGTCTTGTTAGGGTTTCTGGTAAGGGTTTCTATTGCAAAGGTATAATAAAAACTATTTTAGATATGAGGACACCCACATCATTTAATTCTCTCTTAGGGCATGGAAACCTAGTTCCAGCACCCCCGCATACTGCTTCAGGTGAGACTTTGACTTGCGCAAGTATGTCACTGCCGAAAGGGCCAATAGTAAGAGGGTTTTGTTAGCTAACCTTAAAATTTGAACTTGGGTCAGGACCCCTCAAGCAAACAGAGATGGTGTAGGGTAGGAAATTCATTTCAGCGGTCTCGGGTTCTATACGACTGGTCTCCATCATAGGGTTGGTTTAAGTGTTTGATGATAACATCATGCACAATGATGCCCCTGTGATATCTGGGGTTTCCTGTGGTATGACAGGGGGATCTCCTAGGAAGGATCCTAGGATTGGTGATGGTTTGAATTGATTGGGGCCATATTCTTGGTACTGCATGATTGACTCTGTAGTTGTGTCTACATAAGGTAGAACAAAATCGGCTACCATCATGGGTTTTTTACCATAGTATGTCAGTTGGTCAACGGTGATGATCTGATCCTTGTGTGGGGACATCGTCACCTGAAAAGTAGACGAGGCTATGGCTGTCATGGAATACATATAACTCCGCCCAAGGAGCATGTTATAGTCAAGGTGAGTGTCCAAGACTTCAATGTCTATGAGTACCATTTTTCTGGCCAAGTTAACAAGGACATCCTGATATAGACCGATGGGAGTAGAAGGGTGACCATCGTATGCTCTAAGCATGATGTCAGTTGGCTTCAGTTCGGGTGATCCAAACTTCTTCCAAATAGAATTGGACATGATGCATGTAGATGCACCTTCGTTTATGATACATCAATGTCTGGTGATATTTTGGACTGGCACCAGTATCTGAAAGATGACCAATGAAGGAAGCCTAGGGGTGGCTTTGTCTAAGTAAAAACCCATTAGGCGCAAATCAGAAGGGTCAATTGTGCCTAATGAGGAAATTAAGGATTTCCATTCTCTTTGGAAAGATTGTAGGGCCTCTAATGCTAACATGGCAGTGGGATATTGTGCTAAATCATACACGATGTTGTAGGTATGGGAAGATTTTGAGTGGTCTCCTGCGCGCCTAGTCGACCCCTTAGCCATTTTTTGTCGGGGTTCAATAGGTACTTTGGATATAGTCAATGGTGCAGTAGGTGCACTCGTGCTTTCCCCTAACGGGTTAGTGACTTGGGGGCGTCATAGTTTCAATTACTTGTCTAGAATAAAAATTTTTTGCCGGTCATGTAAACTTCATGGCTATTATTCCCGGAATAGTTTTGGGGTGGTTGTTGCTATTGGGTATTAACCACTCCTTGGTGGGGGAGTGGCTCTTGTATTACAACGGTTTGCTGTGCAGGTCCCCCTTGTCCACGGTTACCCTGAATTTTTTTCAGTTCAGGGAGCTCAGGGTAGTGATGAGTGTAATGGCTGTACTCACCACATATAGCACAAGAATGGTTTTTCCTCATACTAGACCTCTTGTTCTTCCCTTGGGAGTTTTTTTTTGGCTCCTGGTTTTGATTTCAGTTGGGGTTTTCCCTAGACTAAGATCACGGGGGGCATAGCTGGTTACTTCCCCCCTGTCCAGAGTCTCCCTTCTGTTTATTCTTATGATTTTTTCTTGCAACATTAAGAGGATTATTATGATTCTCCTAGTCGTAAGACTAACATGACTAAGCCTGAGAAGGTTGCATGAATTTCACCTACACGTTGTTTTGCGGTGGTGGGTTTTGTGTGGAGGAAGGGGAATATTGGTTTCGCTTTCCCTAGTTGGTCTATAGTTCTTGGGGGTGATCTCTTCCATAAAAATTCCTAGCTGAGTAGTGGGTCCCCTATGAGGGAGGTTACGATCCTCCCTGCTAGTGGTGATATGATGACACCCTATTTGTCATATTCTGCAGAGGTGTAAAGTCACTTTGGTGGTAGCCAAGTTGCGTGATGTTCTGGTTAAAATCATACGAGTAACCTGGGTACTAAATACTGCTTCTTATGTGACCTTAGGTCAATTACCCAATCAAGCCATTTGTGTTATTTGACGCACCTGCAATTATTTATAAGTTTGTAGGTGAGGGCTTTAGGCAAGACATTGTAAATGTATCTTGACTGGGTATATATAAGTTCGAGTGGCATCCTCATCGGAGGTAGGTCCTTGGGTCATCGCATATTATGAGATCTATGTTGTGAGATTTTTCAAAAATAAGTCCAGTAAAACTCTATCACCAAGTTTGGCTTTGCACAAATTACGACGTCGCCGCCATTCATGGAGATGGTTTGAGATATGGACGACTGGAATTTGCTTAAAATGGTTCAGAAATTCCATCCTCAAATAATTGTGGATGGGTAGCTGAAAATATGTGGGGAATGCAATAGCAAGGGCGCTAAAGTTTCCATGTGAAGCGGAAGGCTGCTCCACATACCATTTTGCGGGAGGTCTGGTTAGGGTGCGTTGAAACAGTCTCACTCGAACAATATCATCAATAATAGTATTGGATGAACTTCATAGGTGGAAGGTTATAATATTATTTCCAAGGTCTTCTGCTTGCTTCACTTCTAATTTTGGTATTCCTAGGGGAGCTTAGTGTGCATATGGGCCCAACTGGGGTTGTGCACAATCGGGTGATTAGTTAGCTTTGATAGATCTGGAAGGTTTAATGATGCTACAAAAGGTAATTGAGTATTGACTTCCATTGTGTACTATGGAAATACAAGAATCTGAGTGTGATGATGTATGGAGGTTTTCTAGGGAATATTACACTGTGACGTACCCTGATGTGTGTTCTAATGACCCCCCATAGGGGTAGCACTCATCTGCCCTTTGGGGGTTGTGGGAGGATTTTTGTGCGATGCCCCTATTGGGGTTTCCATGGGTGTGGTGTTGGGCGACCCTTGGGGGTTTCCAACAAAATATGTCCTCATAAAGGATGATCCAATAATGGTGGCGGTGTGTCATCTTTTATGCCTAAATGGCGAAAGACCCGGAACTCCTCCCTCTAATAGGGGGAGGTCCAAAAAATGTCTAGATCGATGAGGTCCTCTTGGGTCCATTATGGTGTTGAAGCCATTAATTTTGGAAATATTTTTAGTTTGTTTCAGAGGGGGGATATTATAACCAAAGAAAATATGATCACATACACAAAACAAAGCAAAAAATAAAAGGTAAGTTTTTCCTTTAGATTAATGTTATGTGATCAAGCAAGAAAAAAATATAGTTTTTGTTTTTTTGAGTATGATACTCAAAATTCTAAAAATACCTAATCATCCTCACACTCTCAAATGTGGCTGATCCTTGCGAAGATATCTTATGATTGGTAATTGAGCTAATGTCCTGAAAGAATTGGCGATGCCTTCGAGCAGCCAAAGAATCGACCAAGGTAAAGGTATGAGAATCTAGTGTTGTCTAAACTGTCACCTATATGGAAGGATGCCCCAGATTTGACCACTAAAGTATCATCATCCCATGTGAGAGTTCGTTTCTTGATCTTCTTGCTTTTCAGCTACCAGTACCGAGCACTATATGTGTCAAGTAGCCCCAAAGAGTATCACATGCACTAGGCCTAATCTTAACCCCCTCTGAAACGGGTCTCTGTAACGCTCGGGTATTCTGTTCCATGGGTGGATAGAAGGATTTTAAGCTCCCTAAAAATTCAACTTGTATGTTTCAAAATGTAGAATGACCAGGGCAGCTTATTGGATGAATATACCTGATGGTCCTAACCTGAACTATAATTGCTTTTGTGGCCCTTGTGGGGAGAATTTAGTGAGTTCAATTAGTGGTTATTTTTAGAGAGTCTTAATTTTATTAAGTTGTGCCTTGGCGAAGCAACTGTAAGAAGAGGAAAAATGTCCCAACACACTGGGTGCCTTTTGGTCCAATGCTTACCAATGCTTCATATGTGATTTGGAGTGTACAATCAAAAGTGTTATAAGATATGGATATGCAGTGATCCTTTACAATCCTTCTCTAATTATGATATGTGTGATTGTTCCGTGCAAAAAATAAACAATGTGTGGATGTTGGGCTGCTTACACTTTTCCTAGTTAGACTAAGTTTTGCACTATAGGGAGATGGAAAATTATCTCAAGAAATCTTTCATATGTGTTCCTAGGCTCACCGATAGGTGCAAGGGTGGTAGATATTACTTTCCTTATTTTCTATGTTTTGGTCCTGGTCCCGAATCCTAATGCTCAAATTGAACTAAAATAATGCAAAAAATTTGAAAAAACAAAAACTAGGTAAAGATTTGTGGATGTATGGGCCACTTAATTTTTCGCTAATTATCCTATGTGTTTGGTATCTTTTACCAACAACTATTTTTTTCAGATAGAATTTGTGTATTGAAGGCCACTTACTTACCCCTACATAAACTATGTGTGATTTGCGATGATAAAAAACTAAAATAAAAACAAACCATTTTCTAAGCTAAACTCTAGCAAAAAGTGCCATAACCAGTCATGAAACACCTGACCACATTGATGGAAAATTTATTATGGGTTTACAACACCTTACAACTATTAAAAATGAGAAAAATAAGTGAAAAATGTGCTCAATGTTTACTGCACGACTTATTTTTGCACAGGTGCATGGTTCACACGTTTGTCTAGGCTGAACGCGCATGGATTTACAGTGTCCGAAAATTTCGCCTCATTTGAGCCAAATTTCTCACTGAGTGTGACTGAAAAATGTTGAGGGGAAGCAGGAGTAATCTTGCGGCAAGTTTGGGAAGGCGAGAGGACCTGCAATCAACAATCGCTAGTTTAAAATAAAGAAAGAAGTGGAGTCACCATTCCTGTTGTAGTGTATTCAAGGCATGGGCGCATGAAATACACTGTGCTTAATAAGGGAGGATGCTTTCCTACAAGAAAGTAATGGATCAATTGTTTTGTTAGATTGTTATTGGAAAAAAATAACATGTAGTCAAGTAAGTAAACAACATAGCATGCTACAATAAGGAAGACACAAGAAACAAAAAATACAAATACAATAACAAGTTCCATCGAGTCAAACAAACTAATAATTCAAACGGAGAACTCTATCCCTTTTATTAGTTACTAATGGTATAATAGAATAGGATTCTAAATTACTTGCAATGAATCCTTAGAGCTATGGAGCTCTAATATTCAAGGCAAGGGGATCTCTTCACTTTAACCTTCCTAGAATAACAGACACTTGGTGAACTTATTCTCTTGGATTGATGTGTTGGGTGGCCAATAGTTGAATCCTACCACTCCTTACTGCTTGGAAAACACAATGTTGGTTTTCTCTCAAGCAATTTGGCCATCATAATAATATGTTCCCATGTTCCTCTTCCCTTGGAAATATTTTATAGGAAAATTTCAAAATTTCCCTCCCTCTCTCGGTACAAGATGGATGTTGACATAAGAGTGGGAGGTTTATTCCTTTATGTGCTGCAATAAGGCCTCAAGGTGGCTCCAAGGTGGCTATACTCGGTTGGCTTGAGTGGGAATCTTATTCTTCAAGTGTGCCAAGTGGTTACGGATGGTGACTTTAAGCATACCCAAGACCAAGCAACTATCTTAGGGATAGTCGCGATGATATTCACTGCTATCGAAGAAAAGGCTATGCAGATTGCTTAGGGTCAGTGCGTTCTATGCTCTATTTGATAAATTTTCCTGCTTGACCTTAGGAAAAGTTAAAATTTTCAAATCATGTAATGTCTTCCTTCGCTATAAATCCTTATTTGTACCTTATGCTTTACATTTCCTAATGTATTTTTCTTGTATGATTTTCAAGTGATAACAACTAGGAAGGGGCGGTGAATCAATATTTTATGCCAAATCAAGTTTAAGCTAGTTAATAATTTTATTTGAAATGTTAATTGAATGTTCATTTTATTAACAACACATTGTGCAGTAGACCTAAGCATAAGAAATAAGCCATGATCAATATTTAATCATAATGTTTTGAGCACCATAAGCATGTAACCCGTCAAAAAATCATCACATAGGAAGATAATATATTAGGTGGAAAACTCAACTGGGAAAAATCGCCATGGTTATTGTCTTTGTATTATTCTTATTATTGTAAACAAAATCTTCTATTACATCTTAAATTGTTGTAGACTCTTACGAGTAAACAATATTCTACCTACTAGAGGCTACCACCTTCTCTTTATTATCCAACTATGATTGGAAGGAAGGCACCTTTACCTCACTTAAGGCTCCAACCCTTAGACCTTTCTGGACCATGTTTCAAAATATTTCACATTGGATCTACTTGACTCAAACACAAATGTTGCAAGACACATTTCATCCAATTGTCAAACTAGACCCACATATAACATTATTCTCAACAATCTTGTTCATACAAAACTTAGAAGAAACTACATATATCATTAATCAACCATCAAATTTGCTATATCAATATATACTTGTATTCACCATGTGCATGCAATAGAAAACTTGATATAATACCTAGTAGCATCAAGTTCTCTGCTAAACTGTGAAAAAAAAAACATTATCTTCACTGACCAAATCAAATTTAATTAGTAATCCATATTCACATACATAAAAAATAATCTAAAGTTTATACTCATACAATTCACACTATAATATACATACTCAAGAGCCATCAACAACACAAAAAAAACTCTCTCGCTTAGCCATGTCAAACCCTAATCCAATAACATCAAAATTTTGACAATCAACAACATCTATAAATACATGAATTAGTAATATAACTTTGAATCTACATTTTATCACTCTATCCAACAATTTGACTTGACACAAATCAAACCATTACTAGTTCACCAAGACAATACAAAAACCGATAATCTCACTACAATAAATGGAATTGTACTCATTGCATCGAAATTTCACCATGCAATACATGGCATCGTCATGTGATATAAAAATATTCAAACCTTTTGTAATATGTAGTATTTGGTCATCACAACATATAATCTACATCTTAAATTTCAAAAATCTTGACTCAAAAAATATCAACATCAATATATGAAGTCAAAGACAAATATAAGGAAAATAAAGATATAAAGTCATGACCCTTGCAACAAACAACCACCATCAATAAATTCAATACTTTGTCAAACAACCTATGAATGAATCACTAGCACATTACATTATGGATCTCATTCATTTAGGAGAAACAACCCTATAAGAACATTGTTAGCCATCATAAACATCTAGAACCAACAATCCATGAATAATTATTCTTTTGATAACGAGCACACAACAACTATAGTTCTAACAATTCCCTTCAGTTATTCCTCCATTTGCACTATATACAAACCATTGTCTGGTATAGTACACATACATATGCACACTCCATAATTATTGTCTCGTAATTGAACTTTATCTCTATCTAATCAATACTCTATATAAACCTCCACCCTTTGTGAATGCAGATCCTTCTCTCTTACAATAGAAGGAATTCAAGTTTTTAGCCATTCAACTATAATATCCTCAAAATCCTTTCATTCATTTTGTGAGCCAACAACTTATAAGTCAATAGATTTGTGCACAAACTTAAAAATGTAATACAAGTGTGTTCATTGAATGGATCACCTAGATCTATGTGTAGATCCCTGCTAACATTTTGATAAGTGTTTATCTGTCACACTAGACCCTTCTTCAATATAACAATATAAAATAAAAAAAACAATAAGAAATGTGATAATACATGAAGATCAATCAACTCCTTCAAAAGTAAAATTCATGGAAATATCTATAAATATAGTGTCATAAACTTTTTTCAGTGCCACAGTCTAAGGTTTGTTCCATAGTCTATAAATCTAATATAACAATAAAAATAAACCTCAAACAAATTTAATATGACAATAAAAATAAAAATAAAATAAAACTCCAAGTAATATTCTCACTGAATAGATATAAGTCCAAGAGAACCTCCAATATCATGTGTATATGCAACCTCTAGTAATCAAAATACCAAATGCAATCGATCCAAGATAAAAGATAAAATGTGTGTAACGTAATGGATACCTCAATATTCTCAGCCATAAGATATTTGGACCTTCATATCTCTCAAATTTTATTCAACCCTTGCGCATTGGTGGAATCGTTTGTTCAAGAAAATAACTTATGAAGAATACACACAAAGACTAATCAGAATCCCTTCCTTTTTATAGTTTTTCTTTCTTAAAATTACCATGGAAAAAACATAGATATTTTGTTGATGGTAGTGTTGACCTTTTCAAATATATGTTAGACATCCTTACACACAATAATTCCTTCAGAAATTTGATGCCTTTGCAAAGAATGTTTTCCATTTCTTCACCTAAGGGAATTGTTGCACCCTTTGTTCTCAATAACCACGTTATAACACGAATATCATCCTCTGCATCTCACATTATAATGCATTTATTTTACTTATGAAACCACATTACCTCATGTAGGCCTTATCTAAGGCTATTTGGAGACAATATGGGCTTTATGAGGCTTCAATTAGACATTTTTTTGAAATATATGAAGAATATTAAAGGCTTATTAACTAGAAACATCTTGAGGACCAGTGGTACTTTAAAAGCCTTTAAGTAGAATCTTGGCATTGGAAATGGATGGTTTTCTCCTGTACAAACTAGGTTGACATAAATGTCAACCAACCATCAAGTTTTTACATCAAAGCCAACAATTTGGGCTCTTCTCGCACCACCTGTAGCTTTGAAATACTAAGGAAAAATTTCTTAGGGGTGGTCCATTTGGCACAACCAAAAAATATTGCATGAAAAGTAGTGAGGATTTTAACCTTTAATATTTACCTGATATTTAAATATTCACATTCCTTTAAGTTGGTTGTGGATGCATGTTTGGATTTTGACTAGTGTTTACTTTAGTAAAGATAATGGTTTTATGTTATAAATAACATTAATTTATTATTTTATTTTAAGAAGGGTGAATATGTTTTAACAATGTATTTACCTTAGCCAACTTGTAATTTGGTTTATGAGAAGAATTTGATTATATATTTCCCCTTTTTATGGTAACCTCCCATTTTTGTGGGCATTATTAGTTATTGCAAGGTATTATGATTTCTAATGCGATTTAGTAGTGCTAAAAAATTGGGAGCATATGATGACTGCTAAAATTAATGTTAAACATATTATATGTGTATATATTAATGCGTGATTAATAATATTATTATATAATGAAACAAGTATATAATAATGTGCATATTAATATACATTTCTATTGATATGTAAAATTAGTTAATATGGTTTGATATTTTCCATTAATGTTGGAGTTCCTTAACATTATTTAATAATTAGCCCTTCATGCAATTCAAATGTAGTCACTCTTTATATCATTGTTATGCTCCAATTATTCAAAGCGGTTGTGATTCTTATTAGAGTTTTGAAAATATTAAGGTAGATGTCAATTGTAAGGGGTATATTAACACCGTAAATATGGGTTTTGAGAGTTAGGATATAACTAGCGATTATAGGATGAGGTCCTATGTGGAATAGAAAATTAAGAGATAACCCTAGTTTAAAGATTGTTGAAATGGGCTACAATGTTTGAATCCTAATAGGGATGGTGCCTCCCTGTGAGGTAGAAATAACTACAGATTGCATACCTTCAAACATTTGGGATGAAGTCAATTTATGTTTGAAAATCAAGTTCAAAACCTCTTTTTGAAATGCATTAATATCTTGTGGTCAATTAGTACATAGCCATAAATGATGAAAAATTAACAAATATCTACTAATAGCTAGGTGAATGTGTCATAAATCCATCTTTTTCACTCTTTCACTTACAAATATCCATATTAATGTCATGAGGTGTGGGTCCCACTTTTCATTATAATAATTAGATATGCTAATTCATTCAATTTGTTTGTTTTTGTTAAATCAGTAAGGAAAATTAATAATGTTGATCATCATGCAATTATCAACATGATTTTAACCTCAATTATTGATATCCTCATTGATGGACCATTAGAACATATCGGGTTGCACCTAGATTATTGAAACTCTCGCATGTTTTGATCCAAGATTAAATATAGTTATTGGATCTAAGAATCTTGGATCATCGTATCATATTGGATTGCAAGGCCATCATTAAACACCACACATGTCACAACCTGATATGGTTTACAATCATTAAATTATAAGAACATCAATCGTTCAATCATGTCAGATTGCACTGAGAGTGTTAATATCCATGCTATTCAATTCACGATATGAAACCTAAACCATTGATTTGATAGTGAAAATTCACCTGTATGATTCCATTAATAAGCAATTTGATGAAATTTCATTTTATGTGTTTTGGCTCATTATTTTAGTATGTGAATCGTAAATAATCGTATTTGTTTTTTATTTTTTGTAGGAAGATTCCATTATTTTCACGAATACAAAAGAAATAAAACATTCCTAGGATTCAAAACCATTTTTTTGTTCAGCAAAGAAGAAGAAGGGAAAATTTTGATGCAGGAATAAAGAAACTCCAATATCCAAGAAAATACAATATAATCACCAACATCTTAACATATTATCCGATCTATAAGAAGAGAGAGATATTGATTAAATACATCAGATATAAAATATTTGATGAGATGGTTTTTTAAGCCTATATGAGATACTTTGTTCTACCCTTTAGTTAATAGGTTCATTGCTCAATATAATTGATATTAATGATTAAGTGGCATAGTTCAATTCCAGTTGTTTATAATTAGAGCTCAAAGTGTTTATGATGGAAGACTGTTTAGCATTAACAATTTTGGTATGTAAGGTAGGATTACACACGAGAGGCATGTTTAATGCTTGATACAGTAAGGTAAATATTTTTGTATGAGTACCTTCCTTCCCTTCTTGGTGTTGCTACACTACTAAAGAGCATCCATCACCCTGACCTCACAATAATTTATTTCTACTAGTAGATATCCCCAACACCAAAATAGATACCTACGTTCCCTTCTAGAATGATGTGAATATAGAATAGCATAAATTACATTAAATTGAGACATTAATGCACTAGGTATTACCCTAATACCACTAACCTTGCTCCACTATCATAAATGTCATTAACCCCAAAAGAGATATATATGTCCCCTAACTATATGTGATATAAAATCATACAATTTATATTAAATTTTGATGCCTATGCACTAGGTTTTTCCTTAATACCATATACCTTTCTCCACTAATAGTGAGAATCTAAAGCCTTGGTGGAGGTGTTTGCCTCCCAGAATGTATGTTGGGCGTATTCCTTATAATGGCATAGAGGGATGTTGTCTTATTGTGAAGGGAATATGGTATACTCACGTCATTATTATTTCCATTTAAGTATGTTAATATCTCATGGTTTCAAATCTAGTCACACATAAACTAGTTATAATTTATGTTATAGGTGGATGTAGAAATTTGAGCCAACTACAGGTGATTAGATAGACTTGAATATGTAAGCCCCTTTTATAATATGGATACCAAAATAAAAACCCCATTCAACTTACCAGTAAGTACATAATATCTTTAGTGACATTTAACTAAATTCATAAAGATGTTGAGTATGAAGTATGAGTCACTAATAAATAGATCATTCTTGTTAGGACCAGTTAAGGTTTTCATATTTATTCATTATAAATTTTAAATCCATAAAGCATATGTGAAAAAAATAAAAATAAAATATTTACGTAAAATCTATATACATTTCCAATTTCAATAGAAAAATTAATAAAAGAAATCAAATAACCAATGAAATGAGGTTAGAAACATATCTTCTACATAACTCTCTCCTTTATGCTTCATGCTTATCCAAAATTGTAATATTTAAGTGGTTACAAAAAAGAGTAATATGCCTCATTTAACCTACTTCCTATAAATAATATTATATATACGTGATATGAAGTTGATGTTATAAAAAACCCTTCCATCGAATCCTCCAAAAAGTCATAGTATTTTGTGTTAATGCTAAATTGGTAATACCTTTCTGACTTAAACATGTCTACAACATATACATGATTTATTTCCCTCTTTCAACTGTTTGAAATCATACCAAGGTCATCAATATTACAATTCATATTGTCTTGGGATTCTTTCAAATAACAACATGAAGAAAAATTAATGTTATAATCATGTGTATTATCACAAATTTTCTTGTACATCAAGCTATTTGAAAAATGATTCATATTTTAAATATTTTGAAATATGGATTGAAGATGGATGAGAAAAATATGAAACATGTATCCCCTTCAAAAATATACTCTAAGAACACTTTCAAGAATGTCAACACCAAATATCATTTACGACAATTTAATTTGTTAATGTATGATATAATTTGGTGTGTGTCCTTCTTTAACAGTACTTATAACAATTTTGTTGTTGTATGTATGCATAGTTTGCAAGGTGTTATCAAAGACATGATTGATAAATGTTGAATTAAAAAATTGTATATAATCTATAATAGAGTACAAAGATAGATTATTTACATTTCCATGTAGTAAAATATTCTGAAAATATTCATCATTAATGATAATGTATTTATCAATATCCTTAAACTTATTATCCAAAACATCTGAGAAAGTATGCAATTTTTAGTCTATTTTGGAAAGGATTAGTATTTATTTGAAGAAATATGAGCAAGATTCACCTCACACCATTTGGGATAGGATGCCCATCTGAATTACAATCTATTTACAATTTTCTTAAAGGTTTTCATTGGCTTTAACTGTTAGCAAGAGAGAGGAATGCATATGTGTCTTTGAAAAGAAAGTGAGTTTTCCTGGTGAATATTCGGTTGTAGGTGTGTCAAGGATCTTCACCTATGGAGGGAAAGAAAAGTGAGACCCTAAGAGAGAGGTAATAGTACCACTCTAGTAAAGACACACAAAAACAAGAAGGATCCACCTTGAATTCTAAATAATATTCTACAAATATGCGACGGTCATTGCGACCAACACAATCAACAAAATTATGTCTAACATCCAATGGAATATTCCACAAAGATGTGAAAGAAATAAAAAATATTACAACACATTCTCCATATGATAAGCAATAAAATAATCAAAACAATTCAACAAATTTAGCACAGGTAAAAGAAAACATGAATTACAAACATTCATAGAACAACCTTACAAATATTCATAATCCATGCATGAAGACCGTGTTGGCCATCAAGATTCTGATATTAAGTAAGATTACCAAGACACATGTTTACAACGAACTCCACTAGCTCCAATAGTGGAGCATTGGAGCCACTCCTTACTCTCCAAAAGAACTAGATTGTCAATCTAATTCCTTGTGAGGGAAACAAGGTGAAAAATTCCTTTTCTCATACAATGAGGGTGTATATATAACTAATGGGGGGGTGATGCTTCACCTTCCTTGTGAATTTTTGATTACCGTCATGACTATTTTAGTTTCTATGACTTTTCAACTTTACATGACTCTTCAAATTATATAGAGGTCCTTTGGAAATCCACTTTCTAATGCATATTTCACTAGAAATTTACATAATCCACAAAATGATGTGGCATATGGTGACTCATGACATGACATGATATGACACTAATGTCATGGAATATATGATGGCATCAAAATGCCAAGTCATCCATGCTACTTCTTAATTTGTGTCTTCTTGAAAATGTCTTCAATCCACATCCATATAGCTTAGAGATAAGGACTCTTTAATGATATCAAGTTTCGAGATGGGGTAAGAAACTGGTGTCCCTTTTCTTTGTCCTGATTGATCAACCTCCATATTCAACTACAAATGTGTATTATATCATGTTATAATTATACATATCCTTATTCATCATCCTATGATGGTATGATAAAGTACCTGCATATGAAATTCACTCATGATAGGATGGCATCAGTCTAAAAAGCCCTTAGTCTAAGATGTTGCATGTTGATCTAGTAACTGAGTCAGAATTGAGTGAGAGGATGAGGGAGAGGATAAGTGACTATACAATTGCGCAAATCACATAGTTAAGGGTTTATCTTGCTCCTTGAGACCGCGGAATGCACAATTCATGCTAGGATAGAGAAAAAATATTGTGCACTTGGGGATATCAAAGAGTCAGGCTGAGGGATTGAGCATTGATATTTCCCACTACATAGTTTTGGAAGGCATAGGAGGGAAGGTGATTATGCAATTATGTATATGAAGATATCAAGGCTAAGGCTTGATCATTGTCACTGTGCAATTCACAGTATTGGGTGCATAGGAGAGAGAAATTACACAAATTTTGGGGTCATAGGTCAGGCTTAAGCACAGTGATTGCGCAGTCCACAGTCATAGGAGGAAGGAATTGCACATTACACATTTCCAGGAGGTAGGTTTATGGCTTTGGGGTTGAGACTACAAAATATGTAGTTCAGAAGGGCTAGATGAGGCTAAGTTACTTGGTCAGGAAGATTTTTGGATTTAGATAAGTGTGTGACTGCTGAAGCTGACACAAACAATAATAAGACTTTACTGTGATCACACAATTAGAAAAATTTACAACAAAAAATATATCATCCAAAACAATAAAAAACACACTTCCCTCAGCGTCACATCTTTGCGACAACTTAGGACAATTGCAACACCAAGGATACATTTTGTGACAATAGTGACGGCAGTTGTGCGACAATACTTAAAACTTTGGAAATGAGTACAATGAATGTTTACATGATACGATAAACTCATTTAACATATATAACCTATTGAAAACACAAAAAATATATTTTATGCAATGTGCCACACTTAACACATGAAAATATGACAGTTTGGTTTCATTACAAATGGCACCAAAACACTTAGAGAAAACACATTTAATGAGTCTTAATGCATGTGACGAAAATATGCAAGAAAAAACCGGGATCCAAAATTTCAGTGCAGGGCAAAATTTTGGAGGGTGTTGTAGCACTGACAACACTTGGCAACACACTGGTAGAATTTCAACTTCTCTATCTTGGTTGATTCTTTTGTGCATGGTCTTAGTTCTTCAGGAAGTATTGATTCATCATGCATGTCCTTATGGTTCCCCACTTACCCTATGAATAAACATAGTCCCCTCTGTCCCTTCTCGGTTGAACACAACATAAGATCAACAATATCACAATTTTTTTGAGTTAGGAACGGGTAGTTTGGTTCATGAACTATAGATTTTTAGATTATTATTTCTCATCTTTGGTGTTGCTTCATTGTCAGTAGGCCTAGATAGTAACCCAACAGATTCACTATAGAAACACAAGAATTTCTTTGCTACTAGTGAGTCTAGTCAGTACCCTAACGAATTTTCTTGCTTCACTCTCTTAATAGGAACCCTTTATCTTTTTTCACCTTTTTTTTTTTAATAGGATTATGCATAGGCACTTATTAATTTCATGGGTGGAAGAGGTATCCGGACTTATTGAGAGCATAAGAGTTTTTTCCTTAAGAGAAGCATATAAATACCTCTTATTTAGGTTTGTTCATTTACATTTTTCCTCTTTTCCTATTCTACTTGATTGGATAAACATGATAACATGGAAACACAAATACCCGAGCATGTGCATAAGGTTTCTAGAATAGACACATGTATCATGGTTCCAAAAAAATATATTCTTACAAAAGGATCATATTTTCCTTCATAACATCATTTATCAAAAGCTGTAACCAAAAAAAGGAAGGAGGACTGAAGGTTAGCAAAATGTTGTGGTGTAACAAGACTCTTTTCAACTTAGCCACGCAAAGAAGTCAGAAAAAATATTCACACACGATGCTTATTTACATAAACAAAACAAAATAAAAGACCAAAATAATAAGAAAAGAAGAAAAGAAACTATGTACATAGAACATGGCACAACCCCATTTCACCATTGAAAATAATGTTTTAAATCTTTTCCATTAACAAGAAGTGGGTGAGTCATCTCGTCTAGAGATTGAAGACAATATGTGTTTTGGCTAGGAATTTCATTCCCACTGAATGGTCTGATCCATATGGATTAGAACTTAGTGTGTTTTCCTTTGTCCTTGTGATATTTGTCCCACTTTGAGACTAGGTCACCCATACTAAATTCATTCTTCCTTGTATACTTCTTGTCAGGCCACCTTTTGATATGACTCTAGTGAAGAATTTTTTTTTCTTTTGATTTTTGTATTTCTTCCTGCAACTTGCAAAGGGTGTCTATCCTACTATGAACCAATAAGCAAGGCTTCCCCTTGGACTCTTGTGACAGTTGAAGGGTAGGAAATTATATGTTCAGAGGAAGGATGGCTTATTTTCCACACATTAAGTAGTAAGGAGACATATTCAGAGAAGGTTTTAGTGTGACTCGGTCAGACCATAAGGAATTTACCAAAGTGGGGTGACAGTTCCTTTGTTTAGAGAAAATGATATTCTTGATAATGTGAATAAGGTTCTTATTAATAGACTCAATAATATCACTTCCCCATGGATAATAATTTTCAGAATGTTTCAATACAATGCCATTTTGCAATGAAGGCACATGCTAGGATGATTGTGGTGTACTAATAACTACAAAAAAGGGATCTTACTAGATAGTTTGAACAATAGGCTATGTCAAAAACTATGATTTTTGTGAAAGGACATATGACTAAATAGTGGATGGATACTATAAGGATTGTTACTACATGTTTTCTACTAATTAACCAATCAATAGATAAGTTGAATAGGAAAGGCAAGCGATAATGGCGATGAGAGAAGTAAGAGAACAGGAGCTAGGATCAAAGGAGATGTTAGTAACTAACTCAAAATCATATAATCCCAACGATGAAAAGTATGTTGCATTGTAAAAATAATGTGAAGTAGGAATGCCAAACCTGGAAATTATATTGTGTTTGAGGAAGTTGATGACTTAATGATCATTCACTTAATTTTTCAGAAATGTTTCCTTCGACGGTGTAAATTAGTCTGTGGTAGTGACGATATGGGTGTTATATTGCAAATGATCTCTTCATCATCTCAAAGGAGAAGGAAAAATGGATGGAATTAATTTACCTAGATAGAGATCTATTTTTCCATGGTAACGCACTCCAGAAACTACCAGGTCGAGTTATAATGCTTCTTTTCATCCTGTAAGGAGTGTTAGTGCATACGATAATGCCACGATTTTCCTAAAAGACCGCGTTACCCATGTTTCATGAAGAATGAGGGGAAAATTCCAAGTCGGCTGACTGACATTTCTGACTTTTTCTCAAGGAGTCAGTCCAAAAAGCTCACAATGTACGGTGCAGGCCTCTGATAAGACATTTCTAAACCTAACTAAGCATCCAAAGAGGGGAAAATCTAGAAAAGCATGGAAAAATCATAGATTTTTCCCTAATAAGACTAATGGAGAAGAATGGCAAGGTTTATATTCACAAACTCTTATAAATTGGAGGCAAGGGCTTGTTGTCAAAGGTCGAAAGGTTTATTGTGTGAGAAGAAAAATTTTGTTAGTGTGAGGTTTCATGGTTGGAATGGTTCATTGAGAACTATTTTCCTAAGCATTTTCACACTAGGATATTGAGGAGAGAGAGCTCGAAGTCGGAGGACTGAGGGAGGCTTGACCCAACCGATGGTTGTAACCCTCATTCATTAAATATAATAGAACTGCCTCTATTTTTTCCATTTGATGTCTTGTTATTAAATTTATTAAGTTATTTGTTAGAGATATATGTTATAAGTGGCTTAGATTTATAATATTTCATGTTTGATTATATGCTTGTGTTTGATTGTTTATTGTGATAACACTATGAAGATTACTAGTTTCATTGTTTGTTTGTAGGATTTAGACTTGGAGCTAATGAGACGGACTTTCACCACACCACCTTGAGCTCTCCAACATATCGGCACTACACGTTGAGGTAATACTTCTCTATCTCAAATTTTCAATAAAATGCTTGTATGAACATGCATATATTGTTTGTGTGAATGTTGCAACTAATCTGACTGTCTGCCTTGGGTTCCAGGAAGGCCCGAGAAGGATCTTTCTCCAGATACCACCTGTGCATTTTACCCATAAGAAAAATTGGTGACTCCACTATGGACTATTCCTTAGTTCTCGGTTGCTTCGTTCTGAATTGTTGGTTCTTTCCCTCTACCATTCTGATTTCTGCTCACATCCCTTTCTGACCATTTGGTGTGCTCTGCAACCATCTCATCTATTCACATTTTTTCTATGTAATATTCCAAAATTTTCATGCAACAAATTGGAATATTGATTTTTGTTAATTTCACCTAGGAGTTGAATAAATGGGTAAGGAGGCCCATGCAGAATAAAAACATGAATAAAATCCATCATAATGTGGAAGGGAATAATTCTAGTAGCTGGATTTTACACTTTCCATGTAAGAACAGGAAAAGAATCTTGTTGATTCAGTCAAGTTGACTAAGTCAACAACACAGTATGGAGGAGTAGCCTTGATGGAGCTACAACGTAGTTTTGGATGGAAAGTGATCATGTGATGTTGAAAACCCTAATGGGTGGGATCCAAGGTGAGGAGGCTCACAAAGCTTATAAGGGAAGAGATGGTAGCCATTTGGGGTTAGCTTATGGATTATTGATTTTTTTTTGCTTAGACTATTGAGCATCCTTCAGCTGTTGAGTTGAGTATGCAGTGTTGTTTAGCACAAGTCATTCCTGCTTAGGGATTCCTTCTCCTTCATTGAGAGGCCTCTTGGAGGAGCATTGTACTTCATTTTTCCATATTCAAGCTTGAGGCCAAGCATCCTCCTTCAGCTACAATGTTATTATTGTAGCAGTAAACGCTGTGTTGCAGGGTGTTGCAGTGGGAAGATCACAACACCAGTTCTGAGCTTATCTTTCAGAGGAGGGAGCTTCCCTTTCTTTGAAAGATCTGTGAGGAAGGTCTTGGAGCATTTTTTTCATCTTGGAATGTGGCCAAATCATTTCCCATATTTTTCAGCATAGTAATTTGTAGAAACTGCGTCCTTTTCCAGAGTGTTGCAGTAGTAGGGTTTGAACCCTTGCTTGTGAGCTTATTCCTTGGAGGAAGGGCCAACCCTTCTCTCGGAAATCTTTGTACATCATTATTCTTATATTTCTTGTAAATTTTAAGATATATATACACATAGGTTCTGTATACTACATTTTCCATATCTAGATATGTAGATCTGTGATTTTATACATGTACTTTCATGAGGCCCTTGCCGGGTTGTCATTTGCTGTATAAAAAGCGTTGAATCCCCATTTTTCTTCACTCTTGCATAATATAAACTCCATATCTGTTTAGGACCATGATTTTTTGTAGAAACCCTCACTAAATCACGTTTCTCCTTGTGTCAATCATTTTGTATGCTAAAAGTCATGGGATTTGGGCCTTTTTAAGCCATATAGGGACTGGGAGACCTGTTTAACTTAGCTAGAGTTATTTGTTTTTGCTCCCATTTGGTATGTAGGTCCCATATGACATAATATAAGGGATCCCACCGTTATTTTCCTTTTTTATTATGAAAATAGCTGGGAATAACGTTTTTGGGGCTTATTTTACTGCTTTTCCCCAACTTTTGGATCATAGAATGAAGAATAAGTTGTTGATGTAGCTTAAATTGATGGCTATGTGTTTTTAACACATCATATGAACTATATCCAACTTTATAATATCTTAAGATATTCTCATTATTGTAGAAATTCCCTATTTTGGGATATTACAATGGTATCAGAGAAACTTTCTTGGCTCAGCCTGTGGATTTCAGATCCAATATAGAAGATAAGAAGAAGAAGAGATCAGAATGATGGAGAGGATGAGATTATTCTCATCAATTTTTAGATCTAAGAAGAACCTCTCCAAGGAGGTTAAATGGATGAAAGAAAAAAAATGCAATGAGACTCCAGGAGGGTTTCAAGAAGGAGAAAGTTGTAGTGAGACCTCTAGAAGGTTTCAAGATAAAGGAGAAGACCCATGCACTTCCTATTCTCATATAGGGAGTGAAGAGAAAGAATACCACTTAGAACATGAGATCCTGAGTGGATATTTGGAAGAGTACAAATGTCAACCTAGAGCTTTCAAAGAGACTCTAGATCTTCCTCAGTTTATCCGACTGAAAGAAGAAAGGAGGCCATACAACAATAGGATGATAAGGGGAAATAGGTTCCTATTTTATACCTTCTTTGGATCACCCTTATGTGCAACAGAATCTTGGGTGATGAAGCTAGAGGCATTTTTTCTACTACATACAGTAGTATAAAGAGAGGTTGTAGAGATCTCAGTGCTGCACTTGGAGGGCAAGGCAAGCACCTGGTGGTTCAGCCATGTGAGTCATGCAAGAGTGTCCACTTTTGAAAATTTCACTCACCAGGTAATCAAAATATTTGACAGTAGAAGATCAGAGAAGGAGGAGTCCTCTTCACCACTTGAGGAGTCTTGCACCAGCGCTGTCACAATCATGGAGGGGCAGTAATTTGTATCAACAGTTGGATCAGCCAACACATGGGAGGGAGGAAATCTTGTAGCCATACAAGATGTTCCCAAGACACACCAAGGTATGCATGAATTTCCATTTTCTATCATTCCAGAAAATGTTACGGGAAGCCTTGGAAATTTGTCTTTACATGATTAAGGATCAAAACACATTGCTGATATAGAGTAGCAAGCTTGCACTGCGTTGTACAGCTTGGGTTTGATCAGTGATGGGGTAAACAATCATTTCAATGCACCCCTGCTAAGTTGCATGCAACACTTGGGATTGGGTTGTGGAAGATTGGAGGGCATGATGAACATTGTGCTACTGTATGATGATGTTTTACCTTCATAACACTTGGGTCCTCATGGGTTCAAAAGGATCATTGATGAGAGGTATTTTCCAAAATATCTCCAAGGATTTGCAGCTCAACCTCCCATGAGGTGCAAGAAGAAAAATATGCTTTTGGAGATTGGTAGTATTCAGTGGGAAGATACCAAGGGGGAGCATTATTGGAGGCATCCACATTTGGATGAATGGGGGTGGATGGAGAGCAAGAGGTTGGTGAGCCACTCGCAGATCTATGACACAGGGCAGAAAGAGGAAAAGCTACGTTGGATACTTTTGAGAGAGTTTGGACAGCATATGACATACCCTTTTTCAGAAGGTATGTTATGGAGGGAGGCATTGCAGGGCACCCATATGCTATGGAAGTAGAATATTTGTTTGTATGGGTCATCATACAAGTTAACCATCATGATATTACCTTATGGCTTGTATGATGGAGCGAAGAGGGAGCAACAAGAGTTGTTGTTGTCGTGGTTACACTTGGGAGAGTACGGGTAGAACTTTTCCCATGCTCATCATGATATTTTTGGAGGAAGGAAAGGCACATTCAAGGTGCAAAGAGGCTACCCTTCAGCATTGAAGGAAAAGGAGGAGCTTCCACATAGAAAGAAGATCTTCTCACATAGCAGCATGATGGTGGATGGCTTTGGCATGTGGAATTTCAAAGGAAGAATTCATGGAGTGACTAGAGCCTTATCACCAAGGCCTATAGCGCTGTCACTTGGGAGTATGTTCTTATTGATGGAGTGTTCAAAGAAGAGTATGTATGCCTTCTTTTTGCAGATTTTTATGAGGAGATTCTCATGGGAGGACTCATTCATGGACCTCACTTTCAGCCTACTCACTATTTATGGTAAGAAATGCATTTCTTTACTTTTTGATTGTTCCATTGAGTATTTGCATCTTTTTACCATCTATACACAGTGCATTTCTCCACAAAGGAGCAAGATTATTTTTGGGTTATATGGTCACTTTAGGGCCAACCTTTGTAATGATGATAACCCATTTCTATATGAATTTGGGCAAGTGTATTATTGTTTTGATCATGTACAACTGATATATATTTATGCTTACTACCTTATAGTAGATGAGAAAACATACACAGCTGGTAGTTCAGTGGACAACAACTTGCCACATGATGTTCTTAATCAACAGTTGGAAAGACTGCGCTGTATCCACCAGAGAGACCATGTGTATCATCCACACTTGCACATAACCTTCAGAAATTTTCTGATTTGGATGCCATATGGTAGTGATGTGCCATTCACTTTGAATGGAATGGTTTGGGCCAGCATGATCCATAACTTTGGAGAGGGGATATTTGAAGATCAAATCTTTTTCTTGCCACTTGAGGGAAACTTTTTTGCAGCCCATGATCAGCATGCACTCTATACTCATCACGAGTGGAGAGAAATATAGTGTGGGGTAGGCCATCTTGTCTACCATGTTCAGTTATTCAGCCCACCTACATTGCAAGAGGCAAAGGTGGAAGAGATTCTTCATGAGTTGCCATTCTGGAGGGTTACTCATTTTGTATGGTTGATAGCTTGGGGATGGGAGATTCAAATGGGCATGGTGAACCCCAATATATATCAGCCCACATGCCTCAAGAGTACCTTTAGATAGCTCATTGTTGCCTCCATGGACATTTCTTTGTTAGAGGATGGTAGCTATTTGGGATGCTCACCAAAATCTAGCTTACACATTTGGGAGGGGAAACTTGGAGATGCATTGATTATACAACATCTTGATCTTTGGAGGATCTTATCATATGAGGATGCTACAAGGGAAGAAGATGAGGTTCTTCAGTTCTATCCTTGCAGTTTCTTGAGGACAAGCAACGTTTGGGAGGGGAGGACTGTAATATTCCAAAATTTGCATGCAGCAAATTGGAATATTCATTTTTGCTAATTTCACCTAGGAGTTGAATAAATGGGTAAGGAGGCCCATGCAGAATAAAAAAATGAATAAAATCCATCATAATGTGGAAGGGGATCATTATATTAGCTGGATTTTACACTTTCCATGTATGAACAAGAAAAGAATCATGTTGATTCAGTCAAGTTGACTAAGTCAATAGCACAATATGGAGGAGTAGCCTTGATGGAGCTACAACGCAGTTTTGGAGGGAAAGTGATCATGTGATGTTGGAAACCCTAGTGGGTGGGACCCAAGGTGAGGAGGCTCACAAATATTATAAGGGAAGAGATGGCAGCCATTTGGGGTTAGCTTATGGATTATTGATTTTGGTCTACTTAGACTATTGAGCATTCTTCAGCTGTTGAGTTGAGTATGCAGTGCTGTTTAGCACAAGGCATTCCTGCTTAGGGATTCCTTCTCCTTCCTTGAGAGGCCTCTTGGAGGAGCATTGTACTTCAGTTTTCCACATTCAGGCTTGAGGCCAAGCATCCTCCTTTAGCTACAATGTTGTTCTTGTAGCAGGAAATGCTGTGTTGTAGGGTGTTGCAGTGGGAAGATCACAACACCACTTCTAAGATTATCTTTCAGAGGAGGGAGCTTCCCTTTCTTTGCAAGATCTGTGAGGAAGGTATTGGAGAATATTTTTCATCTTAGCATGTGGCCAAATCATTTCCCATATTTTTCAGTGCAGTCATTTGTAGAAACTGCGTCTTTTTCCGGAGTGTTGCAGTAGCAAGGTTTGAACCCTTGCTTGTGAGCTTATTCCTTGGAGGAAGGGCCAACCCTTCTCCCGGAAAGCTTTGTACATAATTATTATTCTCTTTCTTGTAAATTTTCAGCTATATATATATAGAGCTATAGTATACTACGTTTTCCAGATCTAGATCTGCATATCTGTCATTTTATACATGTACTTTCATGAGGCCCTTGCGGGGTTGTCTTTTGCTGTATAAAAAGGGTTGAATCCCCATTTTTCTTCACTCTTGCATAATATAAACTCCAGATATATTGAGGACCGTGATTTTTGGTAGAAACCCTCACTGAATCACACTTCACCTTGCTTTAGTCATTTTGTATGCTAAAAGTCATGGGATTTGGGCCTTTTTGAGCCATATCGGGATCGGGAGACTTGTTTAACTTAGCTAGAGTTATTTTTTTTGCTCCCATTTGGTATGTAAGTCCCATATGACATAATCTAAGGGATACCACCATTATTTTCCTCTTTTATTACGAAAATAGTTTGGAATAACGTTTTTGGGGCTTATTTTGCTGCTTTTCCCCAACTTGTGGATCATAGAATGAAGTATAAGTTGCTTTTGTAGCTTCAATTGATGGCTATGTGTTTTTAACACATCATATGAACTATCTCTAACTTTAGAATATCTTAAGATATTCTCATTGTTGTAGAAATTCCCTATTTTGGGATATTACATGCTATAACCATATTTTGCTATTTATTATCTGTAATGCGCCCCACGTGTGCACTCCAGAGTGTTATAACACAGTCCCTTCTTGAGAAAAGTATGTTAGTCTAGCTATTAACGCATTGTACCCTTTGCTAGGCAGTATTACTCAAACAGAACCTAGCTATCTCACCCCTGCCGACCATATTTTGCTATTTATTCTCTATAATGCGCCCCTTGTGTGCACTCTAGAGCGTTATAACACAGTCCCTGCTTGAGAAAAGTGTGTTAGTCTAGCTATTAACACACTATACCCTTTGCTAAGGAGTGTTACTCAGACAAGACCTAGCTATCTCACCCCTGTCGTGATTTCCTTGGTTGTTGAGTTGTTTGTTGTGAGATTGATTCCTGCAAATGAATCTTCTTTCTTGGTTACTTGTTGGCATACTCATTTTTTATTTTTAAAATTTATCCTAGTTTCATTTTCTTTCTGAAAGAAAAAAAGGAAATTTTTTATTTTATTTATTTATTTATTTTTATTTTGAAAGAAAGAAAGGAATTTATTTATTTTATTTATTTATTTATGATTTATTTATTTTTATTTATTTTATTTTTTATTTTTATTTTATTTTTAATTATTTTTAATTTTTTAATTTAATTTATTTATTATTGATTATTTTTTTCTTCTGATATAGCTGATTACATTCTATAAAATATTGCGTTAAAGAGTTGTTAGAGAGAATTGGTATCCGTATCTTTCATTGGTTGAACTGGATTATTGGATCTGCGTTGTTGCATGGATGTATGAAGAATTTCTCCTTATAGATGTAACACTTTCATCGAACTGAATTAAAAATCATTTTCTACATGGTTTGTGTCAGAGTGACATGAATTTGATACGTCCAATCCTCCTCCAGAGACTTAAATGCAAGTACACTATAATTAAGCGCTTAATAAAATCAATCCATAACTCTTTTCTCAAATTATACAAATATTAGTTCAGGCTAGGATCTTGGGATAGCCAGGGTGAGAAAACTACCCAAGATCATAAAACTTGAGACTAGTGTCATTAAAGAGTGAAAATCCTGTTGCACTCACACTATCAGGACCGCTCCCCTCACAAAGGAGTTAAACACGAGAAAAAATTGTGTGTGTAAGAATGTAGTCTACCTTTGATCACATATCTAGTGGGCTTTCTGTGTATTTGGGTTCCCCTCGAGGATGTTGAATCTGAATCGGGGATCCAAGTGCTCTGCTGATCCATTGTGTTGTCTATGGCTGTGACCCCCCTTGTAGTGTCTGTGATTTGAGGTATCCATAGTTGCCATAATTTAGGGATGAACAGAAGGTAATTGCGGCAGGCTGCCCTGGTACCTGACATAGACCCTACTATGTCTTTCATTTTTGGGAGGGTGCTCGTCTTCATGAGAGTACATGGCCCCATTATTTGAGGTTTAGGTGAAGCTCAAGAGTAACCGTAACTATACACATGACCAACTCTCTCTGTTTTCTATTGTGATATTGGGCTTCATCTCCAATGAAAAATAGTGATGAAACATAGGCTCTTTCCCATTTGGTTTCTTGATTGGTTGACTTTTAGAGTTATTTTATTTTTTAGGTGCTAGTTGGACTATCAATGAGACTTAATAATATATCACATTAAAATATTGACAAAATTTATTGGTCATCATGTTGTCCTTAGGCTCTCATTGTCTATATAGACAACAAAGAGGTCTTCCTCCATTGAAATTGGAGGAGTTTTCGAGTCTCGGTGACCTAGAGTCTTCTTTGGGAGAACAATCCCTAGTGTTGACCCCTGTTTCACACATTGATTCCCAAGATACTACGTTGCCTAAGGATACTTTCATGGAAGGATTTGTTCCTCCTTATAATCCTCCTGTCACTGAGTCATTTGGTCCTATGATGATTCAGGTAGGATCAGTACTGTGATGTCTTTGGCTACACACACATCCAATACACAATTAGCGACCAATGGATCATTAGCATTGGTGGCGAAATTTGTTCCACCACCACCTCCTCCGCCAGTTTTCAGTTCTTCAAAGATGACTAGAAACCATAATAGAAAGAATATGTCTGGTCCCAACAACTTGGTTACAACATCTATGAGTAGAATTCTAAACCTTTCGGTCTCCACTCCTTTTGTGTTTTCTCTTGGACTTCCAGCTATCGCTTCGAATAGCATGACTACCATGGTTCCTTTCAGCAACCCTTTCAGTTGGAATCCCTTGTTGAGTTTGAACCCCTTGACCTCTATGTTAGGGGGCAGTTTTACCAACGCATATGTGTCGGGGGAACTTCGGTACCCCTCCAATCCATGGGAGAAGCATGTCCCTCCACTGTTAATCCAATTCCTCTTAGTGGTTAACCTTTTGGTGTAGGGTCTATACCAAATATAAATTATGTGGTCAACAATATGCGAAAAGAAAACATTGTCTCGTCTATATGGGAAGCCCTTCCCCAAACTCAAATGGGGCAAGGGGGGAACTGCTAGCCTTTGGGAAACCAACCTTTTTCCCCACAATCTAATAACCATTATGCACAACCATCTTACATCCCTACACCGCCACTAGCTAGAAATTATTATCAGATGAGTCTTGCATATCTCGTTGGGAACACTTTGATGGGAGGACCCTATGGCCCGATTGGTCAACCAACACCTCCTTGGTCAGACTCGAGGGAAACAACGTAATTGTCATTTTTGGAAACTTTATACATCCTTGATTTGTATAAATTGACCAACGATCCCATCAATCACAACTCACTTTAGCCTCCTATATCGCATAATATTCCTTCAGATATACCTAACTTTGAAGGGGAACAAGGGGATGAACCGAACACACATATCACCATATATCATCTATGGTCTGTTTCTAATTCCATAGTGGATGACAGTATCCGGCTCAGTCAATTTCCATGCACCATATCAGGAAACACTACCAAATGGTACATTGAGTTACCATGAGCTGTAGTTAACACATTTGGTGCCTTAGCAATGGAATTTCTCAAACACTTTCACCTCCCTATCCACTATGAAACCAGAATGGAAATTCTAACCACGTTGCACCAAGACACTCCCGCTCACATCTTTGATCACATCCATGAATGGATACATAGGAAAAGGCTTGTCAAAGCCCCAATTTCGGATCATTTATTACCATATTTATTCTGTAAGTCACTCGTTCCTCCCATTTCTCAGGATTTTGCCTTAGTAGGTGCGGTCAGAGAAGACCAATCCAATCGTCCTGCATAACATCTAGATCTAGCATATTCACAATCTGGAAGGTTGTATGATTTACTACCCATTCCCCTAAAAATTCCAATTCTCCCCTAATCAACAACCTATAGCACATGCCAAGGACCTCATTGGCACAACCTCTAGTGTTGTTGGAAAACAACTTAGCGGGCATGCTTCCCAACCATTTTTCAGCTTCCATTTCCGCTACTCAATCGGCCTTTCTTCCAACTGCTGAGGTAAAATATGTGTATTCTACACAAAAAACCAATGGTAAGAACAAGAAGAATGAGAAAAATACCACTCCTTCTGACTAGCATCCGAAAACAAAATAATCCAAATCAGAGAAATGTTGCTAAAACTGACAAAGGGAAAGACAAAACTACGAGATAACCTTGTAAAATTAGTGTGGAGGACCACTTGACATATAAATGTCCTCGCATTGAGGAACGTATATACTTTATTACATGAAAGGATACTGGGAGGACCCTTGTTGTCCTACACAACCCTTTCCCTAATCAACAAAAACATCAACATCTTGTTGCAAACCCACCACAACCCCCACAAGGTGGTAATGGGATTCCTCATCCTTCTAGTGAAGGACCATCTGCCATTTATGGCATGGAGACAATTGGACTCCAAACTCAAGCCAATACCCATGGAAATCCATCCAATAATGCTGAAGATCATTCTTTGAGTTCAAATCCACCGCTGCCCAATGATCTTCATATCGAAAGGCTTGTTTTTGACCCTGTCATCCGTCCCCCAATAGGGATCCTTCATTACACGACTCATAACACCTATGCATGTGCTTCCCAAAACTACAACATTGTAGAAGACTTGGTGGAAGAACTGCTAGCTATGTCTACTCTCGAAGTGTTGTAAACCTGCCCAGCACAAAGAAAAGCTTTTCTCTCGGCCATTGGTGGAATTGACCCTCAAGCTTCTATGCTAGCCATATTTGACTTGGAAAAATGAAAACCCCACCTTTCCCATCAAATTTATTTTCAAGTTCAATTTGTGTTGAAAGGTAGGCCCATCCATTTCACTGTGATTGACGAAGGTGCTTGGACCTGCGTAATGTCAGTTGCATGTTGGCTCACTTTGGGTCCTCCTACTCTCTCTCCACCATTAAATTCCCTCAAATTGTTCGACAACCACACCTTCCTCAAAAAAGGTTACCTTTCTAGATACCCCATTAATCTTATTGGGAAAACGATAAGAGTGGACATTCAAGTTTTAGATCATAGTCTTGACTATAATCTCCTTTTGGGCCGTAGTTGGTCTTATGACATAACTGCCATTTTCTCTTCGGTTTTTCGATTGATCCTCTTTCCTTTGGATGGAAAGATATTTACAGTGGAACAACTATCCTTATGCACCCTAGATTATTTTGTGTTATATAGCAAAATTGTGCCCCTAGTAGGAGGAATCCCTAACCCTTACGTCAATATAGGTACCGATCTTCTGAAGAAGTCTTCCCTTATGGGTTTCTTTCCTCTCCCACCGCCTGAGGTCCCACAAACAATTTTAATGATATCCACCATCTCGAATGGTTGTATCGACCCATGGATCCTATAGGCCCCTTAAGAAATTGATTCCTACGGAGAATAGATGGCGCTTTCACCAGCTGATATGGCTTACCAAGCCATCCAATTAACATATGAACCCTCCACTGCTTTGGATTCGACCAATGGTACCACCCTCTCACCCAACAAAGTTCCTACTAACGATATCCTAGATGAAGTCTTACCTTCAGACGAAGTTATTCGAGAGATCATGCGTCTAGAAGAGCGACCTTGGGATGAGTTTCACCACCGCGCTTCAATGTCTGATTCAGAGGGGACCACTATGCAAATCCTGGCTTTTGACCCACCTGACATTGTTCCATCTGCATACATGACTGTTCAAACTATCGATGTGGAAGGTAACATTGATAATATTTCTAAGACTATTCTCATAGAAATTTTGGTCAAAACAAGTCTCGTGGAAAATATACAGATTGTAGTCCTGTGGAAATTTCACGCTTCACATCCCTTTTTAAGGATTTCTGCGATATTTTCGCTTGGTCTTATGAGGACATGCATGGCATAGATCCTTCTATAGTCGAGCATGGGATTGATATTTATGACAATGTCAAGCTTGTTCGACAAAGGCTCCAACCTGTCTACCCTCGCAAAGCAGCAACCATCAAGACGGAAGTCAAAAAACTCTTACATGTTGGTTGCATCTATCTCATTCCTTTAATAGAGTGGGTATCCAATCTAGTTCCCGTAGATAAGAAACAAGGCACCATCCCATTCTGTGTCGATTATGGTGACCTGAACGCCACATGTCCAAAAGGAAATTATCCAACTCCATTTATAGATCATATTATCGACAATTGTGACAGATGTGAATATTTCTCCTTTATGGATGGCTTCTTGGGGTATAACTAGATTGCTATTAAAAAGGATGACCATCATAAAACTGCCTTCATTTGTCCTTGGGGCACCTTTGCGAATCAAAAACTATAATTTGGTCTCAAGAATGCTAGAGCCACATTTAAAAGGGCTATGGACTATGCATTTCATGATATCAGACACATTCTTCAAGCTTACTTGGATGATGTTCCTGCTAATTCTATCAAATGAGCTCAAAACCTCACTCATCTTTGAGTAATCTTCAATAGGCGTAGGTTCTATAACATCCGTCTGAATATGCATAAATGCATATTTTCCCCGAGTCTAGACGAATTCTTTGGTTTATTGTCTCCAAGCATGATATTAGGTTGATTCGGATAAGGTAAGGGAAATTATTGAATTACCCGCACGACAATCCATCTTACAACTCCAATCTTTACAAGGGAAGGAAAAATTCTTACGTCGCTCCATCATAAAATATGTCGAGTTAACGAAAGTCTTTATGCACTTATTTAATAAAGGGGTACCTTATATGTGGGATGATCAAGATCAACTGTTATTTTATGGCTTGAAACAGGCACTCATTTCTGCCCCACTTCTTAGTGGCCCCAACTACTTGCACGACTTTCACCTATACCTAGCAACCTGACCATCCTCCCTAGGAATGGTTCTGGTTCAAGTGCCATTAGGGGAATTTTGAGGTATAAAATGGTTCTCCTAAGAAAAATGAATAATTAAAATAAACTTTATGAGAACCAATAGGATTCTAGATGATGATGTCAACCACGGGGGATGATTCACCATTTTGAAGTAAAAAAGTAAAAAGATTAAAAAATAATAAAATAATAAAACTACTTTTTCAACTCGTATTTTCAACTTATCTCCCTAAGGGTTTACTCAAATTTCAAGTGAGAGTACTCGTTGGATGTAAAATTATATTCCTGATCTAAGGAGTACCCATGTTGTATAATTTTGATGGACCGTGCTACACGAAAAATGTGAGATACATGAAAAAACATGATTACAATCACATTTTTAATGTATTTCTCATTTTTCATGTAGATTAATCCATAAAAAGTATGCAACGTGGGAACTTATTGGATGGGGAATAAATTTTTTCATGCAACAGGTATTCTTGCTCGAAATTTGAGTAAAACCTTAGGGAGATAAGTTCAAAATACGAGTTGAAAAAGTAGTTTTTTCTTTTTTCCCTCTAAAATTTGATGATGTAATCAAATATTATTTTATAATTTCCTTAGGAGGCCCATTTTAGACCTCAAAATTCCCCTAATGATGATGAGGATATTCACATGTGGAGAAAATATCTTGAGTGGTTGTCTTTGTTGTTAGCCGCCTCTGACATTACATACTGTTGCGATAGAATACTGTCATTGTTTTTGAGAATCCCATGAGACACATCCTGTGTCGACAGATAATTGGAGGAAAATATTCCAAATGGATTGTAATCCTTCAACAATTTGACTTGATTTTTGTTGCTGCCAAAGCCAAGAAATATCTAGTCTTCATCGAATTACTGTCGAGTCTTCCCATAGGTGACCCAAAATAAGTAGCTCATGATCCATTCCCTGATGAATGATTCTATGTAGTTGACTCTAATGATCCTTGGTATGGAGACATTCTTGTCTACCTCAAAACTCATCGGTTCTTCCTAAATCTAACGTCAAAGGGCTATCATCGCATTCATCATCAAGTTAGACACTATATAGTGCTTAATGATACTCTATATCATCGTGGTGTCGATACAATTATTCGATGTTGTCTCACCCTTACTAAGGCATAACACGTTTTAAATTATTTCTATGCTGTGATGTGTGGTGGTCATCTTTCAGGCATACCTACTGCCTAGAAAATCTTACGTGCGGGACAATACTGGCCCACTTTGTTTAAATATTGTGTTACTATGGTCCAAAAGTTCCATCCGTGTCAAATTTTTACTAAGAAAATGCATGCCCATCCTGCCCCTCTACATTCGGTTATCTCTATCGATCCTTTTGCCATATGGGGAATAGACTTTGTAATGTGTAATCCCACTTCTGCTAATGGAGACAACTACATTGTAGTTGCAGTAGACTATTTCATGAAATGGGTTGAACCTATTCCCACTTTTCAAGCCGATGGAGAAACCACTACTCTTTTCCTATTCAATTAGGTTATATGTCGATTATGTGTACCCCACTCAATTGTCACAGATCATAGTTCTCATTTTCAGAACCACATGATGACGAAGTTAACTTCCTTGCTAGGTTTACAACAAGATCTTTCTTCGTCCTATTATCCACAAGATAACGGTCAAGTCGAAGCAGTTAATGGTGTCCTCAACACCATGATTCGACAGTTATTTGGCCACCACAAAACCAAGTGGAATTGAAAATTATACTCTGCATTATGGGCATATGGAATGTCGGTGAAATTTTCTACAGGCTTCACTCCATTCCAGTTAGCATACTATCTGGAAGTAGTTCTCCCAATCGTGTGTGAGATTCCATCACTTAATTTGGCCATTGAACTCCTACTTGGAAATACTGTCAAGGAAGAGCACTTACTCTCACTCAATCAGTTGGAAGAAACTCGTCGAGATGCCACACTAGCCCTTGAATCCCACAAGCATTGAGTCAAAGCTTGATATGACAAAATTGTCAAGCCTTGTTCTTTCCAAGAGGTCAATCTAGTTTTACTTTACGATCATAAGCATGACCTCCCGGGGGCAGGAATAGTTCAACCATTATGTCTTGGTCCATATGTTGTCACCAAGGTTCTTTCTAAAGGAGCCTATGAACTTTAGGACTGTAATGGAATCCAACTCATTGAGTCCCGCAATAGGCTCTATCTGAAGAAGTATTTCACCTAGTACTTTATTGGGATTTTTTTGTAATTTTATTATATAAGTTTTGTATTTTTTTGGTGTGTCTGGAATATTTTGGTTTCTTGAGTATTTTTCTCATAAAAAACTCTTATTTTGAATAGATGTCTTCATCACCCTTACCATACGTTGGATATGTAGATGGTTTGAGTCATCACATGCAGAACATTGCGTTAGCTGCTTGGGTTCTCTATACACCTGAGTCATAACTACTTGGTTATATGGGAATCTTCCTTGGTGATGCCACCAAGAATATTGCTGAGTATATGTGAGTTATTCAAGTCTTCACTAAAGCTGTGTCTCACGACATCTCCAATCTCGTGGTCTAGTTAGATTCAATGCATTCATTTCGATGGGAAAACTACTGGAGTGAAATAAGGGATATAAGGAGGGAGAGAGGCTGGATCACCGAGCCAGATCACTGACTAATCAGATAAAAAAGAACTTCCTTTTCCGTATACTCTCCCTGTCCATATCGATTTCTATTCATGAGACTTACGCAGTCGATCAGATCATCCAATCTACTGGACCCTATGGAAAATGAATTGATAGAATTTAATTTCACATTATTCCTTTAGGGAATAATGAGGAGATCCTATCGATTCTTGTTTCCTACGAAACTTCAGCAAAAGCATGAAATCATTATGCATTTGTACTATGATTATCACATTCGAAATACTATCTTATTACGTTACCTATTAAGGGTACGACTTCCAGAGTGTCAATTTGAATTTATTTCTTTTGAGCACATTCCTAGATAATATAATGCATTGGTTGATTCGTTAGCAAACAATGTATTTATTGGAATCTGTCGCATCTACTATAGAAAGAGTCATGCATGAGTGTATATTTTTTCATCATATAAAAATAAATAAAAATTAAAAAATACATCATCGTCAAATCAACAAAATATATATTTTGTTGATTTGATGATGATGTATTTTGTCCATTTTTTTACATAAAAAAAAACCTCAAAAATTGGGTGTTTCATACAAAAATATGGCTCTGATAAGCCTCACTATGACATCTACACATTTATTCCTACTCCTACTGAGCCTGCTACTCATGATAGCAGATAAATTCCCTAGCTAACCTCCTAAGTGGCACCAAAAATATCTCTGACACACCTACTGTATGCCATTGTATATCGACTGGGATCTCTCTCATGTGAAGAGGTGGCACACCCATGCTCAAACCTTCGAGTTTCCTAGTAACCTCGTGCAGACTCTAAGTGTCATCTCCCTCTTCGAAAACTGCTCTAGCCACAGGTAGCTACATACCTCGTCTTGCATAATGAGGGACTCTAGCTAGTCGTATAGGTGCCACTTCTGTATCAAGAAAGTGCTTCATGTCAAAAAATCTTCACCCATTAAACAAAAAAATTGCATAAAAATTAAAATGGCACAAAAATACTTGTGCACTGATTTATCATCTTAGATATTGGTCCCCACTTAGCACCAGGTGAAAATATCAACTCTGGATATCCTCTAAGGTTCATCTCAGCATAGGAATAATCCCCGATCATCAGAATATGGCTGCTAAGTCACTCAAAGAATGAATCATCAAAGAAGTGTCAGTTTAGAACCTCTCTAGTCTGAGGCATCAAGGTAGACCATCAACCCTCTCTAGGCTCCCTAGGTTCAACAATGTCAATGAAAATTCAAGGCCTCATCAAGAGAAATCTCTCTAGTATGAATGAAACGATCAATGTGCCATGCCAAAATTATCTTTGGGCCTAGTTCTTACAAGCTGTAAACTCCTCACTAACATGGTGGACAACACCTTCACACCTACCAAATACTTGTGGCTACTAACAATCCAATGCCAGTTGAAACCGAGCCTTCGTGGCCACATGATGACTCTTGGATCCTTCCAAGCATACAATAATCCAAAGCAAGGACCTCATCAGTCTAGAGTTTATCCATGTTATATGTATGTTGTTTCTCACTCGTGCGGTGTTATTTATGCAGTGAGCCTGAATCAGTCCTACGGTGGTACAAGGACCAGGTCTAGATCTTGTCAAGTTGGGCATTGGCCCTCTACCTGATAGGATAGTAAGGAAATATATATCCTCTCTTCTCTATAGAGAGCTTGTGACCCCTGATATCAAACACATGATGATGCTCATCCCACTGCTAGATGATCTAGCTCAAAAGGTCCTCCTGCCCTTTTATCAACTCAAGGCTTACATACTTTATAATATGCATCTCCACAGAACTAACAAGCATGTAGGATCGGTAATAATTTCTCATTCCTCTCTTTCATGCTATATTTTGTGCCAGATACTCATGGTGGAATCTTAGTACCTGCATAATACAATTTTTCAATGGATTAGAATCTGACTCAATCATTTGGAACATAATTAATCATTGTTAAATTTGGTTTGGGCTGGCTAACACAACACCTTGTGTTGAACAGGGTGTGCTAATGCACTCTCCCTTAATGGGCAGAGAGTTTAACATGGCCCAACTACTAGGATATAGCCTAAACTATCTAGTGCTTGCAAAAAATCCAAATTTTGACCAGAAAACATCATGAAAACACTAATGAAGAGCATGATAAGGGTCTAAGCTCCTACATGGAACAAACAAAATCAAAGGTAGTTGTCTGGATTATCCACAATCAAGAACGGAATTTTTTTCCCTCTTTCACACTCCATATCTCTTTCACCGAATACAAACAATCAAAATTAAGGTCCCTTGTCCTTCTTATAGAAATTATGGAGGTATGACTCACTCAGCTAGTTATTGAAATTGGTGCTCTATAAATTTCCGCTATGTTTTGATGCAGCTATTTCATTATTTTGTCAATATTACCTATGCTATGATGAATTACTAGTGTTTTTTTGCAGAATTGACCATGCTTGACCCGAATAGAGCCTTATTTTTAGGGAATTATAACCCTCGAGTTTCCTTCTTCGATCTTGTTAAAATTCCACGAAGAATATTTTGAGCCATTCTTTTCCATATTTTTCTAGGCTCTTTAAAAAACTGAAAAAGACATCGGTTTTTCTTCGTTGGACTCGTTAAAATTTCATGAAGAGCATCGAGTTTATCTTCATTTGACTCGTTAAAATTTCACAAATAATATTGAGTTTACTTCGTCTCCTCATACTCATAACATAATGAGGTAGACAACCATTCAAAATAGGTTTAACACTTTATCAAGATTCAATGGACTAACTTACAGAAAAGGAACTGTGTCATGCATATTATTACCACTTTGTCGCACCTAGTCATTAACAATGACAAAGGTACCCCCTTGGAGTTGTCTTTTACAATCTCTTTTAGACTCCCTAAACATGAAAAGATCCTCAATTTTAACTTTTTGGATAGGTTAAAGCTAATCAGATGGAGAAAAAAATTGAAAAAGTCAAGACTAACTCTTTATACTTTGAAGGATGATTTGGCAGCAACACCTTGAACATGGCACTCCTCAGAAGAATTCCTTTCACCAGCTTCTCGCCGAGCCCTTCCATTCTATGATTTCAGCCTTCATATCTCGGTGTTCGTACATGTTTGAATCCTAAAAATATTTTGTGTTCTTTAGTCTAAGCTTCTTGGTACCCTATATGTTGTGCCTCATATTTTTCAAGATATCACTCTATCTACTCCTTCGTGTATCGACCAACCCATCATATGATAAAAATATTTTCTTGTCGTCTGTTTGCACCATTGTTCTATACTATCTTAAAATAAAATCATCTTTGTGCCATTTTGTGTCAACTGATGCAGGAAACCTTATTGTATGCCTTTTGATATATCTCTCCCTATCGATGTCAACATATTATCTAGGAAAGTGATCCAGAAACATATCAGTACCCTGGAACTTGTAGACCTCAGTGGTAGATTACCTTATGTTTGATTATGGGTTTTCATCATTGGTTCTCAGTCGAATAATTCTATGATTTTTCGACATAAACACCATTTTTTCACACTCGCTATATTGTATAGGTAATATTGGAGACCATCATCCTTATCGGTGGCCATCAACGCGTATGTTAATTGTTTTCATCATTAACCGATAATCAGACGATTTATCACATGTTCGACTACAACTCTTTTATTCACATGTGTAGAAATATGCATTTCACAGAAGCAATGACCAAGAAGTTGGGTATAGGCTTACATAATTAAAATTTGTTTCCTCTCCCAAGCTGCATATATTTCTTTCATAGATAGCTTATCAGATTGATCCTCTTATGACACAAGCTTCCACATTGTGCTTATTGGTGGACATACTTGTCATATCTCTTCCTAGAGAAATCACTTTGATATATCTACTGATAATGGGAATGTGTGACTTAGGATAGATATATATATTTTTGACATATGTTGTTTGTTTTAGGTTTCCCACAATCCTCCAACTCCTCTATCTCTCTACTACACATATATAAATTATTTCAGCCATAATATTCATCTCTGACCTCACACTTTAGGGGGAATATGTCATACTACAAATGGTCTCCTCATGAGCTTAGAGGAGAAGGAAACATGGATTGAAGGAATTAACCTAGACAGAGACATATTTTTCCATGGTAATGAGGGGAAAATTCCTAGATTCATGAAGAATGGGGGGAAAATTCTGAGTCAATTGACTGACATTTTTGGATTTTTCTCAAGAATCCAGTCTAAAAAATATGGAAAACTATGGTGTAGGCCTCTAATTGGACATTTATAAACCTAACTAAGCATCCAAAGAGGGAAAAATATAGAAAATCATGGAAACATCATGGAATTTTCCCTAATCATACTAATGGAGAAGAATTTCAAGGTTGATCCTCCAAAAATCTTATAAATTGGAGGCAAAGTCTCATTGTCAAAGGTCGAAAGGTTGATTATGTGAGGAAAAAACTTTTAATACTGTGAGGTTTCATGGTTGACATGGTTCATTGAGAAATATTTTCCTAAGAATTTTCGCACTAGGATATTGAGGAGAGAGAGCTTGGAGTTAGAGGATTGAGGTAGGATTGACCAAACAGATGGCTATAACCCTTGTTCATTCAATATAATAGAACTACCTCTATTTTTTCCACTTGATGTCTTGTTATTACATTTATTGAGTTATTTTTTAGAGATATATTTTATAAGTGGCTTAGATTTATATGAGTTCATTTTTTATTATATTTTTGTCTTTGATTGCTTATTGTGATAACACTGTGAATATTACTAGTTTCGTTGTTTTATTGCAGGATTCAAACTTAGAGATGGTGAGGCAGACTTCCATCACACCACCTTGAGCTCTCTAATGGATCAAAACTATACATCAAGGTAATATTTCTCTATCTCATATTTTCAATCAAATACTTGTATGAACATACATATATTGTCTTTGTGAATGTTTCAGCTAATCTGACCGTCTGCCTTGGGTCCCGGGAAGGCCCGAGAGGGATCTTACTCTAGCTACCACCAATGAATTTTACCCCTAAGAAATAGGGGTGTTGATATGAAGAGTGCGAAAAATTTCACCGATGGCATTTAGACCCCATTGTTGAAATGGTTCTTCCACAATGACAAGATGCAATGGGGCAATTGAATTGTTTCTTCAACCGACACATTTTTGATAGACTAGACAATTGCGAGCATATGTGTGAGCATCATTGAATAACATGGGCCAATAGAAATTATTCTGCATGAATTTATGTGAATTAGTGTCACTTGAAAAGTGTCCCCCAGGTGGTCTATCGCGGAGATCATGTAACAATTTTTATAAATCATGTGCTTCCATGTGTTAGTGTCAGTCTTTACATCTTATCACCAGTGATCAAATGTACTCTTTCAAGATTAGTTGATAGGGTCTTAAGTCAAATTTTATAGTTTCTAGGTCAGTGCTTCTACCTCCATTCACTCATGTCATCATCATTTCATGATTCATGTCCACCATTATCATCTAGAATCTTAGGTCAGTCACCATGTTTTCACCTAGGCTAGTGTCTAGGTGTCTTTCATTTCGCCACCATAAATGTCCAAATTCTGTCATAAGAAGGAGAAATAATGGTTAATTCATAATTTCTTAAAGGTTTAGGTGCTTCCAAAATAGTAAGTGAACATTCCTTCTCCTTCAAGTGAATTTCTTCAGCAAAGAGTGGATTCTCTCTTTTAGGGTTTCCAAACTATCTTTTAGATTGTTGAGATGTTTGGTTTCTTTCAGATGGAAAACCCCTAGTTTTACTACATAAGAACATTCATAGATAGCTTATATGCCTTAACAAATAATTCGATATCATTCATACCTTTCATTACTTCCATTTTCACTCAAACCCTAATTCTCGTTGTGTTTTTGCAAAGATTCTGGGCTAGGACTGTGTTTTAGTTATTTGGCCCTCTTTCCATTATACATTTCAAGGAACTCCACTTGAAATATGTTACTAAGACACTCACCTATCTCCCCTAATTTTTTCATTTTTTTTCCTAACTCCTATCCCCTCCATTTCCCTCCCTAAACTTGTTGCCCCATTTTCCCCTATTTTCCTAGATTCCACCCCTTCCTTCCTTCCCATCAAGCTAGGGTTTCTATCATACAAACAAACAAAATGGAAAATGGGAAGAAAAATCACAAAAAAGGAGGGAAAGTTTCCAGGTTTGAGTCAACTCAGACCCATGGCATCATTTTTATAGTTTTGTGATCATTTTCTTGGATTCACAATGTACACAGGGACAATTTTCCTTAAAAATCAGTTTATGAAACAATGGAGATGAATTTTACAAACGTGAAAGAGGAATTTTTATATCATAGGCCAAATAAAAAAAAAAAACTTTATTTTATACATTGGTTTTATGGTTTCGGATAAATTCTCAAAATATAGTTGCTCTAGGTCATTCTCTGCACTTTTCGAAAAGTTGCCTTCAAATCATTTTTTCCGGGGTTTGGGGAAGGGGTTTATAATGCTTAATGACTCCATTGTGTAGAAGACATCCTAAGATTTCCAACCATACCAATTGTAGCCCAAAATTACTCTGGGAAGACCTCCAAAAACCCTCTCAAAGTGGCACTACCCTTCTGCGACCCTCCCATGACCCTTTTGTGAAAATTTCCAGCAAAAATCTTGTTTTATACATCATTTTTAAGAGAATATTGTGAACATCTGGAGCCAAATTTTAGGAATCTGGAGGAGGTTTTTGTTCCTAACATGAAATAGAAAAAAAAAATCTCTCAAGTTTTACAGAGGTATTACAAAATGAGAGACCAATTCTCATCTTCACAACCTATTTTTTTGACTCTGCAATTCCCTAGTTTAGTCACCTTTTTGCAGAGAATACTGTGGACAATCAGAGAAGCATATTAGGAAGCTAGAGGAGGTTTTTGTCCCTAACATGCCAAAGAAAAAAAAATATCTATTATTTTTCCAAACATCTCATTGTTAGAGAGATATTTATCCATATTTGAGACCTATTTTTCTAGAAAACCTAGAAAGTTTGTAGAAATTGGCACACAAAAGTGCTGTGCAAAGGGCGCGACCCTTTTTCCCTGCGAATCCAAATGAACTTTTTTCTACATGTATGGATAGATATTGATGAGTAAATGGCATATATGAAGTTTTTTTTATATGTCAATATCAGGTTTTGAAGAAAAATGTAAAAAATCACCTTATTTCTATGCTTCTGCCACTGTTTTGGAGTAGGCACAACACTTATGGAGACACCTTGGGAGAATGAGTTTTTGAAGGCCTTCCCAGGGGTAATTTTCAAAATTTCAAGATGTTATGGAAAATAGACAGAAAATTATAGTTTACCGTTCTTTTGGATTTCAATTTTTACTTAAGGAAGGTGCATGAAAATGGCCTCCATGATGGTGCTACGCTTCTGCAATTTTCTAAGTTTTTAATTACAAATTTCACTGTGCAATTTTTGGCAATTCCTAGTTTGAATTTTGTAAAAGTGAAAATATGAATGTAGGTGAATGTAAAAGTAAAAAGAAAAATTTAAATGGTAAATATGGAGGTAAATAGGTGTCTTACCCTCCATTTATTTCATTGAGGATATGTCTCAAGTGGTTTAGAAAAAGGAGGAAATGGTTGAGTAACCTCCCTAGTGTGTAGTAGTGATCAAATAGGTGCATGTATTTGACTTTGTTGCTGGAAAATTCGACCTCCGAGGGATATTTTCGACCTCAGTAGCTATATGAGGTATTTTTAATCATTTTCAAGGGTTGGATGTTGTGGAATTTAGCTTGGAACACTAGTGTATTTTGTGATTTGGAAGGAACTAATAGAAAGAATTTGCACCTATTGTGGTGGGATTCATGCGACTTGTGTTTTAGCAGTGTTTCTTATAATTTTATCATATGTGTGAATTTATTGTACCTTCTATATGCATTTCCATGTATTATGTGATTTATTTCTAAGTTTGATAAACGAAATTCATTGATTCAATGCTTTGTTTTGGAGAATATTTCACATCTATGTTCATTTTCTACTCATATAAAAGAATTCATGATATTCATGCTAGTTTTGAAGCCCTATCGATCTACCATATTCCCCATATACCTTTAAAGTGCTAAATTTTGTGCCTACCTTGCCCCACTACATCTCTGCAAATTTGATTTTCAGAGCCATGACCTAGTTTTTCCTAGACCTAATTCACCATCGAGCACAAAATTTCAAAATAAAATCAAACCCTAATATGCATATCTAGCCTAAAATATCCATGATCCACTGAATTTGATTGTGATCTATTTCACAGAACCCTCTCGGCCTAGTAGGGCTAGCTACTAATTCAAAGTGGTATGTGGTTACCTTTGCTGGTCCCCTTTCAACCTTCAGAGATCTGGTGGAGTGCTAACATATTGGCATCGTTGTTGGAGAGCGAGGCGACAAATATTCCCCGGGAAAGAACGAAATGGATCAGATGTGATTGATGATGGTGAATAATGATCAGGCACAGGAAGGTCGTGCATCATTCACCTGACGACTCCAGTGTCGAAGAATCCAAAGGTTCAGAATTTTCATGTCGACTCCACTTTTCAAGAACCGATAGTTTGAAGAACTTCTTGGTGACTTCATTGTTGTCAAAATGGATTCAACTACTTCAAGGAATGCTCCTATGAATCGAGCTCATATTCCTATTTTTCTGAATCAAATTCCTTTTATTGATTGGAAAACAGGATTATTAAGGTTTAAAGGTCAATATGGAGAAGATACTAGTTTGGATTTGGTCAAATTTCATTTTCATATTCATAGACTAAAGATGGTGTTTTCTGAAGATTGTTTGAGCAACATGTTCATGGCTACCTTGGAGGAAAAATCAAGATCATGGTATGAGAGTCTACCATATGATGGTTTATATTCACTAAAGGAATTTCATTTAGTTTTCTTTGAACAGTATCAAAGCTCTAATTCTTCCATGTTGATGATTGATGGTTGTTGTGAGATTTATGAAAATGTCATTGAGTTTGTTGAAAATTTTTATGGGGATGAAGAGTGTCTAGATGATGAGATCATAGAAGTCCTTTATGATTTTTCCTCCCAACAAGAATTACTAGCTTCCTCCTTGGATGAATTGTACTCAAACGAAAAAAGAGAAATGCCTATTCCCGATCCTGAAAATTAAAATCATCAAGCCAATAATTAATTCTATAAAACTCAGTTTTATCCTATGTTTGTAGATGAGATATATCAGCTCTTGAACAGTCATGTTACAACCCAAGCTAATGCAGGTTTTCAGTGTTCACATATTCAACAATGTGTTAGTGAAACTTCTTCCATCATTGAAAGAGTAAATGTGAGTTTAAATGATGACATTCGTGAAACTGATGAAACTATACAGGAGTTTTTTGTGAGTAAGCCAATTTGTGATGATGATTTCTTGCAAGGAGATAAGCTAATAGAGACCATTTTCTTTCATGAAGATGATAGGGTTGTCATGTTTGACAATATTGCAGAATTTGTTATGTTCAAAGATGATTTAGACTATGAATTTGAGGAATATGAGTTTGAGATAGATAGTATGCAAGAGATAGAATCAGAGTTGCCCATGCTTCAGGATTTTACAGCCAACACTCAAATAGCAGAAGGTCATACTTCCCTTTGCCTTCATATGGATCAACAACCAAGTGTTCTTTCAGATCAAAATGACAGGTGGGCTTGTGTTTTTTCTGGATCTCGAGACAAGGTAACATTTCAAATTATTAAAGACCCTTATAATGATTTTCTTCATCCAATAGGGATGATATATTTTCTTGAATTTATGGATCATGAGGAAATTTTCAGTAAACACTTGGAGTTTCCTATATTTTGTTTTTTCTACCTACTCGAGGAATGTGAGAGCATAACTCAAGTACGTAGCCATCTACTGGATTGGTTACACTAGAAGGATCACTTTACATCATTGTACATATGTCTTCAGGAGGGAGGTGGTTGTCATTAGGATTTGAATCCTTTAAGTCTCGGTGATATGCTGCCACCAATAAGTTTTTTAAGTTTTTAATTTAGTCAGAGTTAGTTAGTTTATCATGTCAAGTTTTTAGTATTTAGATTGGTTTTTAAATTTTGACTCCATGCCCAATGGTTAGGAAACTTGGTCTATGGTGTTATTGACACCTCGAAGGAGCTGTCATCCCAATTTGGAGCCAATGTTAGTGTCATTCTTTAGATCTTGTCACCAGTGATCAAATGTACTCTTTCAAGATTAGTTGAAAGGGTCTCAGGTCAAATTTTATTGTTTCAAATAAGTTTTCAAAATAAAATTGATCATTTTTTGTTGTCTAGGTCAATGATACTCCCTCCATTCACTCATGGTCATCATCGTTTCAAGAGTCATGTCCACCATTCTCATCTAGAATCTTAGGTCAGTCACCATGTTTTCACCTAGGTCAATGTCTAGGTGTCTTTCATTTCCCCACCATAAATTTCAAAATTCTGTCATAACAAGGAGAGGCAAGGGTCAATTCATCATTTCTTAAAGGTTCAGGTGCTTCCAAAACAATAAGTGAACATTCCTTAATTCTCCTTCAAGTGAATTTCTTCAGAAAAGAGTGGATTCCCCCTTTTAGGTTTTTCGTACTAGTTTTTGAATTGCTGAGATGTTTGGCTGCTTTCAGCTAGAAAACCCCTAGTTTTACCAAATAAAAACCTTCATAAATCACCTATATTCCTTAAAAATTCATTCCATGTCATTCATACCTCTCATTACTTTCATTTTCTCTCAAACCATAATTCTCGCTGCGTTTTTGAAGAGCTTCTGGGTTAGGACTGTGTTTTAGCCTTTTTCCCCTTTTCCCATTATACATTTAAAGGAATTACACTTGAAATATTTTCCTAAAACACTCCCCTATCTCCCATAAGTTTTTGATATTTTTCCCTAACTCCCATCCTCTCCATTTCCCTCCCTAAACTTGCTGCCCCATTTTCTCCTATTTTCCTAGATTCCACCCTTTCCTTCCTTCCCATCAAGCTAGGGTTTATATCAGACAAACAAAAACCATGGACAATGAGAAGAAAAATTACAAAAAAGGAGGGAAAGTTTCCAGGTTTGAGTCAACTTAGACCCATGGAATCATTTTTAGAGTTTTGTGATCATTTTCTAGGGTTCAGAGTGCACACAAGGATAGTTTGGCTTAAAAATCAATTCCTGAAATAATGGAGATGAATTTTATAAAAGTGAAAGAGGTTTTTGCCAATAATAGGCCAAAGAAAAAAAAAGTCCTTAATTTTATGCACAGGTGTTATGGTTTGAGATAAACTATCAAAACACAATTGCTCGAGGTCATTTTCTGCACTTTTGGATAGGTTTTCTTCAAATAAAGTTTTCAGGGGTTTGGAGAAGGGGTTGGCAATGCTTAATGACTCCATTTTGTAGCAGAGATCCTAATATTTCCAGAGATACCACTTGCAGACCAAAAAAACTCTGGGAAGACCTCCAAAATTCCTCTCAAAGAGGCGCGACCCTTTCATGACCCTTCTGCGACCCTTTCATGAACCTTTTGTAAGATTTTCCAGAAACAAATCTTGTTTTAGACATATTTTTTCATAAAATATTGTGAACAACTGTAGCCTCCTATTTCTAAACCGGAGGAAATTTTTGTTCCTCATATTCCAAAGAGAAAAAAAATCTCTGATTTTGTACATAGGTATTACAGAATGGGAGATCCATTCACATTTTCACAACCTATTTTTCTGGTTGTGCAGTTTCCTGGTTTAGGCATCTTCTTGCAGAGACAATTGTCAACAATAAGAGAAGCATATTTGGAAACTGGAGGCGGTTTTTGTCCCTAACATGCCAAAAAACAAAACTCTCTCCCCATTTTTCAAAACACATCATGGTAAGAGAGATATGGCTCCATCGTGGATACATATTTTTCCAGAAAACCCTGAAATTTTGCAGAAATTGGCACACAGAAGCATCACGCAAGGGGGGCAACCCTTTTTCCTTGGGAATCCAAAATTAAATTTTTTATATGTGGATGGGTAGATATTGATGAGTAAATTCCATATCTGGAGTTTTTTTCCATTAAAATATCAGGTTTTGAAGAAAGATGAAAAAAACCACCTTATTTCTATGCTTCTGCCACTGTTTTGGAGTAGGCGCAACGCTTCTGGAGAGACCTTGAGAGAATGAGTTTTTTAAGGCCTTCCCATGGGAAATTTTCAAAAATTCAAGATGTTATAGAAATAGGATGGGAAAGGATAGTTTACCGTTCTTTAAGATTTAAATTTTTACTTAAGGAAGGTGCCTAAAAATGGCCTCCAATAAGGCGCTATGCTTCTAGAATTTTTTGAGCTTTTAATTACAAATTTCACTGTGTAATTTTTTGCAATTACTAGTTTTACTTTTGTAAAAGTGAAAATATTAATGTCGATGAATGTAAAATTCAAAATGAAAATGTAAATGATAAATATGGAGGTAAATAGGTTTCTTATCCTCCATTTATTGCATTGAGGATATGTCTCAAGCAGTTTAGAAAAAGGAGGAAATGGTTGAGTAACCTCCCTAGTGTGTAGCAGTGATCAGATAGGTGCATGTGTTTGAAATTATTGCTAGAAAATTAGACCTCCAAGGGATAATTTTGACCTTAGTAGCTATATGATCTCTTTTTTAATCATTTTCAAGGGCTGGATGCTGTGGAATTTAGCTTGGAACACTAGTATATTTTGTGATTTTTGGTATGTGTTTTAAATGTATTTCTTATATCGTTATCATATGTTTGAATGTTTACCTTCTATATTCATTTACATGTATTATTTGATTGATTTCTAAGTTTGATAATAAGAACTCATTGATCCAATGCTCTGTTTTGGAGAAGCTTTCACAACTATGTTCATTTTCTTAAGATATAAACGAATTCATGATATTCATGATTGTTTTGAAGCCCTATCAATCTACCATATTCACCAGATACCTTTAATTTGATAAAGTGTGTGCCTACCTTGGCCCATTACATCTATGCAAATTTGATTTTTAGATCCATGACCTAGTTTTTCCTAGACCTAATTCACCATCGAGCCCAAACTTTCAAAATCAAATCAAACCCTAATCTGCATATCTAGCCTAAAATCTCCATGATCTAGTCAATTTGGTTGTGATGTCTTTGATATAACACTCTCAACTGAGTAGGGCTAGCTACTAGGTCAAAGTGGTCTTTGGTTATCTTTGCTGGTCTCCTTTCAGCCTTCAGAGATCTGATGGAGTGATAACATCTTGGCACCATTGCCGGGGAGTGATGTGAAATATCTTACCTGAGAAACAAGCAAAAGGATCAAATATGATTGCTAATGCTGAATAGAAATCATGAACAAGAATATTGTGCATCATTCACCTAGTGACTCCAGTGTTGAAGAATCCAAAGGTTCAGAATTTTCATGGTGACTCCACTTTTCAAGAACCTGTACTTTGAAGAACTTCTTAGCGACTTCATTGTTGTAAAAAAGGATTGAACTGCTCAAAGGTATTCTCTTATGAATTGAGCTCATATTCCTGGTTTTCTGAATTGATTCCTTGTATAGATTGGAAAATAGGACTATCAAAGTTTAAAGGTCACACTAGTACATATGGTCAATTTTATGACACTTTAGTTCCGATAGTTTTGACGTATTGTCAGGAAGTTCCCAATTTTTTCTCAATTTTTTTAATCACACCCCAAAAAAGCGTCAGAATAGCGACACTACCCAAAAAGTGTTGGAATAAAGACACTACCCAACAAGTGTTGGAATAGCGACATCGTCGGAATAACGACACTACCTAAAAAGCGTAAATCTTGGCAAATATTTCTAAATCTTAAAGTTTAGAAATCTTGGCAAATATTACAAGTCCCCAATATGTAAATTGTAAATTTTTTGATGATATTTTTGTAAAACAATTTAGGTTTCTAATTATTTTATATTAATATATAAAAAAATTTGGTGATTTTTAGGGTAAAATAATTTTATACAATAAAATTTGGGTGAATAAATTTTCAAAAAAATGGAAATTGCTGAATATTTTTTTTGGAAAATAAACGGAAAATTAGCCCACCTATGAATATTAGCCCCTAAAATTTTTCCTGGCATTGGAATAGTGACACTACCCAAAAAGAATTAAAATAGAAACATCATCGGGTCAGGTCGTGCCATGTGAGGGCATAAGAGGAAATGCGTTCGGGAGGGTTGGGTCAAGTCGGGTAGTATGAGGGCACCCAATAAACGCGTTTGGGTGGGTTAGGCAGGGTTAGATTAGGTCATGCCATGTGAGGGTGCTCAAGGAAATGCCTTCGGGCGGGTCGAGTCTGGTCAGGTCGTGTGAGGGTGCCCAAGGAAACGCGTTTGGGCGAGCCGGGTCGGTTTAGGTCAAGTCGTGTGAGGGAACCAAAGGAAACACGTTCATGAGGGTCGGGTCCATTCATGTGAGGGCACCTAAGGAAAAGCATTCGGACAGGTCAGGTTGGGTCGTGTTGTGTAAGGGACCCTAAGGAAATGTGTTTGAGTGGGTCGGGTCAGGTCGTGTGAGGGCGCTAGGAAAATGCATTGGGGCGGGGCCTGTCGTCATCATGTGAGGGTGCCTAGGAAACGTGTTCAGCAGTGCCTGCGTTTGGTCGGGTCGTGAGGAATGGGCTTATAAAATGCTGGGTTATGACCACCGTGTGCCTCAGGCACGTTTTTGTGATCTGTTTTCCGTTTTCTTCATCGTGCCTTCGTTCGGGTGGGTTAGATCATGTCGTGTGAGGGCATGACAAGAAACAAGTTTGGGTCAGATCGTGTGTGGGAGGCCATATTGAAAATTATAAGTTGTGACCACTCATGTGCCTTGTGCACGTTCGTGCGACCCATTTTCCATTTTCTCCCTCGTGCCTTCAATGTTTGGGTGGGTCGGGTCAGGTTGGTTCGTGTTGTACTGTGAGGGAGCTTAAGGAAACACATTCGGGAAAGTCGGGTCAGTTCAAGTTGTGTGAGGGCGCCCAAGGAATGCATCTACGTCGGGTCATGTCAAGTCGTGTGAGGGAAACCAAGGAAATGCATTCTGGTAGGTCAGGTCGGGTTTAGTTGGGTCATGTTGTGTGAGGGAACCTAAGGAAACGCATTCGAGTGGGTAACGCTAGGTTGTGTCGTTTAAGGGTTCCCAAGGAAATGCGTTCGGGAGGGTCCGGTTGGGTCGGTTCATGTCATGTGACAATACCCATTAAAACATGTTTGGGTGGGTTGAGTCATGTCCAGTCGTGTGAGGGAGTCCAAGGAAACGCGTTCATGCGGGTTTAGTTGGGTAGTGTGGAAACGTGTTCGGGTGGGTCAGGTTGGGTCGTATCGTATGAGGGAACCCAAGGAAATGCGTTTGGGTGGGTCAGGGTGGGTCGAGTCGGATCGTGTGAGGGCACCCAGGGAAACGCATTCGGGCAAGTCGAGTCGGGTTGGGTCGTGTCAAGGAGCCTAGGGAGACACATTCGGGTAGGTAGGGTTAGGTCGGGTTGGGTTGTGTGAGGGTGGCCATATAAAAAAGGATAAGTTGTGAATGTGCATTTTCCTTGTTCATGTTTGTGTGATCCATTCTCTGTTTTCTCTCTCGTGCCTTCGTTTGAGCGAGTCGGGTCGTGTCGTGTGAGGGTGACATAGGAAACCTGTCCGGGTTGGATTATGTGACAGAGTCCGTATCAAAAATGATAAGTTGTGACTTCTCATGTGCCTTGTGCATGTTCGTGTGACCTGTTTGTCGTTTTCTCCCTCGTGCCTTCGACATTCAAGTCAGGTCGGGTGATGGTGCCCAAGGAAACGCATTCGGGTCAGGTCGGGTCAGGTCGTGCCATGTAAGGGCGCCCAAGGAAATGAGTTTAGGTGGGTCGGGTCGGGTTTGGTCATGTGAGGGTGCCCAAGGAACGCATTCGGGTCGGGTCATGTTGGGTCATGTGATGGCGCCCAAGGAAATGCATTCGGGCGGGTCGGGTCATGGTGTGTGAGGCTACCCAAGGAAATGTGTTCGGGCGGATTGGGTTAGGTCATGTCGTGTGAGGGCGCCTGCTAAATGTCGCTGCCTGCCTGCCCGTCATGTAAAGATTCATGGTTCTTCTTTTCTTGGGATATCATTATTTCTTCATAGGATCTCGTATCGATCATTCTTTTCGGGGGATCTTGATGCCCTAGGCTATTTTTCTCTTTTTGGAGTTGGCTCTAGTACAAGGTTGTGGCTTAGCCAATGGTGAATTTGTAGTACATAATTGTGTGATTTCAAATTTATCAAGCATGCATAGGCTTGTAAAATTAAGGTATGGTAGAAATTTTTTCTGGTGGACATAATTATATTTTGGTTGGATTTTGCTTGATTACAAACAATGGTAAAAAACTTGCATCAATGTTTCTTTCCTTTATGAAACAAACAACATCAATGACTTCCAAAAACAACTCAAAACAAAATCAAATAAGTCTCCATTCTTATCAAGTCATGTTGTGGCACTAGGTAGTTGAATATAATATATAAAAGAAAACATCTCCAACATTTCAGAATGAAGTATGAATAAAATAAACCATTACTTAGACTGCATTGTAAGCCAAGAAACCAAATTTATCAATGCAAGGATCCACAATCCAAGTTTTGTGTAGTCTACTCCATCTAACATTATAAACATACTGGCCATTTACAAATGGAGTGTGTTGACATAAATTGAATATTCCTTGATGTGAGTTCATGATATGGAAATTTAGTTCAACAAAAATGGGAATATGAAAGACTCAAGGTCAGCTCCGTAATGAAAAATTTTAATTTCTTTCTTGATATATTGATGGCAAGTTTTTGTGGTGCATCAATTTTTTTTGTTTTTTTAAATAAATTTTTCCTAATTGGTACCTTGAGGAATCCTCTAGAGCTACTCTACAGGTTGGTGGGTAGCAGGCTCCAAGATTATTATTATATCTTCTTTGTAAATGATAAACACTCTTTTGTGGGCTAGCTTCTTATGGGCACCTCATAGCCCTCTCAATTTGTCAGAACCAAAATTTTCATGGGTGAATTATAGTTTAGCCTCCCTATTGTTCTAAGGCTCCATTTCATAGTCATACTTCTTTTTCCCTCTATCCCCAAATATTCCTTTTGAGAGTTTTCCACAATTAGTCTTACTTTTTAATCAATAGATTTATTCCTTCCACTTTGTGTTTAGTTTCCTCCACCTTTTAAGATGAACTACTTAAGTACAAATGCAAATTTGGCATCCTATATCCAATGGGGTTTGTATATTAGGAAAGTTATTTTAGAAAATTCTTCCAAACCATTAAGGTTTTTGATGACTTTAGATTTTTCAATGGAGCTTGAATCCTTAGCAACAATTCCCAACCCCTAACCTATTTAACCCCCTTGTTACACTAAAAATTGTCACCTTGACATTCTGCTGACTGTATGAGCTCATTAATACTCATACATACCTCCTTTGTAAGTCTTACAACCTTTACTCCTCATGTCAAGCCCTGAAACAGGAGGAAAAACCCTAAAAATCTCTGAATCTTGGGGTACGCAAGTAACATGGGGCCTGCCTGCATTCCTAGCTTGGGTACGCAGGTAATGCATGGCTTACCTGCATTCTAGAACGTAGTTACCCTTTGGAATGCCTGCGTACCCTCCTCAAAGTAAAAAAGGTGAGAAATTAAAGTCAAAAAAGTGGTTTGAGGTCAATTCTAGAAGGTTCTAGATGAGATTTTTTGGGGATGAGTACGCTTTGATAAGGTGCATTTATCCCTCACCTTAAGGAACTAATCCCTTAATGTGAGGAGTATATCCCTTTGAAGGAGGATTCTATCCCTACAAAGGTGGAATCCTAACCTCCTCATCTGCTCTATAAAAGGAGGCATTGGGTAGTCTCAAAGGGTTAAGATTTTGGGTTAAGAAGTTTTTGGAGATTGAGATATTGGAGATTGAGAATTGGAATTCAAGCTTTATGTGTGATTGAGCTGAAGTGCTGTTGAAATTTAGACTTCTTTCTGTTGAGTTTTTGAGAGGAAAGATCACATACCTCTTTATGCTCCTGGAGGAAGAGTGCAAGACTTATCAAAGTAGAGGAGAATCCTGCTTCGGACCCCGAGAAGGCCTTTCGAACATAAAGGCTAAGGTTGTAAGGTTCTTCTGTATATTTTAAGATTAATACAATCAAGTTCTGCTTTTCTCAATAAATTGTCGTTCGATCGTTTATTTCAATAAGTTATCGTTTGATCATTTATTTCATAGATTCCTTGATCATTATGATAGGCATGTTTTATGATTATTTGTTATACATGTGCTATTGATATTTTCTTGTTTGTGATTGCAGATCGACGAAAGATGACACTTTCTTGTGATGAAAGAACTCTTGTTGCGACAAAAGGATTATTGTTACGACGAAAGAACTCTTGCTTCGTGATGGAAGGATTTTTGAAGTAAATCTAACCATCAACACTACAAATAAGCATTTGGGATCTAAGGTAGGATCTGCATAACCTTATAAACATTTATTTGTAAAACGAATATTTAGAGAAGGACAAACTTAGTTGTTCGTTTGTTGCTAGATTGTCTTTTGACACTAGGGAGATCGGTCTTGTCCGCAAGAACGATTTATCCGTCCAACAAATTGGTGACTCTGCTGGGGAAAGAACTTGTTGTTTTTGGTTCTCTTTTATTTTGATTTGAGGAAAATTTTTTCCTGGTTTTTGATTGATGGATATCTTCCTGGGTATCTTAGTTTTTCTCTATTTTTGAAAATTTTGAAATCTTTTACATTTTTCTTGAATCCTTCAAAATCGCACTGTTTCAAGTACGTTGTGCCAATTTCGTATTTCTTATATAAATGCATGCTGACCGCACTCACATTTCCGGTCATGGACTATGGAAATGAAAACTCCAGATTTCTTTTTTTTCTAGTTTTTTAGATTTAATTTAGGATTTTTAGCATCTACCCAGATCTGTATTTTTCTGTCAAAAATCCTTGTTTATGAGTTTTTTTCAGCAATTCTTCATCTCATCAATCTCCATTAAGTTAATTGGGTGTTTTGAGTCTCTTTTTTGAGAAATTCTTAATTTGATTTCCTTTGGTCGTTACTTGGAGGTTTGTCTCAGTCTTTTCACAATTTTACATCTTTTTGCTTTTGTTTTTGCAAAAAAAATTCCCCCTCATTCGCCGGGGGGGGGAGCGGTGGGATAAATTGTGTATGAGTGTTAATCGCCTTTGAGTGTTTTTTGATCTTTGGAACTCTCACCCGATTTTCTTGACTTGCACTTGATTGGTTCTTAGATTACATTAGAATCATCTTGTGTTTGATAATTCTCTTGCATATATCACATTTTCATAATTAGAATTCTCATTTTCAGAATATGAATGAAAAATATGCATAGATTGCATTTGCATACTTTTCAAGTGAATTGTGCATAGATTACAACTGCATAGTTTACATTCTGAAAAATCAATCATAGAATTAGATCAGTTTTCTTTTATTTGAATTTAGATGTTTTTATGCTTATTTTAAAAACACAAAAAATATAAAAATTGTTTTGGAATTGATTTGCATTAGTTTTTCTTGATGAAATTAGTGCATTAGATAATTTGTTATATTTTCTCTTAGTGATCAATTTTTGCATTGTTGGAAGAAAATGGAAACTCTTTCCCTACTTTAGTTAGGATTCATCGAATTGAAAATATTACATTATCATATTCGATTGCATTCAGTTTTGGTTCCTCCGGTCATAACACCATTGGTTTCATATCCATTTACCCTTTTGAGTAATAACAGCCTAAATAACACAACGCTTAATTAAAATTCATCTAGTAATTTTTACATTTTTAGGGCTCTTTCCACCAATCTAGCTCAGGATTAGTGCTTTGGAATAGGTTGTAGTTAACTTTCCAAGGAAACAAAAACAAACAAGTAGATAAATCTTGCGGTAGGAAATAAATCCAATTGTAATTTGTATAATCTGGGAAGCTTCTCTTAAAGAAGTCAATCAGGAGATCATATCCAAACCTTTGAGACAATCAATTCTGTTTCATTGGGGAAGATAGAATATTTTGCGTGCATTACAAACGGTAAACCTCGGATTAACCATTTTTGAGGAGCCTGGGGTCACTTGTCGGTAAACCTCGGATTAACCATGTCGAGGAACCTTCAAGGGGATTGATCTTTGTTACTCTGCCCTTGCGCGTGGGATCGGATCGTACATTGTTCCCCTAGTTGTATTTGTTACTGTTGGTAACCTTAGTGTCCATAAGATTAAGATTATTTCCTAAGGTGACGATGAAGGAAAGATCTCACTGTACCTGGAGCAGACGTCGACTAGACTCACTTGGACTCTCTGGGGGGTTTTCTTCACGCGAGATGGTTTTGTGAAGAAACTTGTGCCAGTCTGTTTCATTAAGCAGGTTATCGGGGTAACTGTTCCAACCGCCCTTTCTGTATTAAATTCTACGATGTTGGATTTCATCACCAACTAGTGTTTTTAGTATGGGAAGTTACTGTTTGTGTGTGGTTTGACTCCTAGATTTGATAGTGCGTGTTAATTTGTTTGTTTTTACTTTTAGAGACCATAGGTGTGAATTGTGAATTTTAATTGTTAGTTGTGAATTGTGAATTGTTAATTTTAGTTTTAATTTGTTAATAAAATTCACTGAAGTTGAATATAATGGAAACTGTTCCGGAATTTACCAACCAAGGAACCCCTCTTAACAAAAATCCTAGTACTTTTCCTTGCTTTGGAAATTTTGGTCCTCCTTATATGGCTACTTTGTCATTACCTGGATTTACAATAGGTTTACCGATATGGTTATTTTCAACTTCGTTGGCCCCGGATACTCCAATTGTTCCACCTCAACCGGATGCTTCACCTCAACAGAGTTCACCATCTCAACATCACCAACCTTCTGTTGACCCTTTACCTTCTTCGCCTAATATTTCTTCCTCCATTTCTTCCTCTTCACTTGGTAAAAGCCTTGATGCTAGTAACCAGGTGACAAAGAAGAAGAAGAAAGGGAAGAAGAAGAAGAAGAAGAAGAAGAAGCAAGATAATAAAGGAGTCAACCAACCAACCATGGATGTAAGTGTTAGTTGTGTTGAGGAAACCTCCAACATGCATCTTAAACCCAGATACCCCTGCAGTATTTGTAAGGGTGACCACTTCCTTATCAATTGTGCTGGTATTCCGAAGGTCTTGGAAGTATGGTCAGAAAAATCTCATCAACTTTCTGTTGATCCATCAACCAGTGATAGTCAGGTTTCTGGGAAAAAGGGTAAAGTTAGGTATCCTTGTAAGTTATGCAAAGGGAGTCATCAAACTCACATTTTCCCTCACATGGATGAAGCCTCAAAATTATTGGAAACCTTACTGTTCCACAGCAAGAATTTGCAACTGGTTACCGTAAATTTTCTCCCAACCTATGGTCAACTGACGGAGTGATTGATCTAATTTCAAGTACAGTCGATCCCACTCTTCCATTGGAAAGTGAAACTCATATCACTCAGGTTGATGATCCATTAGTTGATCAAGTGGTCGATTCGATTTCACATTCGATCGATCCCATTCTCCCTATAGAGAGTGAACTTCATACCGCTCAGGTTCTTCTTGTTACATCAGATTCTTCTACGTCGGGGGGCATTTCACCTGTTTCTATAGAACCCCCTCCAAGTACTGAGGTCTTTTCCTTTGATTGGAATAGACTGACAGAACCTCGTCTTCCTTCCTCCATTCCTTTCCAAATCATTGTGAAGTTGGGTGGTAGGGACATACACCGCACACAGGTAGATGAAGGTGCTTCTGTTAGTATTTTATCCTCAACTGCTTGGAAAGATTTGGGTTCCCCTCAGCTTGTGCCTATTACGTAGAATCTGAAATCTTTTAACAGAACCATTAGTGAACCTTTAGGGATCCTTCCTAAGTTTTCTATTACTTTGGAAGGTAAAAATGTCTGTATTGATCTTATGGTAGTTCAAGGCCCCTTGGATTTCAATTTACTCCTTGGGTGAGACTATGTTTATGCAATGAAAGCTGTCGTATCGACACTCTTTCGCGTGATGTCTTTCCCTCATAATGGCAATATTGTGACTGTAGACCAGATTTCATTCGCTAGTCTTGATTTGACTACCAATTATCCGACATCCCTAAATGTTCCTGATTCTAAAGTGGTATCTACCCCACCACGGGTTAATTATGTGGTAACTAGTCCCATGTTTTCAATTACCGATGTAAGCGAGCCTCTCACTGTTTGCTCATCTTCCTTTGACTTAGATCCGGTAATTGACATGGAAAACTCTATGGGATTACTTGAACGCGATGTTATTATTCCTTTTGAGTCCCTTGACATGTGTTCCTTCCAGAGAACTATTCTTCCTTCTGATGAAGACCTCTTGGAAGCCATGCTTAAGGTGTGTCCATTGACATGTGTTTCTTCTAGTTGGAAGCCATGATCAAGTTTCGAGGATAGTTCCTTGTACTGTGTCAACCTCATTAAAAAATGAATCAGTGAGTCCGAGGATATTTCCTTTTACTGTGTCAACCTCGTTAAAAAATGAATCAGTGAGTGTGAGGAAAGTTCCTTTTACTGTGTCAACCTCATTAAAAATAAATTAGTGGCCAGAGGATAGTTCCTTTTACTGTGTCAAAATCGTTAAAAAATGAATCAGTGAGTCTAAGGACAGTTCCTTTTACTGTGTCAACCTCATTAAAAAATGAATCAGTGGCTGGTGATGAGAGTTCCTTTTACTGTGTCAACCTCGTTAAAAAATGAATCAGTCGGCGAGGAGGACATTTCTTTTCTTGTGTCAACCTCATTAAAAAATGAATCAGTAGGTTAGATTGATAGATTAGAAATAAGTAGTTTCTGAGGACATTTATTTTCCTGTGTCAACCTCGTTAAAAAATGAATCAGTTGGTTAAATAGGTAGATTTTAGAAAGTAGATACGAGGATAGTTTCTTTTACGGTGTCAACCTCGTTAAAAAATGAAACATGTAGAAGAGGAAAGTTTCTTTTACTGTGTCAACCTCGTTAAAAAATGAAACACGTTTTCATGAGCATAGTTCTTTTCCTGTGTCAAGCTCGTTAAAAAATGAAACAAATCCTCCCCTAATTGAGTCGAGTCTTTGACTAGATCTTGTAAATGTTAAGTCATATTTAGGTTAGTTATTTCAGTTTTTGCATAATTTTCTTACAGTTTTAGGTCGGGTCTTTCATATGATCTCGTAAATGAACCTTAATTCCATCCATCTGTTAATTACCAATAGTGTACTTAGTTGAATGAAATAAAGCTGGGGGGCATGCGATCTAGCAGTTATGCTTAGGGGGCATCAAGCACAGTTTTTTCTCTGTTTCAAGCTTGTGTAAAAATGAAACCACTCTGAAGCATAGTTTTTCTCTGTTTCAAGATTTTGTAAAAATGAAACCTATCTTGAGTCAATTTTGGTTATTTTCAAGACTCGTTAAAATCATGAAAATCCCAAGATTATTTTTCTATCTTTCATTCTCGTAAAAAAAATGAAAATGCCGAGTTCTTTCCGTCTTTTCCTGCTCGTAAATTAAATTGAAAGTCAGCCACAGGAGTACATTTTTATCCCTTTTTCGAACTCGTTAAAACTTATGAAAAAGTGAAAACCATGAGTACATTTTTATCCCTTTTTCGAACTCGTTAAAATTTACAGAAAAAGTGAAACTAATGAGTATACTTTTATCACTTTTTCGGACTCTTGAAAATTACGAAAAAGCGAAACCTTGGAGTTCTCTTTTAAGCCCTTTTTAGACTCTCTAAAAATGAAAAGATTGCCGAGTACTTGACTATTCGAACTCGTTAAAGTAAATGAACAGTCGTCCCTTTAGTATAATTTTACCCCTTTTACGGACTGAAATGGACTATATACGAAAAAGGTATACGTTGACTAATTACGGTCAATAGAGTTCTCTCTCGCATTATTTTATCCTTTTTCAGGCTTGAGAGACTAAACTTATGAAAACGTACACCCATGGAGTTTTCTTAAGTTTTTTCTTCTGACTCCCTAAAATTGAAAAACACCGAGTTTCTCCTATACTGGACTCGTTAAAATTTAACAGTAAAGGACCTGTTCACTTTTAAACAGGAACGAACCACTCCTTCTTTGTGTTCGAATCTTAAACTAAGTTGGACTCATCCGAAGGATGAGCTTATAAACAAGCAAATTTTATCCTCCTCAAGCTTGTCAAAAATAAAGAGGTACTTGCCAGAAATGGTGGGGGAAAAGAGAGAAAAATGAACCTGTTTGTTGTATTTTGATTTTTCGGAAATTCAGTCAACCACTCTTGAACACGACACTTTCAATCACATGGGTTGGGAAATCCTTTGCCTAACAGTTAATCAAACCACATTGAAAGTATTCAGCCAGTTTCTGGGTATTAGCTTTGGGTCAATTGTCACCAAGCCATCTGCAGTGTCGTTATGTGTTCAAAAGGACAGTTCAGATAAACCATTCATCTACAAAATGTCTGTCATCCATTATTGACCATCCCTGAGTCAGTCCTTGCTGACATATTTCTTCAAAACTTGATTTATGATTTCGCGTTGTGGGCTTGCCTATGATGGATCACTTTATATCGACGACAGCTCTTTATCTAGGAAGTTGATCTAGAAATCGTCAGTACCTTGGAATCTGCATGCCTCAATGGCAGGTTTCTCGACTTCGACGACATGTTACATCATTGACCTTCGATCGAACGATTCCGTGATGTGTTCGACTTCAGCTCATTCATTCACATTTCATGTATTGTAATGAGTACTTTTAGATCCATTGAATACTGGTGGTTTCTCTCACACTTGTTAACAGTTTTCATCATTGACTGGTAATCAAGTGGTTTCTACCATGTTTGACTTCAACACATTTAATCGCATGGATAGAATCGTACTAGTTCGAGATGCGGAAATCAAGACCCTGGATCTAGTTTCTACCATCCAGGCTGTGAGGAATTTTGTTATCAATTATACAGTAGAATTTTCATTACAGATGGCTGCGTCCATGCTGTGTCTACACTATTGATGTAATATTAAAATCATTTCTGTATCAGAACAAGTTTAGTTAGTTTTTTATTTGAGTATGGGAATGCCTACCTCAACGATGATATGATTACATATATATATATATTTTGCATTGAATGTTTTTACAGGTTCCGATTGGGGTGTCCACAGGATGATCCTTAAAATGATAAAGTACTTCACTCTTCATATATGACAGACTTCATCTTCATCTATTTTAGACTTCGCACTTTAGGGGGAAATCTGTTACACTAAAAATTGTCACCTTGACATTCTTCTGACTGTATGAGCTCATTAACACTCATACATACCTCCTTTGCAAGTCTTACAACCTTTACTCCTCATGTCAAGCCCTGAAACAGGAGGAAAAACCCTAAAAATCTCTGAAACTTTGGGTACGCAGGTAACATAAGGCCTGCTTGCGTTCCTAGCTTGGGTACGCAGGTAATACACTGCTTACCTGCATTTTAGAACGTAGTTTCCCTTTGGAATGCCTGCGTACCCTCCTCAAAGTAAAAAAGGCGATAAAGTAAAGTCAAAACAGTGGTTTGAGGTCAATTCTAGAAGGTTCTAGATGAGAATTTTTGGGGATGAGTACGCTTTGATAAGGTGCATATATCCCTCCCCTTAAGGAACTAATCCCTTGACGTGAGGAGTCTATCCCTTTGAAGGAGGATTCTATCCCTACAAAGGTGGAATCCTAACCTCCTCATCTGCTCTATAAAAGGAGGCATTGGGTAGCCTCAAAGGGTTAAGAAGTTTTTGGAGATTGAGATTTTGGGAGATTGAGAATTGGAGTTCAAGCTTTATGTGTGATTGAGCTGAAGTGCTGTTGAGATTTATACTTCTTTCTGTTGAGTTTTTGAGAGGAAATATCACATACCTCTTTATGCTCCTAGAGGAAGATTGCAAAACTTATCAAAGTAGAGGAGACTCCTGCTTCGGACCCCGGGAAGGCCTTTCAAACATCAAGGCTAAGGTTGTAAGGTTCTTCTATTATTTTTAAGATTAATACAATCAAGTTCTGTTTTTCTCAATAAATTTTCATTCGATTGTTTATCTCAATAAGTTGTCGTTTGATTATTTATTTCATAGATTCCTTGATCACTATGATAGGTATGTTTTATGATTATTTGTTATACAGGTGCTATTTAATATTTTCTTGTTTGTGATTGCAGGTCGACGAAAGACGACACTTTCTTGTGATGCAAAACTCTTGTTGTGACAGAAAGATTATTGTTACGACGAAAGAACTCTTGTTGCGACGGAAGGATTTTGATGCAACGGAAGCACTACGACTACAAATAAGCATTTGGATCTAAGGTAGGATCGACACCTTTATAACATTTATTTGTAAAACGAATATATTTAGAGAAAGACAAACTTAGTTGTTCGTTTGGTTGCTAGATTGTCTTCTGACACTAGGGAGATCGGTCTTGTCCGCAAGAACGATTTATCCATCCAACACCCCTAAACCTCTAAACCCTTAACCCATTTAACGCCTAAAACCTAGAACTCTAAACCCTTAACCCCTAGACCCTAAAACCTTAACCCCTAACCAATTTAACCCCATAAACCCCTAAAACCTTAATCCATTTAACCCGCAAAACGCTAAACCTCTAAACTCTTAACCCCTAACCCCTTAAACCGTAAATCCCGACCCCTAACCCATTTAACCCCCTAAATCCATAAAACCCTAACCCATTTAACCTCCTAAACCCATAAAACTCCAATCCATTTAGCCCCTTAAACCCCTAAAAACCTAACCCTTTTAGCCCCCTACACCCTAACCCCATTAACCCGTTATCCCTAACCCCTATAACTTTCCTCCATCATCAATGTATCCAAAGTGTACAATCCCAGTCAAATGTGTTCATCGAGTTATTCCTCTATCATTGACACATCTAAAAAATCCTCTTCTTCAAATATCTTGGCTTCTTCTTCTTTATCACAATTTGCAGCTCTATCCTACTCCATTTCTCAACCAAGTTGAAGGAGCTCTACTTCAACATTCTCCTCCAAGCCTTCAAGTTCAATAGGAATACATGGGTGCTGTTTTCTCATACGCCTGAATCTCTACAAGGTCTAAAAAATCCTCCTTTGGCATTCTTCCCAACTTTCCATGTCTTGTTATGCAACTTTGACCCTGACCAATGTCTTGCCCCTGCCAATGTTTCACTCAGACCAACCAATATCATGTCCAAGCTTTGATAAAAGTGTAGCCCTATCGTTGTATTCCTGCTTCAATCTTAAATATTCAAAAAATCAAAACTCGCCCTAAATCGAACTATGATACCGTTTGTCACAAAGCGATAGTGGTGCCATTGCTTCAGCCATGTGAGGGTGCCTAAGGAAACACATTTAGGTGGGTCTAGTCAGATCATGTCGTGTGAGGGTGGTCATGTCAAAAATGCTAATTGGTGACCACCCATGTGCATTGTGCATGTTCGTGTGGCCTCTTTGTCATTTACTCCCACGAGCATTCGTTCGGGTTATGCATTCGAGTGGGTTGGCTCATACGGTTTGGGAGGGTCGAGTTGTGCCATTAGGGTGGGTCGGGTCGTGTGTTCAGGTGTATTGGGTCATGTCATTCAAGTCGTGCACTCAGACAGGTTGGGACGTTTGTTCAAGCGGGTCAGATCATTCCATTCAGCTCGTGCGTTCGGGCACGTTGGGTCGTGAGTTCGGGCAGGTCGGGCCGTGCTCTCGGGCGACTCAGGTCAGGTCATGTCGTGTTAGGGGACCATCTTAAAAATTCTATGTTGTGACTACTCATGTGCCTTGTACATGTTTGTATGGCCCGTTTTCAAATTTCTCCCTGATGCCTTAGTTCGAGTCCTGCGTTCAAGCGGGTCGGGTGAGGTTGTGTTAGGGAGGTCGTGTTAAAAATGCTAAGTTCTGACCACCCATGTGCCTTCTGTACGTTCGTGCGACCCATTTTCTGTTTGCTACCTCATGCCTTCATTCAAGCGGGTCAATTCGTGTTGTGTGAGGGCACCCAAGGAATTAATGCATTTGGGTCGAGTCATGTGAGGGTGGTCGTATACAAAATGCTAAGTTTTCGCTACCTATGTGCCTTGTGCACATTTTTGCGATCCGTTTGCTGTTTACTACTTTGTGCCTTTGTTCTGGCGGGTCGGGTCGTGTCATGTGAGGGCACCCAAGGAAATGTGTTTAGGTTGGGTTGGGTCTTGTTTGGGAAGCTGTATAAAAAATGGTAAGTTTTTACTGCCCGTGTGCCTTGTGCACGTTTGTGCGACCCGTTTTCCATTTTATCCCTTGTCCCTTCGTTCAAGCGGGTCGGGTCGTGTCATGTGAGGGTGCCCAAGGAAACACATTTGGGTCAAGTCAAGTCAGGTCGTGTGAGGGAGGCCATATAAAAAATTCTAAGTTGTGACCGCCCATGTGCCTTGTGTAGATTCGTGCGACCCGTTTACCATTACACCCTCGTGCCTTCATTTGGGCGGGTCAGGTCGTGTTGTGTGAGGGTGCCCAAGGAAATGAATTCAGGTTGGTTCAGATTGGGTCATGTGAAGGAGTCTATATAAAAGATGCTAAGGCACCAATGTGCCTTGTGTATGTTCATGCGACCTGCTTTCCATTTTCTCCCTTGTTCCTTTGTTTGGGCGGGTCGGGTCGGGTCGTGTGAGGGCGCCTAGGGAAACACGTTCAGGCGGGTCGGGTCGGGTCAGGTTGTGTGAGGGTGGCCATATAAAAAATGATAATTTTTGACCACCCTTTTTCCTTGTGCATGTTTGTGCGATCCATTCTACGTTTTATCCCTTACGCCTTCATTCGGTCGGGTCGGGTCGAGGCATATGAGGGTGCCACAAGAAACGCATTTGGGTCGGATCGTGTGAGGGAGGCCATATAAAAAATGCTAAGTTGTGACCACCCATGTTCCTTGTGCATGTTCGTGCGACCCATTTGCCATTTTCTCCTTCGTGCCTTCCAAGTTTGGGCAGGTTGGGTCGGGTGATGATGCCTAAGGAAACATGTTCGGGTCGGGTCGAGTTAGTTTGTGCTGTGTGAGTGTGCCCAAGGAAACACGTTCAGATGGGTTGGGTTAGGTTTGGCCGTGTGAGGGTTCCCAAGGAATGCATCTGGGTTGGGTCGTGTTTGGTCGTATGAGAGTGCCCAAGGAAATGCGTTCGGGTGGGTCGGGTCGGGTCGGGTCGTGCTGTGTGAGGCCGCCCAAGGAAATGCTTTCAGGTGGGTCGGGTCAGGTTGTGTCGAAACGCATTCAGGCGGGTTGGGTTGGGTCATGTCGTGTCATATCCAAGGGTCTACTTTTCTTGGGGTTATCCTTATTTTCTTCATAGGATCTGCATTGGGTCATCATCCTTTCTTGATGGGGATCTTGGCGCCCTGGGCTCTTTTTCTATTTTTGGAGTTGGCTCTAGTACAAGGTTGTGGGTTAGCCAATGGTTAATTTCTATTACATAAGTGTGTGATTTCAAATTTATCAAGCATGAATGGGCCTGTAAAATGAAGGTATGGTAGAAATTTTTTCCGGCATATAGAATTAGAGTTTGGTTGGATTTTTCTTGATAAAAAACAATGATAAACAACCTACATCAATTTTTCTTTCCTTTATAAAACAACCAACATCAATGCATTTCCAAAACAACTCAAAACATAAGCAAACAAGTCTCCATTCTTATGAAGTCATGTTGGACCACTAGGTAGCTACATATAACCTATAAAAGAAAACACTTCCAACATTTCAGAATGAAGTATGAACAAAATGAACCAGTACTTAGACTACATTGTAAGCCAAGAAACCAAATTTATCAACCGAAGGATCTACAATCCCATTTTTGTGTAGTCTGCTCCATCTAACATTATAAGCATACTGGCCATTTAAAAATTGAGTACGTTGACATAAATTGAAGATTACTTGATGTGAGTTCATGATATGGAAATTTAGTACAACAAAAATGGGAATATGATAGACTCAAGGTAAGCTCTGTAATTACATAGTTTAATTTCTTTATTGATATATTGATGGCAAGTTTTTGTGGTGCATCAATTGTTTTTTTTCTCTTTTAAATAATTTTTCCTAATTGGTATCTCAAGTACTCCTCTAGATCTACTCTACAAGTTGGTGGGTAGTAGGCTCTAGGATTATCATTATGTCTAATTTGTAAATGATAAGCACTCTTTTTTGGGCTAGCTCCTTATGGGCACTTCATAGCCCTCTCACTTTGTCGGAACCATAATTTTCATGCGTGAACTATATTTGAGCCTCCCTATTTTTCTAAGGCTCAATTTCATATTCATACTTCTTTTTCCCTCTATCCCCAAATATTCCTTTTGAAATTTTTTCAAAATTAGTCTTAATTTTTAATCAATAGATTTATTCCTTCCACTTTGTGTTCAGTTTCCTCCACCTTTCAAATTGAACTACTTGATACAATAAAAATTTGGAATCCTATATCCAATGGGGTTTGTCTATTAGGAAAGGTATTTTAGAAAATTATTCCAAACCATTAAGGTTTTAGATTACTTTATATTTTTCGATGGAGCTTGAATCCTTAGCCAAAATTCCCATTAGGGGAATTTGAAGTCTAAAATGGGCCTCCTAAGAAAAATGTACAACCAAAATAAACTTTATAAGAACCAATAGGATTCAAGATGATCATGTCAACCATGGGGGATGATTCACCATTTTTTAAGTGTAAAAATATTAAAAAATAATAAAATAATAAAACTACTTTTTCAACTCGTATTTTCAACTTATCTCCCAAACGTTTTACTCAAATTTCAAGTGGGAGTACTTGTTGGATTCAAAATTTAATTTCTCATCAAAGGAGTACCCATGTTGTATACTTTTGATGGACCCTGCTACACGAAAAATGAGAAATAAATGAAAAAACGTGATTGCAATCACGTTTTTCATGTATTTCTCATTTTTCGTGTAGTATGATCCATCGAAAGTATGCAACATGGGTACTCCTTGGATGAGAAATTAAATTTTGTATCCAATGAGTGCTCCTGCTCGAAATTTGAGTAAACACTTTGGGAGATAAGTTGAAAATACAAGTTGAAAAAGTAGTTTTTTCTTTTTTCCCTCCAAAATTTGATGATGTAATCAAATCTTATTGTATTATTTCCACTATTGTTTTATAATTTCCTTAGGAGGCCCATTTTAGAACTCAAAATTCCCCTAATGCAATGCCTAACCTATTTAACCCCCTAAACCTCTGAACCCTTAACCCATTTCACGCCTAAAACCTAAAACTCTAAACCCTTAACCCCTAGCCCCTAAACCCTTAACCCCTAACCCATTTAACCCCCTAAACCCATAAACCCCTAACCCATTTAACCCCCTAACCCTAAATTTCTAAACCCTTAACCCCTAATCCCTTAAACCCTAAATCCTGACCCCTAACGCATTTAACCCCCTATATCCATAAAACCTAACCCATTTAACCCCCTAAACCCCTAAAAACCTAACCCATTTAACCCCATAAAACCTAACCCCATTAACCCATAACCTCTAACCCCTATAAGTTTCCTCCATCAACAATGTATCCAAAGTGCACGATCCTAGTCAAACGTGTTCATCGAGTTATTCCTCTATCATTGACACATCTGCAAAATCCTCTTCTTCACATGTCTTGGCTTCTTCTTCTTCATCACAATTTACAGCTCTATCCTACTCCATTTCTCAACCAAGTTGAAGGAGCTCTACTTCAACATTCTCCTCCAAGACTTCAAGTTCAATAGGAATCCATGGGTGCTCTTTTTTCATACACCTCAACCTCTACAAGGTCTGAAAAATCGTCGTTTGAAATTTTTCCTAACTTTCCATGTATTGTTATGCAGCTTCAACCCTGACCAATGTCTTGCCCCTGTCAATGTTTCACTGATACCAACCAATGTCATGTCCAAGATTCGATACCAAGTGCAGTCCTATCATTTTATTCCTACTTCAATCTCCAATCTTCAAAAAAATCAAAACTCGCCCTGAATCGAACTCTGATACCGTTTGTCACAAAGCGGTAGTGCTGCCATTGCTTCAGCCATGTGAGGGTGCCTAAGGAAACACATTTGAGTGGGTTGAGTCAGATCATGTCGTGTGAGGGCAGTCATGTCAAAAATGCTAACTGGTGACCACCCATGTGCCTTGTGAATGTTCGTGTGGCCCGTTTTCCGTTTTCTCCCATGAGCATTCGTTCGAGTCGTGCGTTTGAGTGGGTCGGGTCATATGGTTTGGGCGGGTCGAGCTGTGCCATTAGGGTGGGTTGGGTCATGCATTTGGGTGTATTGGGTCATGTCATTCAATTCATGCACTCGGACAAGTTAGGTCGTTTGTTCAATCGGGTCGGGTTGTGCCATTCAGTTCGTGCGTTCGGGTGGGTCGGGTCGTGCATTCGGGCAGGTCAGGCCATGCTCTCGGTCGACTCGAGTCAGGTCATGTCGTGTTAGGGGACCGTGTTAAAAATTCTAATGACTAATCGTGTGCCTTGTACATGTTTGTGTGGCCCGTTTTCCAATTTCTCCCTCGTGCCTTAGTTCGAGTCATGTGTTCAGGTGGGTCGGGTTAGGTTGTGTTATGGCGGCTGTGTTAAAAATGCTAAGTTCTGACCGCTCGTGTGCTTTCTGCATGTTCATGTGAACCATTTTCCTTTTTCTGCCTCATTCCTTCATTTGGGTAGGTTGGGTTGTGTCGTGTGAGGGCGCCCAAGGAATTAACGAATTTCGGCTGGGTCATGTTAGGGAACCTGTATAAAAAATGCTAAGTTTTCACTAACTATGTGCCTTGTGCACATTCGTGTGATCCGTTTGTTGCTTGTTACTTTGTGCCTTTGTTTCGGTGCGTCAGGTCATGCCGTGTGAGGGCACGCAAGGAAACGCGTTTAGGTCGGGTTGGGTCGTATTTGGGCGGCCGTATAAAAAATGCTAAGTTGTGACTGCTCCTGTGCCTTGTGCACATTCGTGTGACCTGTTTTCCATTTTATCCCTTGTCCCTTCGTTTGGGCGGGTTACATCATGTCATGTCAAGGCGCCCAAGGAAACGCATTTGGGTTAAGTTGGGTTGGGTCGTGTGAGAGAGGCCGTATAAAAAATTCTAAGTTGTGACCGCCCGTGTGCCTTTTGTAGGGTCATGCAACTTGTTTACTGTTTTCTCTCTTGTGCCTTTGTTTGGGTGGGTCAGGTCGTGCTATGTGAGGGTGCTCAAGGAAACGCATTTGGGTCGGGTCAGGTCGGGTCCTGTGAGGGAGGCCGTATAAAAGATGCTAAGGCTTGAGTGTGCCTTGTGCACGTTCATGTGACCTGTTTTCTATTTTCTCCCTCATGCCTTCGTTCGGGCAGGTCGGGTCATTTCATGTGAGGACGCCTAGGGAAATGCGTTCAAGCGGGTCAGGTTGGGTCGGGTTGTGTGAGGGTGGCCATATCAAAAATGATAATTTCTGACCACCCTTTTTCCTTGTGCATGTTTGTGTGATCCATTCTTTGTTTTCTCCCTTGTGCCTTCGTTCGGGCGGGTTGGGTCGTAGCATGTGATGGCACCATAGGAAACGCGTTTGGGTCGGATCGTGTGAGGGAGGCCATATAAAAAAAATGCTAAGTTGTGACCGCACATGTGCCTTGTGCATGTTGGTGTGACCCATTTTCCGTTTTCTCCCTCGTGCCTTCGATGTTTGGGCGGGTCGGGTTGGGTGATGGTCCCCAAGGAAACATGTTTGGGTCGAGTCAGGTCAGGTTGTGCCATGTGAGGGTGCCCAAGGGAACACATTCGGATGGGTCAGGTCAGGTTAGGTCATGCCGTGTGAGGCCGCCTAAGGAAACACGTTTGGGCGGGTCGGGTCAGGTCGTGTCGTGTGAGGGCACCCAAGGAAACATGTTCGGGTGGGTTGGTTGGGGTCATGTTGTGTCATATCCAAGGGTATGATTTTCTTAGGGTTATCCTTAGTTTCTTCATAGGATCTACATTGGGTCATCATCGTTTCTTGATGGGGATCTTGGTGCCCTGCACTATTTTTATATTTTTGGAGTTGGCTCTAGTACAAGGTTGTGGGATAGCCAATGGTGAATTTCTAGTACATAAGTGTGTGATTTCAAATTTATCTAGCATGCATGGGCCTGTAAAATTAAGGTATGGTAGAAATTTTTTCTGGTGGAGAGAATTAGAGTTTGGTTGGATTTTTCTTGATAAAGATAAATGGTAAAAAAATTGCATCAATGTTGTTTTCCTTTATGAAACAACCAACATCAATGCCTTCACAAAAAAACTCAAAACATAAGTGAACAAGTCTCCATTCTTATCAACTCATGTTGGGGCACTAGGTAGCTACATATAATCTAGAAAAGAAAACATCTCCAACATTTTAGAATGAAGTATGAACAAAATGAACCAATACTTAGACTGCATTGTAAGCCAAGAAACCAAATTTATCAATGCAAGGATCTACAATCCCATTTTTGTGTAGTCTGCTCCATCTAACATTATAACCATATTGGCCATTTACAAATGAAGTATGATGACATAAATTGAAGATTACTTGATGTGAGTTCATGATATGGAAATTTAGTACAACAAAAATGGGAATATGACAGACTCAAGGTAAGCTCTGTAATTACATATTTTAATTTCTTTATTGATCTATTGATGGCAAGGTTTTGTGGTGCATCAATCTTTTTTTTCTTTTAAATAATTTTTTCTACTTGGTATCTTGAGGATTCCTCTAGATCTACTCTACAGGTTGGTGGGTATTAGGCTCTAGGATTATCATTATATCTGCTTTGTAAATGATAAGCACTCTTTTTTAGGCTAGCTCCTTATGGGCGCCTCATAGCCTCTCACTTTTTCAGAACCAGAATTTTCATGTGTGAACTATATTTGAGCCTCCCTATTGTTTTAAGGATAAATTTCATATTCATACTTCTTTTTCTCTCTATCCCCAAATATTCCTTTTGAAAGTTTGTCAAAATTAGTCTTAATTTTAATCAATCGATTTATTCCTTCCACTTTGTGTTCAGTTCCCTCCACCTTTCACGATGAACTACTTTGCTACAAATACAAATTTCGAATCGTATATCTAATGGGGTTTGTTTGTTAGGAAAGGTATTTTAGAAAATTCTTCCAAACCATTAAGGTTTTTGATGACTTTAGATTTTTCAATGGAGCTTGAATCCTTAGCAACAATTCCCAACCCCTAACCCATTTAACGCCCTAAACCTATAAACCCCTAACCCATTTAACGCCTAAACTCTAAAACTCTAAACCCTTAACCCCTAGCCCCTAAAACCTTAACCCCTAACCCAATTTACCCCCTAAACCCCTAAACCCCTAACCCATTTAACCCCCAAAACCATAAACCTCTAAATCCTTAATCCCTAACCCCTTAAACCCTAAATCTCGACCCCTAACCCATTTAACCCCCTAAACTCATAAAACCCTAACCCATTTAACCCCCTATACCACTAAAAACCTTACCCATTTAACCCCCTAAACCCTAACCCCATTAACCCCTAAGCCCTAACCCTTATAAGTGTCCTCCATCATTAATGTATCTGAAGTTCACGATCCCAGTCAAACATATTCATTGAGTTATTTCTCTATCATTGACACATCTGCAAAATCCTCTTCTTCACATGTCTCGGCTTCTTCTTCTTCATCACAATCTACAGCTCTATCCTACTCCATTCCTCAACCAAGTCGAAGGAGCTCTACTTCAAAATTATCCTCCAAGACTTCAAGTTTAATGGGTATCCATGGGTGCTCTTTTTTCATATGCCTCAACCTCCAAAAGGTCTGAAAAATCCTCCTTTGACATTCTTCCTAACTTTCCATGTCTTGTTATGCAGCTTCGACCCTGACCAATGTCTTGCCCCTGCCAATGCTTCACTGAGACAAACCAATATGATGTCCAAGCTTCGATACCAATTCCATCCCTATCATTGTATTCCTGCTTCAATCTTCAACCTTCAAAAAATCAAAACTCGCCTTGAATTGAACTCTGATACCGTCTGTCACAAAGCGATAATGGTGCCATTGCTTCAGCCATGTGAAGGCGCCCAAGGAAACATGTTCGGGTGGGTCAAGTCAGATCATGTCGTGTGATGATGGTTGTGTCAAAAATGCTAATTGGTGACCACCCATGTGCCTTGTGCATGTTCATGTGGCCTGTTCTGTGTTTTCTCCCACGAGCATTCATTCGGGTCGTGCATTTGAGCGTGTCGGGTCGTACGATTTGGGCGGGTTGAGTCATGCCATTAGGGTAGGTTGGTTCATACGTTTGGGCATATTGGGTCATGTCGTTCGGGTCGTGCACTCAGATGGGTCAAGTCGTTTGTTCAAGCAGGTCGGGATGTGCCATTCAGTTCGTGCATTCGGGTGGGTCGGGTCATGCATTCGGGCAGATGAGGTCGTGCTCTCGGGTGACTCGGGTCAAGTCATGTCGTCTTAGGGAACTGTGTTAAAAATGCTAAGTTGTGACTGCTCGTGTGCCTTGTACATGTTTGTGTGGCCCATTTTCCAATTTCTCCCTTGTGCCTTAGTTCAAGTCGTGAATTCAGGCTAGTCGGGTTAGGTTGTGTTAGGGCATCCATGTTAAAAATGCTAATTTCTGACCGCCCGTGTGCCTTCTGCACGTTTGTGTGATCCATTTTTCATTTTCTTCCTCGTGCCTTCATACATGCGGGTTGGGTCGTGTCATGTGAGGGTGCCCAAGGAATTAATGCGTTTCGGTCGGGTCATGTGACGACAGCCATATCAAAAATCCTAAGTTGTCACTACCTATGTGCCTTGTGCACATTCGTGTGATCCATTTGCTATTTTCTACTTTGTGCCTTTGTTCCGGCAGGTCGGGTGGTGCCGTGTTAGGGAACCCAAGGAAACGTGTTCGGGTCGGGTTGGGTCGTGTTTGGGCGGCTGTATACAAAATGCTTTGTGACTGTCCATGTGCCTTATGCACGTTCGTGTGACCCATTTTCCATTTTATCCCTTGTCCCTTCATTCGGACGGGTCGGGTCATGTCATGTGAGGGTGTCCAAGGAAACACATTTGGGTCAAGTCGGGTCGGGTCGTGTGAGGGAGGCCGTATAAAAAATTCTAAGTTGTGACCGACCATGTGCCTTGTGTATGTTCGTTCGACCCGTTTACCGTTTTCTCCCTCGTACCTTCGTTTGGGATGGTTAGGTCGTGCCGTGTGAGGGTGCCCAAGGAAACGCATTCGGGTCAGGTCAGGCCGGGTCATGTGAGGGAGGCCGTATAAAAAATGCTAAGGCACCAGTGTGCCTTGTGCACGTTCATGCGACCTGTTTCTTGTTTTCTCCCTCGTGCCTTCGTTCGGGCAGTTCGGGTTGGGTCGTGTGAGGATGGCCATATCAAAAACGATAATTTGTGACTGCCCTTTTTCCTTGTGCATGTTTGTGCGATCCATTCTCCGTTTTCTCCCTTATGCCTTCCTTTAGGCAGGTCGGGACGTGGAATTTGAGGGTGCCACAAGAAACACGTTCGGGTTGGACCGTGTGAGGGAGGCCATATAAAAAATGCTAAGTTGTAACCGCCCATGTGCCTTGTGCATGTTGGTGTGACCCATTTCTATTTTCTCCCTTGTGCCTTCGAAATTTGGGTGGGTCGGGTCGGATGATGGTGTCCAACGAAACATGTTTGGGTTGGGTCAGGTCAGGTTGTGCCGTGTGAGGGTGCCCAAGGAAATGCGTTCGGATGGGTCGGGTCAGGTTTGGTCATGTGAGGGTTCCCAAGGAATGCATTTGGGTCGGGTCATGTCTGGGCATGTGAGGGCACCCAAGGAAACGCATTCGGGCGGGTCGGGTAGGGTCGGTTCAGGTCGTGTAGTGTGAGGCCATGTAAGGAAGTGCGTTTGGGCGGGTTGGGTCGGGTCGTGTCATGTGAGGGCACCGAAGGAAACGCATTCGGGCGGGTTGGGTTGGATAATGTCGTGTCGTATCCAAGGGTCTGCTTTTCTTGGGGTTATCCTTGGTTGCTTCATAGGATCTACATTGGGTCATCATCGTTTCTTGATGGGGATCTTGATGCCTTTGGCTATTTTTCTCTTTTTGGAGTTCGTAATAGTACAAGGTTGTGGGTTAGCCAATAGTGAATTTCTAGTATGTAAGTGTGTGATTTAAAATTTATCAAGGATGCACAGGCCTGTAAAATTAAGGTATGGTAGATTTTTTTTTTTCTGGCAGACAGAATTAGAGTTTGGTTGGATTTTTCTTGATTACAAACAATGGTAAACAACCTGCATCAATTCTACTTTCCTTTATGAAAAAGACAACATCAATGCCTTCCAAAAAAAACTCAAAACAGAAGAAAAACAGTCTCCATTCTTATCAAGTCATGTTGGGGCACTAGGTAGCTGCATAAAATCTATAAAAGAAAACACCTCCAACATTTCCGAACGAAGTATGAACAAAATGAACCAATACTTAGACTGCATTATAATCTAGAAAACTAAATTTATCAATGCAAGGATCTAAAATCCCTATTTTGTGTAGTCTGCTCCATCTAACATTATAAAAATACTGGCCATTTACAAATGGAGTATGTTCACATAAATTGAATATTCCTTGATGTGAGTTCATGGTATGACAATTTAGTACACCAAAAATGGGAATATGACAGACTCAAGGTCAGCTCTCTAATGACATATTTTAATTTCTTTCTTGATCTATTGATGGCAAGTTTTTGTGGTGCATCATTTTTTTTTCTTTTAAATAAATTTTTCCTAATTGGTATCTTGAGGACTCCTCTAGAGCTACTCGACAGGTTGGTGGGTAGCAGGCTCTAGGATTATTGTTATATCTTCTTTGTAAATGATAAGCAATATTTTTTTGGCTAGCTTCTTATGGGCACCTCATAGCCCTCTCACTTTGTCGGAACTAGAATTTTCATGGGTGAATTTTATTTGAGCCTCCCTATTGTTCTAAGGCTCCATTTCATATTCATACTTCTTTTTCCCACTATCCCCAAATATTCCTTTAGAGAGTTTTCCACAATTAGTCTTCATTTTTAATCAATAGATTTTTTCCTTCCACTTTGTGTTCAGTTCCCTCCAACTTTCAAGATGAACTACATACTACAAATACAAGTTTGGAATCCTATATACAATCGAGGTTGTCTATTAGGAAAGGTATTTTAGAAAATTCTTCCAAACCATTAAGGTTTTTGATGGCTTTAGATTTTTCGATCGAGCTTGAATCCTTAGCCAGAATTCCAAACCCCTAACCCATTTAACCCCTAAATCATAAAAATCTAAACCCTTAACCCCTAGCTCCTAAACACTTAATCCCAGAGGTTGTTCAAGCCCCGTGAGCACCAAGGGGCAAGCCCTATTTTCGTTTGATTTTTATTTTTTATTTTTAAGTTTAATTTCAATTTTTAATATAATCTTCTTTATATATATATATATATATATATATATATATATATATATATATATATATATATATAATTTTGTTTTTCTTTTATTTTATATATATATATATATATATATATATATATATATATATTTATTTATTTATTTATTTTTATTTATTTTTATTTTTTCAATTTAGAAAAGAAAAATTGTTTTTTTTTTCTCTTTCATTTTTTTATTTTTAATTTAAAAAAATTATTTTTTGTTTTTTTGTTTTATTTAAATTTTAATTGATTTATGTTTTTTTTTAACTTTCCTTTTTAATTTCCTTTTTAAAATATTAATTATTTTTAATTATTTTTTATTTTAAAGTTTTTTTAACTATGCTATTTTTTTCTTTGAACTTAAATTTTTTTTTTGATGTATTTGTTTTTGCTAATTTATTTATATATTTTTCTTTAAATTATGATTTTTTTTTGAAATTTTTACCTTATTTATTTATTTATTTTATGTTTTTTTTAACATTTTTATTTTTACAAGCTATTTTTGTTTTGTTTTTTTTTTTAATATTTAATTTGGTCGTTTTTTTATGTTTTATTACCAACATGAAAATCACCAACATTTAAAATAAATTGTCCACACACTATACATTACAGAATTTAAAGTGTAAAAAATAAGTCCTCTAAACAAAAAGTCTTGATGTTGCATCAACACTTTTCAGAATTAACATGAAAATCACTAATATTTTAAAACAAATGTTCATACTTGATAAATGAAAAACTTTAAAGTATAAAAAATAAACCCTCTAAAGAAAGAGGTTAATTCAACATTACCACTTTTCAAAATAGACATGAAAATTATGATATTAAAAAAAAAAAATAAGAAAATTTAACGTGCCAAAAATATGGTAAAAAAAAATGTGATTGTGCATCACCAATTTTCAAAATTGACATGAAAATCATGATATTAAAAAAATGTGATAAAAAAATTTGAAGTGCCAAAAATATGCTCCAAAAACAAAAGTGATTCTACATCACCACTTTTCAAAATGGGGTGCTTTTTTCCTACCTAAAGTAATTGGTAATTTTCTCATTTACTTGGTAACTATGTTCATGCTACAAAGATGACAATTTTAACAAATCAAAGGGGTCTTTTATATGGATGAAATTCATGAATGTGATGCAAGCGTTCTTGTTGACATTAAAATGTGCGTTTGGAAAAGGAAACAAAATCTTAATTCGGACAAATAGTGTGATGGGAGTTAATCACAATTCCCTTCTTAGGGAGAACACAATAAAGTTTTAGCATTTGAGGGGTTACTTCTATTTGGATGAGGTTATCCGACAATGGCAAGGGCCATGCTCAATATAGAAAAAGACAACTCATATTGGTCTCATTGATCAATGTGCACAGGATTGGAATGTATATATCAGGATCCTTAGACTAGCGGGCCTTTGAATTCTGATAAGGGAAACCATGCATAAAAAGGTGGTGGTGGTGGTGAACACATATCTTTATTTCATGTTCCATTCTTATAATTTGACTAGTCCTTGGTTCCAGAAGCTATGGAGATGGAGCATTCCTCTTAAGATCATCTTGTTTGTCTTGTTGGTGTGGAAAGACAAAATCCTGACATGGGACAACCTTCACAAGAGAGGGCACTTTGGTCGTGCGTAGTGTACCTTGTGCAGGAATGGTTTAGAAACCTTTTAACATATGTTCATCCTTTTTTCCACTACTAGACTGATATGGTATTGGTTATTATGTAGTCATATTAACATTACATAGAAACACTTCCATACTATTGAACATTTCCTCACTGCTTAGGCTTCGAGGGGGAGGAAATACAAGGAGCTTCCTTTGCCCTTAATCTTAGAGGTACCAATTCCACAGCAGAGACCTTAGCGCTTTGGGACTTGTTATGATAAGCTAAAATGTGTGAGGTGAATAACCTTCATATTCATGGTGGCTCAAGCTCCCTCATTGAGGATATATTGGAGCACACTAACTACCCTCCCCCTCCCACATTGATCGCATTAAAATGCTTATGCTCTCGCTTCTAGGAATCTCTTTAGCATATATATATCATAAAACTAATATGGTGGGAGGCACCCTCTCTAAAGATGGATTAAATGGTGTTGTTGGGATTATGGGATACAAATACATAGAAAATATTATTACTTGACAAGAGGGTACTATCTCTCTCCTATAGTTCTCCATGATTAGTTTTCCTTCATTCTATTTCCCATGGTGATGGTCGAATTAGTGTTTATGTATTTTCCATGTGAAGAACATATGGTGGTTTTTTTGAGTTTTTTTTAAATGGTGTCTTTTTTTTTTTTAAATATATGCAATACCATTATGCAAATGTATATGAACATGGAGTTATGGCTATATCTTGTGTACTTTTTCACAATATAAATGGAGTGTTTATTTATTTTTGTGTTTATTTATTCTGAAAAAATAAAAAGAATCGTAGAGATTTCAAATCTGTACCACCCATCAAATTTTACTATTTCTATAATTCTATATTCCTTTTAATTATTTAAAATATACCACACATCAAACTTTGACTATTTCTATAATTCTATATTAGTTTAATCGAAATTCTTAAATTTTGTTTAAGAAATATTTAAACAGCAAATCAACCATTAACATGCCATTTGCCCATTACATTCCATGCCTGATGGGGACATATATGTGAAGGCATTGACTAGCGTTGATTTGATATGTGTAACGTAAGCACTAATAAAGCTTTCGCCTTTTCATGAATAGACCTTGCATGCGAAGCAGGACATAAATAATAGAGGGACTTGTACGTGAGGGCATTGGCTACGGCTGATTCGTTTTGTTTCCTGTAACCACACATACGTTGTGCACTTTTCATCTAAAAGACGAGGTTTTTTATATGTACACTGTAAAATTTCAGTCGGTGCATCTGTACTGTCTTTTGTTTTTTTGTAATAAAAGATGTAGGTTTTAAAAAAACAAAAGATGGAGGTTTTTTCTTCTTGAAAAAGGGCTGTGCACTTTTCATGAACAGAGGTGGATCCTGCACTATACACCAGTAACACGAGGGAACAAATACAGAGACTGGCGGTGATCCGATTTGTTTCATGTGACTTGACATAACGGTAACAACAAATGTCAAAATATAATGTATGTTTTAATGTGTAGCAGACGTGAGAGATTGTTAAAAGTAGTCAATTTCGTCAGATGGTCGAAAATGGTAGGAATTTGGCTTTTAAATATATATGATAGGAGTGTTTGGATAATTATTTTGATAGTGGAAATTGATTTAACATCGGCAAAATATATGAGTTTTTAAAATCTTAAAGCTAATCAAATTTCCAAAAAAATTAGTCATATTTTATGAAATCGTGCTATAATTTACATTGTTTTCGGATAAAAAGAAATAGAGGCATTGTTAAAACAATTACACGGTATCGTATAACGTGATTTATTTAGAAATTTTAATGCCCAACACGGAAAGAATGAGTATTTTGAATAAATATTTCTGAAAATGTGTATAGTACAAATATAGTGGCTCTGGGAGAAGGTATTGTACCTTCTAGCAACTCGGGTGTATAATACAATTTTTGCTCAGACTTGCATCCATTTGTACGTTAGATTTTTTTGAATTTCAGTGATTTGGTTCGGCAGAGAACTTTTACAACTTTACTACTCTCCATGTGGAACAATTCTCAAAATAGCTCTTTGTTTTTCATTGATTTATTTGTTATTCAGTACCGTGTATAAATTTGTGTTTTTCACCTCAGGAAATATTCGATCGGTTTTATAGTGGCTAAAATTTCATTAGCCGGAAATGACAAACGACAGTTAGCTGTAGTAAACAACTTTGCCCACCCTGTAGATGTTATAATTGGTACACAAAATTCGCAGCGTGGGACACCCCCGGGTTATCAGATTCCTTTTTAATCTTATTAAAAGTTCCTCTTAAATTTTAGTTTGATTCCCATCAGAAATGATGAGTTTATACTTATGGCAGGGCTATGAATTTCCATAAATATTCGAAATTACAATTTGATTAACAACAATTCTTCGTCCACCCAACTCATTATACCAAACATTACATTAGTATCAAAATATAACATTGTATTAATGCTTTGAAATTTGTAAATACATTGAACATTTTTATCCACGAAATTTGGTAATATTTTTTTTTTTTTGTGTTCTAATATGTTTCAGTATATTCAAATAGGATTTAAGCTCTAAGATATATCTAGCACTATTTTTTTTTCTAGAAAAGAGAAACCATCTATATTCATTATATATGAAAAACGTGTACGTAAACAAAAGAGACCAAAACCTCTAGCAAGAAAACTAGGAATATGCCCACAAAGAAGTACCAAAAAGAGACAACAAACTTAAACTGCTTAAATACAAAAAATTCTAAAAGAGAGATGATTGCTCGGACAAAGGCAAACCCCAAGATGCTATAACTTGTCCAATCCTTAAATATATTCAAGAAAGGTGAAAAGGAAGAACTTTAGTTCCCATTATCCAGCGCGAGCAACTGCAAATCCACATGGATCTGCAAAGAGAGAAGACCTTGATGTTTCTCAAAACTGATAATGCCGTCCTCCATGAGTAAGGCCTTTTTGGACAGAAATATGCTTGCTTATTTCAGACCCTAAGAATATGTTGAAAGAAAATATTTTGGAATTAGCCTTTGAGATTAAGAACACAGTCGATCAAGGACTTTCGAGAGAAGACATTCAACTGACCCTTACCCGCCATCCCGCCATCTAGTTGACCGATCATTTTGAGTCGTGAACCTTGCCTGCCATCTAGTTGACCACACATTTTGAGTCCTCAAATACATGTGATGCAGTTATCTTCAATGAAGTTGCAAAGAACAAGAGAGCCCAACTTCACACAAATTTTTCTTTAGTGTTCCTGCCTTGACGTGGAATCAACCATATATAATATGAGACATTCTCTCGAAGAAAAATGATGGCTCTCCATGCACAAATCCCATTTTGGAAGGCTCCATTAAGGAAGCCAGTGTTTACAGATAGGGAATTTGGAGGAAAACAAAAAGAGCAAGTCCTAGGGAGTTGAGAGGAAAACAAAAAGATCAAGTCCTAAATAGCTTCTCATCCTTGAAATAATACGAAAAACGCATCAATTTGACCCAGAATTCAATTAGTATCCTTTAGTCTCAGTTCAAAGATCTGCTTATTACCAACATTCCAAATTTCCCATTCAATTAAAATGGGGAAGGCTTTGTAACTGCTTATGTGGTGTTCCCACCAGCACATGCAATGATCTAAAGGAGAGATATGCCATTTTCTTGCAAGTTAAAAATTCCATGAATTTCTTACCAAAAATCCTTTGCAAAATCACACGAAAAAAATAAGTGGTTGAATGATTCCACATCTTTAAGATAAAGAGAAAAAATAATTTTCCCTTGGAAGCCCTATTTCAAAAGTCGATCCCAAGTTAGAATTTGATTTTCTATAGCAAGTCAAATAAAACATTTCAACTTAGGTACAACATGCCACTTCTAGAGTTTTGAAAGCCATCATCTATTCCTTTGAATTGAGGAAAACTATGAAACTATAAAGTAAGCACCGCAGGCAGTAACAGTACACTATTGGTTGAGAAGTTTGTAAAATCATTAGAGAAGAAATACATATCTAGCTTAAGATTAATTGCACAAACTTGCAAGAATTGAAAAAGAAAAATTGGAATTGAGAATGAATTTGATTCATCAATATTGGTATGAGAATCAATATATAAATCAAGAAAGTTAAGGTTAGTTGTACATGCAATAACTATGGATAATTAAAGCTAACTGAACCTAAGTGTGATTTATGTTCTATTACTATGCACATGTAGCACATGCAAACACTAGAGTTAACTAACTAAAGCCAAGTGCACACCACATGTAAGCACTCTAGTTAAGTAGCTAAAGACAAGTGCACATCACATGCAATAACTAGTGTTGAACTAAAGCTAATTAAGGCTAACTATGTGCATGTACACCAACGCCCCCCCTTAACCATAACTTAGGTGAGTGTGATGCAAAATTGATGAGTCTAGGCAACAAGGCCATTTTAGGTACCCATATACAAAGCATGAAAAGAGGAAAGAGGGAAGACCCAGTGGGAAGAAACCCCCCGCCCCCCCCCCCCCCCCAAAATATAATTAAAAAGTAGAGAAAATACAACTACTAGGGAGTCGTGTCCTTCACCCTTAGACAATCTCCCAGAAATCGAAACTTCTGCTCAATGAAAGTCTTGGTGAAGATATGAGATGTCTGCTCAGAACTAGGAAAATATTGAAGATCGATGATACCATCATGGATCTAGAGGAATAAGCTTCATTTTTGGAAGTAGCAATATAAACTCCCATGTTTGGATCAAGGACTGGAGTTCCTTATACATAGTTGCATGCCAATATGGACTCTCTGCAATTTCTTCATGCATTTGGTGATCATATTCATGTACCCTATATGCATGCATGGGAATGGTTGTCTGTAGGGATGCATGCATGTGCATATGTGGCTTTAGAGATGCCTTTGTGGATGCATGCATGGGCATACATGGTGTTATAAATTCCTCCTTAGATGAATGCATGGGCATGCAGGGCTCTGCCACTAAGAGTGCATGTGGGGCATCATTAAATTGAGACCTCATCAAATCTACATCATCAACATCATCAATAGTAGAGGAATCAAAGTCATATTCTTTGTTTTTGAAAGTAGCATCTTCATCTCTAGTAGAGGAATATATTTCCTCATGTGAAATGTCTTCATTATTAGACAAGATAAAATTATCATCTGCAACAAGTTCATTAAAAATAGATGAAGAAGAGTCTTCTTGTTCAACACTGTCTTGAATATTTCTCCACATTATTGGAGTCTTCACCACTTTCATGGCTGCTATAATAAGTCAATTTCTTTGCCTCCAAATGGTGTTCTTCTAGATCATTTTCATCACCATATAATCCTTTCAATGTAGTCCAGATTTCATGTGGTGACTCAATATTTTTGATCTCATAAAGAATATCACGAGACACAGATAAACACAATCTTCCATAGGCCATGCCATATCTGCTAAGTCAGTATCACTTCTCATCCTCTGGCAATGGTTCTGTCTTAATTCCCATGACCATTTGGTACAATCCTTTGCTCTTAAGATGGAGCAAAATCATTGGCTTCCATTCATAGTAATTGTATGGAGTAAGAGTAATGGATGTTGGGAATTCCATTATTTCATTTTATGGTTGTAGCAAAAATTGCAACATTTCTTTAATATTCTGATCCGCAAATCAAATCACCTAATAATTTCCAATGATCTGATTTTCAAACCTGAAAAAAATTGTTCATGCAACTTCTCCAAGCCATTGTAGCTCTGATACCATGTAAAATTATTAGAGCACAAATATAGATCTATCTAAACAATAATTTCACAAAATTGAAAGAATTGAAAAATAAAAATTGGAATTGAGAATGAATTTGATTCATCAATATTAGTTTTTGAGAACCGATATATAATGCAACTAAGTTAAGATTAGTTGTACATGCAATAACTTACAGATAATTAAAGCTAACTAAACCAAGTGTGCTTTATGTTCTATTAATTTGCACATGCACCACGTGCAAGCACTAGAGTTAACTAACTAAAGCCAAGTGCACACCACATGTAATCAATAAAGGTAAGTAGCTAGAGACAAGTGTACATCACATGCAATAACTAGAGTTGAACTAAAGCTAATTAAGGCTAACTATGTGCATGTACACTGACAAGGTTCCGAGTCCACTCAAGAGAATTATCCTTATCCAAAAGGAAGAGACAACAGGTTGTGAGAGTTTTTATAAACCTCTCCCATTCCTCCACAACATGACCACAAAAAATTAGCTCCAAAGGGGTTTTCCATCTCCCAAATGAAACCCATGGCAAGGAGAAAATATAAGGAGACTGTATAAACCCTTCACAATGAGATAAAAAGAAAAATTAGGAAGCACAACTATAACACTGATAGGGAAGGATCTAAACTTAACCAGATCCCCTCTACCAACCTTCTACTTAATCCATTTCCAAATACATGGGATTGTAGCATGCATTTACCTCCAAAAATTCAAGGCAGCTCGGGGAGAAGGATTAAAAGACCAAATCCAATCCATAAGTGATCAACCATGAACACATTTCCCCAAAATAAAATTACTCCATATGCCATCTTTCGAGAAATCCCTTGAGGTGTTTTGCATGGCTAGAGCAAGACCAAAACTATGGAGGTTTTTAAAGACCCACCCGCCTTAGTTCTCTGGGTGGGAAAGAGCCTCCCAACTCACCAAATGACCAACATCACTGTTTGGAACAAAACTACATGAAGATGCTCATACATTGGCTAATATTTTGTAGAATTGACTTTGGGATCTTTGCAAGGGAAAGCCACAACATATGGATTCTTTCTACAATTTTTTTTATTAAAGTCAATATGCCTTTGATTTAGAGCCAGCAATAGGATCAACTATTTACCTTACCTTCAATTCTTTGTATGAGCCATGTCCATTCCTTAACCCTATAACAATTCAGTTTGAAAAAAAAGCCAAGATAGTGAAAGCCATGCTGCACAGACAACTTCGTGTAAGGGAAGGTAGAGAAAATAAAAACAACAGTCTCATCAGAGATATTATTAATGTAAAAATTAGATTTTTTCTCACTAATTTTCATGCCGAAGGTCGAGCACTAAATATAGAAGATGTTATGGAATGATCTCCACTGAGCTTCTGATCCTTCAGCTAGAATAAGAATTCCATCAACAACGAAAATATGTGTTAGGTTGATGCTATTTTTTAACTTCACACCATTGAGGCAACCATTCTTCTTCACTGCATAGCTCATTCTACTCAAGCCTTCAGGCTTCTATTACTAAGAGGAAAAGAAGCAGTGAAAGAGGGCATCTCTTCCTTATGTCAGGGGAGGAATAAAAAAAGGAAAACTAAGCATTATTTATAAGGGCTGAAAAATTTATAGACCAGATAAAACCCATAATCTAGGTTGTATTGAAAGCATCAACTCCAATATGGATGAGAAAAGCCTAAGAAAATACCAGTTTACTTGTTATAAGCCTTTAGTCGAAGGGAATATATATATTTTTATTTCCTATGAAATACCAAAAGTATGTCTTTTTCTTTTGAAAATACCTCTATAGAAATGTATTTAGGACTAATCTACATTTCTGAACTCAAGTTTAAATAAGTTTTCAATAATTAAGTTTTTTTAAATATATTTTAAAAAAATATTATGTTATTATTAAAATAAATTAATATATATTTAATAACAAAGTGACTAATGTTAATAATAACATAATTAGTGTTAAATTAATTAAAGAAACACACTAGCCACTTAATACTCAAAGATGTTGGTAGGAGTAAAATCCTACCTTTTAAAGATCATTAGTGAATAATTCTTGGTGGAATAGTTTTTCTTGAGTAATAATGATGAGTTGACCCATATTACCATATTGTAACCAGTAATAATTATCCCACTAATATTTTGACAATTAAGTTATGATGCATTTTCCTATATATATTTATACTTTAATAAATCTAATTTTAAAATTTTTATTTCTAATTTCAAATGTATAAATACTAGTGGTTTCTTAGATTTGTATTCATAAAATAAAACCAAAGTGACAACATGTAAAAGCTCTCCATCTCTTCTTTGAATATAGTACTTGGAAGAACTTCAATCATTAAACTTTCAACTGATAAAGTTTAATTCAAACTGAGTGTTGGTATTATTATAAATCTCTCAATATATCCAAAATCCATGTATATAGAAGATGAAACCTAAATCATTTGAACAATAAATAATTGGAAAAAAAAAATTCATAACTTTAACTAAAATGGTACATATAATGTTAGCTTAGGTGATGATTCTTCATTTTTGGCTTGAGCCTTTTAAGAACATTGGAGCAACTTACTAGCATGTGATGATTGGTAGTTTTTTTTTTAATATGGGTTAAAAAAATAAAAAAAATTATTATAATTAATTATTAGTTTAATATTTATTAATATTAGAAAGAAGAAAAAAAATATAGAAAAATTCTCAAACTTTTTGTTGGGAACACTTATTCTTTCATTAAGGAATCTAATGATTTTTTAAAAATTATTAAGGAGGAAAGGGTGGAGAAGATCAACATCTTGGTGAGCTTTGTTGTTGTTTCATTATTTACCAAAATTCCATTAGATGAAGTGTGGGTTATTAAGGAGGTTACATATCCAGAAACAACCAAACTTGCTAAGATTTTTTTACGATCAACCCTCTTATGCTTCAAAGAAAAATTATATGAGCAGGTATCGGGTGTCGCAATGGGATTGCCACACTCACATGTTGTTGCCAACTTGTTTATGGAGCACTTTGAGAAGAAAGCCCTTGATTCTTTTCCCTTAAGTCCTACTTGGCGGAAAATATTTATGGATGACACCAACATAAAATGGACGCATGATAGGGAGAGTCTCAAGATATTCTTTAATTTCTCAACTGAATTTTCTCTGAGATTAAGTTTACTATGGAGATTGAAGAAAACAAGAGCATTCCTTTCTTGGACATGTCCTTGTTACAAGAAAGGAGGATGGAACATTGGGGCATGAGGTATTTAGGAAGAGAACCCATACTGAGAGCTACCTTCATGTTGAGTCGTACCATCATCCTTCTTAGAAATTTGGTGTCTTTAATACCCTTTCTATAAGAGCTATAAGGATATTCAATGAGGAGAATATAAAATATGAAATCACTCACTTGACATCTGTTTTCATGGGTATAAGATATAGAGAAAGAAAAATCAGAAAGGCCATAAAAAGAGCTGAAGGTTCAGTCATGTCCAAGAAGCACCAAGGACCTCAAGAAAGTTGTGGTATGGTTTTTCTACCATACATTAAGGGTGTTACAGATAATATCACCATGGTTTTGAGAAGAAATGACATTTTCGTGCAATTTTCAGCAGCAGCAACCATTAGGCAAAAAATGCGATCACTTAATGATAGTATTAGTCAGGAGCAGCTTAAAGGTGTTTACAAGATTGACTGTTCGTGCGGGAAGAGTTACATTGGTGAAACCAGGTGCTCTATTCAAAAGTGTCTTAAGGAGCATGGTGCCGATATTAAGCATGAGAGATGTCGCACTTCGGCCCTTGCTGAGCATTCCTCAAAAACTAAACATCACTTACGTCTGGAGGATGCTAAGATCATTGCCAAAGAGGATCACTGTTGAAAAATAAAAATTAGAGAAGCGCTCGATATTATGAAACACCCACATAACATTAATAGGGATGGAGGATTCAAGATTAGTGACAGTTGGCAGCCTCTACTTTGACAGATGTGCTCCTAGAGCTCGTCTTCTACCTAGGTACTGTATCACAAGTTTGTTTCTCCTTCGAAAATATTTTTTAGGATTTGGTCTTTGCAAGCATCTAATTAGATTTTTTACTTTTAGTAATTATCCTTATTAATTAATTTTTATTTTCTATTAATAAAAATTAATTAATTAATAATTATTATTAGTATCTAAATTTTTTAATAAAAATAAAAATAATAAAAATAAATTATATTTAATAATGATCATATTTAATATTAGATTAGTTAGGATTGAATTTTAATTGAATAAATAATGACTAATATAATTAATTTATAATAATTATAAATAATAGCTAATTTTATTTTATTTATATTCATTTATTTGTTTGATTTAATGAATATTAATACTAATTAAAGTAAGCTAATATTTATTTTTAATTAAAATATTGATTTTATTAATTAATTAATAATTTGTAAATAATTCGTTCTAGTATTTTTGGGTTTCTCATATTTAGGTTTTTTAGTTTAAATTCTCCCTTAAAAATTAAGATTAACATTTAACCCTTGTATAATTTAATTAATCTAAGTAAATTATTTTAAAAATACAAAAATTAATTACTTATGATTAAACAATTAATTCTAGAAATTTTTAAAAAAATTTAGTAACTTATAATTAAGCAATTAATATATAAAAAATTATAAATTAATAATTTTTTTTTTTTTTTAATTACTTTATGTTTTATCACTTACAATTAAACAATTAGTAAAAATTTAAAATTTTATTAAATTAATAATAATTATTATTAAGTTAATGAATATATATTATTTTATAAGAATTTTATAAACTTTTTATTTTATTTTTTATTTTTTAACTTTAGGTTTATCACTTACCATTTTTTTATTAAAAATAGAAATAAATTTATTAATTAAATAATAATAATAAATAATAATAATAATATAATAAAAGTCATTAAATTATAAAAACAAAATCTTAATTAGTTTGCAGTTTTTTCTTTTCTTCTTTTTTTACTATATATAAACCTTGTCTTTTCCATCTTTCTTTCACTTTTCATTCATCATCTTGTTCTGAATATGGACCCTCATTGGGATTCGAAATGTCAACCATTGTTTAATCACAATGTGGATAATCCAGAAATCTCTTCATTAAATAATAACAACATAAGTTTGAAAATCATAATAGAAAAATATGTTAATATGATATTTGTGTTTTTTAAATATTGTTTAAATTAAAAATTATAATTAAATATGATGAAATGAAAAGAAAAAACATACCAAATAATATATATATATTACAAATTTTGTAATTCAAAGAAAAATAAAAATTAATATACTATAATTCTAAATACATAAAAACCAAAGAAAAAATATAAACTTTTGAACTCACGCTTTCCCTTTCACCATGTAAACGATTTCAAGGTTGACACTTCGTTTATGGATAAAACACAAGATAGTACCTGCTGAGCACAATTCACTCACCTGCCAATAACGTATAGAGGTCACGCCATTTGCGAATTGGCTCAAGCTTGGATAGTGAAGCCAACGTGACAAACCTTATCACAAGGATGTCGCATTCTAACGAGCCAATAGATTTTAAGTGGAAATAAATGTTGAGTCTCTTTATTGCTTCTGAATATAAATATATCTATATATGAGAGTTAGTTTTTGATTTTTTTAAAAATGTCCAGTTTCTTTATTGCACATATATATAATATGAGTTAATTTTTTTCTACAGCGATTTACTGGAGTAATAACAGTAAAGTAGAGGTAATTCAAAATTGATTTACTGGAGTAATAACAGTAGAGTAGAGGTAATTCAAAATTAAGTTTATTATATTTCTTATTATTACATAAAAATTAATATATTATTTAATATTAAATTAATTTAATGTAGTTTTGTACAGTAGGTAGTAGGTAGTTAGAAGGTGATTATGATTATAACGGTTTTGTTAACTATAAATAAGGATAGAATCCTTTATATGAGATGTGTGCAGTTTATTGTATTTAGAGTTTAAGTTATTGAAAGGCCATACAACTTTAAAAGGAATGTGTATATAACTTGACTTCTTCCATAAAAAAGATGATTAATTATGAGGGCATTTTAACATATTCATTATTTTTTTTTATGGAACATATTGTATATAATGTATTTTCTTATTTAAGATAATTAAAGTAAGGAAGGCTATCCATTGACCTTGATATTCACAATTACAATTTGATTCACAAAAAATATTCATTAACCTATAAAGATTTAAATATTCTATATCAAACACCACATTGATACCAAAATGTATCAAAATACATATAACATAATTGATTTTAAAAAATTAAAAATTTTACTAATTGGCCAACATAATTGGTCAAAAAAGATTTTGAAATTTCTCAGAACATTTAATATATAAACCCTCACTACAAATTTGAATTTGAAATTATTGTTTTTGCAATGCTAACTCAATATTATATCATTTTTTAAATAAACTAATATATATTTAATAATAATATAATTAATTTTAATAATTTTTTTTTTATATATATTCCATGGAAATCTCATTGGGTTGTCATGTATACAAGGGTCCCTCGAAATCTCTATTCATCTCCTAAAAACGAATTGAAAACAATTTTTTTTTTGGAAAAACTAAAGTTGCTTGTGAAAGAAGCTCCTTGCTCTTCCAAAAAACAATAGTATTTTCAAATTGAGTTTCAACAATTAAGCTTTTCCATGGTTAAAAATTAGCCAATGACAACCTAATTCTAACTAAGTTGTAGTTGCTATGAGATTTTAAGTTAACTGATACAAATTTTAAATACTCAATATTTCCGCACAAACCATGTTCCTGGAAAATAAAATCGTAATATCGTAATAATTTCAACAATTAAATGTTAGGTCATGGATTGGAGAAAACCATTCATAAACTTAACTAAATAGTATGAAAAATATGAACTGATATGAAAAATATCAGCAGATATTTTAATTATCAGTTTAAAGTGTTAATGTTAAATTGAAAAGTAAGAGGGAAGGAAAAATGGGTTAATATGTGATAATAGATTTTTTTTTTTGCAAAGGCTCTTTAGATGGGAAAGTAATTTTTTATTTTAAGAAAAATAATTTAAATTTTATTTTTTTATTAGGTAATAAATTTTTATGGTGAGAATGTCAAGTTGGGTTAAGTTTTTTATCTTTTTGTGAGAAAAAAAAAATCAATTTTAGATTTTTTTCAATATTTTGAGTCAATTTTTTTTTTTTCTTAGAATTTCATTTTACAATAAAAAAATACTCGTAATAAATTTTATTAGCTTTCTATTACTTATTTTTTGGAATTTTTTTATTCCCATTTGGTATATCAATTTAGCAATTCTTTGAGTGTTTTCTATTTAACAATGAAGGGATTCATAAAAAGTAATGTTTTTTTAGCACTAGTATATTCTTTGTTAACTTAGAGTTTTTGAGAAAAAAAAATGTGTTGCAACAATCTAGACATACTCTTCTTTGGTATCATTGTATTTATGAAACCAGCTAATGCATATAATATTAACTAGAATTTTTTGAACAAAACCAATATGAAAAAACTGCATATTTTGAATATGTTTAGCTTAGCAACAAGTTTCTCAACATATTAGTTATAAACTAAAAATCTAAAAACTAGCATTACAAACTACGAACCAATGTATTGTTGGGAAAAATTCTGAGAGGTGGGGGTGAATCAATATTTACTAGAATGACAATATTTTACTTTTCTTTACTGATTTCTATACCGGACTCTAATTAGTCCAACTAGCGTATGTACGTGACTGTCTTCTAGGAAACTTGTATATACGCAAATAACTTAATGTTCAAAAAAATCTTCAGAAACTTTACTTAGCCCAGTTCATCAGTTATGCATCAGATATTTAAGCAGTAGACATGTGCGGTAATAACAGAATAAATCATCACACAAAGGCATCACATATGAACACCAATATTTAAGGTGGAAAACCAAGTTGGGAGAAAATGACAGCTACTGTTGTCTTTTTCATCAATATTTATTATATAGAAAACTTCTTACAATGTTGTACTAGTGCAGACTCATACCATCATGCAGGAACCTACTTGAAGAAGACTGCAACCTTCTCTCATTCTCCAACTCCTACTGGAAGCGAGGTCCAACTTACCAGCCCCCACTGGAAAGGAGTTTCGACCCTCTGCTCTCATTTACTAGCCACTAATAGAAGGGAGCTACAAACTACTGAAATGATCACCAGTTCCTATGGCTAGGAAGCTTCGACTTCGTTCTTGAAGGATCCAACCCTCAGCACCACCACAGACCACTTTTCATAAATTTTCACACTGGATCCACCGGCTTCAATACATCACAACGTGTAGGCATATTTTCATCACATAATTTATGTTGAACATTTTAACATCATATAAGCCAAATATCAAGACAAAAACATATTTTTGTACCCAAAATATTCATCCAATTCGTGAAAAAAACCATTGAACCAAGCAATCACCAATCACTCGAATACTGAACCAACCATTGAAGAAAATAGTCACTTAACCAATCACCAACTGAATTCATATAGAACCATGATATCACTATAACCAGAGTATGAAAACTAAATCCAAAATACCATATCAACACTCTGAATCAAATGCAACCCTAATTGTTCATAAAACAAATTTTATACACTACTTCATTTAAGGCAACCCACGTGTACACGCGATTTTCCGTAGAGAAACCTACGTGCATAACTCAACATACTAAGTTCTTAAATTTTTTACTTTGAATTAGTCATAGAATTGGACAGAGATATTATGAAATATTCTGATAGATTACAGATCTTTGAATCCACATACAGTTATGAGCATCGAGTATCCTTTTCAACTACTCAATTTCAACTTTAGACATTGTTACTAAAACCCAAATCAACATGATGACATCAATGAAAGACAATATAAATACTACAGCACTAATATGATTGATTAGACGTCTTTAACTATAAACCCTTCCTTTATGTATGTAGCATCAACAATCAACCAATCACTGATCTTTATACACAATCAACTAGGAGCATAATCAGTACTCTAGCAACCCAAATCTATATGAAGGCATCATTGACAGATAGAAGAAATATTGCAGCACTGATCTGATTGATCAATCATTTATAAGTAGAAACCCTTCCCTTATGCATGCAACATCAAGAATCAACCAATCACTGATATTTATGCACAATCAACTAGCACCGTAATCAGTACTCAAACAACATAGATCTATATGGACACATCATTGACAGACAACACAAAAACACATAAAAACTGATAATAAATTTCATTCAACATTCTTCAACAAAACCCTAGCTTGCATACGTGGTTTCCATAATACCACTATGCCACTGTATGAACTTCTCACGAAACTAACCTGCGTATATATCTCAGTATTTTCTCTGAATATATACGTGTTGTTGATAAGCTGAACCCGTGTGTAGATGCGACTCCATCGTGATTAACTTGCGTATGGATTTGTAAATATTACATGACTGAGCAACACTTCAGAACTACAAATTAACACAGATCATACCCTTTACATCACCAGTCATGCTCCAGACCATAGATCTAAACAACTAATAAAAAAATCATGCAAATACATAGTCATTTCGGGTCTAGATAGCCTGATCCATTATTGTATTTATGAGTGCATCATAATATCAAATCTAACTGTTGATTATAGCCCATTCCATGTAGATATACTATAGAGTGAAGTATTCATTCAATACCCATACACATGCACATTATTGCACTATGATCTTCTCCTCCTTATGTAGCTTGAGCATTAGCCAATATCATGAGCCAAAAACCACACAAGTGTTGGTGGTATTTCCGGACATGATCAAATAGTTGTTACTGCACTCAATATTGTTGGCTTATACCATGGTAAAGACCCTTGGTATGGTTAAAATTAGTGCGCCAACACATACACAACTTCGCTTCTTTGTACCCGCGTTTATACATGATTTTTCTTCACCAAACCTGCGTATACACTAATTTTGGATGTATACTCAGGTTCCCTTCATCAAATCTGGGTATACATCTTGAAATTTTACCTTCATCATTCCTCTGTCACTAACTAGAACTCTTTCTTTGTCACATCTGAACTCACCTATAGATACATCAATTTTACATCTTCAACAAATCGGTTGTTATCAAAAAGGAAATTCATCGAGTAGGTTTCCATCAAGGACAACATATTATTTCATAATGCCAACAATCTCCCCCTTTAGACTTGATGGAAACCATGTTGGTGTTTGATCATCACAATTTGTAGATACCTGATAGACACGTCAATCATAAGCATTATTCAAACACCAAGTTACTCTCCCCCTTTTACATCAAGAGCAAAGGGCGAACTGATACAAAAATGCCAAGATCTGTGATGCAATACATGGAACATACTTTTCCTGAACACATGTTGAAGGCTCAAAACAGATTTCTACTAAAACAAATGTCTCTAAAATATTTCCTATCACCAAGGACGCATACAACATCAATCACCCAACCAATTGGGGTTACATATTTGACTAACCTACCCAACCCAGAGGGTTTACATTTTGGAAAAAGTCCATACATGACTGAATATGATAATATTTACATCATAGGTCTCAACATGACCCTTATATGAAATTATAGATATGACGTTATAACGAAGACCAAAGGAACTCAATGGAGAGAGATCATCAAACATACTTCAGCAACCAACATAGTGCCAATAATGCATTATAAAAATCACGACTAATGCTCCCCCTAAACATGTGCATCCTGAACATTTTCAACAACCAACTCAGAAAAGCATCTTCATAAAGCAGATAGATATCAAATAATAAAATTCAACTTGAAAACCATAACCGCAGTTGTACCCATTAGCGTCAAACCATATATTTCACCAACGACATGGGTAAATTTCAATAACATCAACTTGTGACTAGGTCTAAAATTTCATCATCATAATATCTTTCCGTAGATATACGCTATCAACTCAATCTCTTGTCTTCTTTAAAGTGAACTTTCCCTTTTCCCTTTGTAGAAACATATGTGGGAACAAGTATATCATCATGAAATAAGATAGAGTAGTGAAGCATAATATAGCATTAGTAAACACCATAGACTTATATTAATAATATATGATAGAACCAATTAGCAATATAAGACAATGTAGCCATGTCTTCAAGTATCATCCAACAACGATAGCATAAGCACATCAATAACCAAGTTTTCAGGATCTTTTCAACAATCATCATATTCTTGCCAGGAAGTATTATCATACTAGAACCACTTTATTAATAATAAATATGTATGAACCAATAATCCATGTGATCTCTTATCGCCACGATCTTCATGTTTTAGATTTATTCCATTTTCATAATCACGTTGTAACATGTGTAGGAATCAAGTGAAATAGACATAATCCACAACAGAAGTCATCAACAACAAGATCTGCATGTTCTTTCCTGATATATGAATCATTAGTCTTGCATCAAATCCACATGTGCAAATGAAGATAATATTCTGCAAAATGTAATCAAGGCTCATCTATAATATCATCATAAGAAATCCATGTATTATTACAACATCATTTGAACTACCACATGAGCATCACAAGTATTAAAGAATAAGAAAACATAATTCAAACAATGCATCATTAGCAGTAAGGTTAATGCTCCTCGTGAACCTATGCTACCTGTTCATAGTCAAGACTAACCATATCATCTCATCCATCAAAGCATCTTCATAAATAAAATAATCATAACTTAATATCATATCAACAGACTGTAACCGTCAACATCATATTAGATCATAAATGACAGCAACATATCAGAATATGTTCTTAACTATGTCTCATTTTTTTTCTATCAGACAAAAGCATACACAAGTGTCTCCGAAAGAACTCGCGTATATATGGGTCTATAGTTCATGAAACTCGCGTACAGGAAGTGAAATAATAATAATTTCATAGCCTCATCTCCCCCTAAACTTGTACAGCCTGTACCTGTCTTTTGTTGTCATATCAGATGCACTGACAAAAAAATAAACAAACAGAGTTACCAAACCATCCTTTAAACATTACAGCTATTGATAAAATTATTCTTTCAAGAATGATGGACTGCAATGGTCATTACCTTCTTTCAGTCTAAGTCTAAATCCTCCTCATATTTGCGAGAGGTCAGATATTTAAACACATATAATTTATCAACATTTATGGATCCCCTTGCTATGACCTTTCCAGTTTCTTAGCCCATTACCTTGCATTTGGTTGATGTGAACATAATTACATTTCCTTTATCTGTCATTTGGCCTACACTTAATATTTTTTGTTTTAGGACTTGAACTAATAAGGTATCGATGTCCCTTATATTTTTTCTAATTATGGCTCTACCTTTTCCCAAAACGATTGTTGGAGCATCATTTGAAATAATAACCTTACCATCTTTATTTTTCTTGAGAAAATCCATCTTACTCTTATCACCAGTCATGTGATGAGAAAATTCCTTTTCAATGTACCATTCGTCCTTATTTTTAATTGCAGAGAGAGAAAGACCACATCATATCTCTTCTTCTTTCTGCGTGTTAATATGAATGTTGGGGGATCCAAATTTCTTTGGCCTTATGATATAATTTTTTTGTCTTCCATGTTGTCTTTGATGATTCATTTATATATTCCTGCATTCCTTTTATACATGCCCAAACTTGTTACAAGAATAAAATCTTATGTGACCAGAAACGGGAGCATAGGAATCATAATAAGTTTGCCTCATATTCCCTCTATTGCAATCAATAACATTATGTCCAAATTTCTTGCATGAAAAACAACAACCCTTAAAGAAACATGAGTACTTGGAAGTTGTTGATCTTTCTTTGTAGTGTCTAGTTGTGTGTGACCGAAATAGTATGCTTCTAAAATTAGCTACAATATGTCCATAATTATGACATACAAAGCATTCAACATTATTAATAAAAGAGAGAATAAATTGATACTTATATAGTTAGGAGCGAATGATTTCCTTTGAAAATTCATGATTTTTGGTTGACATTTTGTCTCTTTAAACACTTTAGGTTTTGCATTGATATCCTTTGAATCTTTAGCACTATCTTGTGAACTATATTCTCCAATAATAGTTCCATGAAAACAAAGACCAAATTTAATAGAAGGAGATATTTGACTACTAAGAGTATTATCAGAAACTTAGTACTATATTGAAACATCAAGTGTTTATCTTTTTCTTCTAATTTACCTCTTCTATCTATTCTTTGTTCAACTGCTCAACTGACTTTCTTTCTAGTAATTGATTATTCAATCTAGTAATAATATATTTGTAGATACATTCTCTTTCATTAAATATAATCTGTTGATCTTCGACTTCATTTTTTAGTTTAGAAATTTCTGCTTCTAGATCCATATCATTACGTTTAGTTCCTTACTCATTATCTTAAACGTTACGTCAACAAGGAGGTGAATCACAAGAACAAAAATCAATATCTATTTTATCCTCTTCATCTTCTGCGGCACACGTTTTCTGATATATCTTCTTCCTTTGAGTAGCCTTCTTCTTTTGCTTCCTTCCCATTGTGATGTATCTTCTTCAGGTGATCAAGATTATATAGAAGGACCTGCTCTGATACCAATTGTTGGGAAAAATACTGAGAGGGGGGGCGGGGGGATGAATCTGTATTTATAAGAATCAAAATCTTGTACTTTTCTTTACTAATTTATATATGCAACTCTAATTAGTCGAACTATCATATGTACGTGACTGTCTCAAAGGAAACTTGTGTATACCCAAGTAACTTAATGTTCAGATAAATATTTAGAAACTTTACTTAGCCCAGTTCATCAGTTATGCATCAAATATTTAAGCCATAAACATGTGCAGTAATAATAGAATAAATCATCACATAAAGGCATCACACATGAACACCAAGATCTAAGGTGGAAACCGAAGTCAAGAGAAAAACACCGCTGCTATTGTCGTTGTCTTCAATATTTATTATATATAAAACTTGTTACAATGTTGTACTGGCGCAGACTCATAGCAGCATGTAGGAACCTACCTGTAGAAGGCTGCAACCTTCTCTCATTCTCCAGTGCTACTGGAATGGAGCTCCAACCCCCTGATCTCATTTACCAGCCACCACTGGAAGGTAGCTTCGACCCCATACTTTCGTTTACCAACCACTATTGGAAGGGAGCTACAACCCCCTGAAATGATCACTAGATCCTACTAGTAGAAAGCTTCGACTTCATTACTGAAGGCTTCAACCCTCAGCACCACCGCAAACCACGTTTCAAAATTTTTCACAATGGATCCACTAGTTCCAATACATCACAAATTGTAGGCCTATTTTCATCACATAATTTATGTTGAAAATTTTAACATCAGATAAGAGAAATATCAAGACAAAAACTTATTACTGTACCTAAAATATTCATGCAATTCCTGAAAGCAACCACTGAACCAAACAATCACCAATCACTCAAATAATAAACCAACCATTGCAGAAAACAACCACTTAACCAATCACCAACTCAATTCATACAAAAATTTGTGATCAATGTAACAAGCGCATCAGAACTAAATCTAGACTATTGTATTAACACATTGAATCAACTGCAACCCCAATCATTAATAAAAAAAAATGTATACACTACTTCACATAAGCTAGCCCGCATGTATATGCACTTTAATGTAGAGAAACTTGCATGTAGATCTCAATATACTAAGTTATTAAAACTGTTTCTATGAATCAATCACATAATTGGACGGAGATATTCTAAAATATTCTGATAGGTTAGAAATATCTGAACCCACATAGAGTTAGCAACATCGAGTATCCTTTTCAACTACTCAATTTCAACTTCATACATTGTTATTAAAACCCAGATCAACATGAAGACATCATTGGCAGACAATAGAAATACTACATCACTAATATAATTGACCAGTCATTTATAAGAAAAACCCTTCCTTTATGCATGTAGCATCAAAAATCAACCAATCACTGATCTTTATACACATTCAACTACCAACATAATCAGTACTCAAACAACCCAGATATATATGAAGACATCATTGACAGACATAAGAAATACTGCAACACTCATATGATTGATTAGTCATTTACAAGTAGAAACCCTTCCTTTATGCATGCAACATCAAAAATCAACCAATCATTGATATTTATACACAATAAACTAGCAGCGTAATAATTACTCAAACAACCCAAATCTATATGAAGACATCATTGATAGATAGGAGAAAAACACAACAAAATTGATTAGACACTTCCTTTAGCATTCTTCAGAAAAACCCTAGCTTGCATATGCAGCTTCCATAATACCACTCTGCGACTATATGAGCTTCTTACAAAACCAACCTACATATAGATCTCAGTATTTTATCTCAATATATACGATATGTTGATAAGCCAAACCCACGTGTTGACGTGACTTCACCGTGACGAACCTGTGTATAGATCTCTAAATATTACTGGATTGCGCATCACTTTAGAACTACAGATTAACACAAATCATACCCTTTACTTCATCAATCATCCGCAAGACCACATATCTACACAACTCAGAAACAAATCATGCAGATACATAGTCATTGAATGTCTAGATAACCTGATCCATTATTGTATTTATGAGTGCATCATAATATCAGATATAACTGTTGATTATAGCCCATTCCATGTAGATATACTTCAGATTGAAGTATTCATTCAATACCCATACATACGCAGACTATTGCACTATCATCTTCTCCTCCTTATATAGTGTGAGCCTTAGCCAATACCATATGCCAAAAACCACACAAGTGTCTGTGGTATTCTTGGACGGGATGAAATAGTTGTTACTACGCTCAATATTGTTGGCTAATACCATGGAAAATACACTTGTTATGGTTAAAATTAGTGCACCAACACATATGCGACTTTTCTTCTTTGTACCTGTGTGTATAAATGATTTTTCTTCACTAAAACTGTGTATACACTAACTTTGGATGTATACATGGGTTCCCTTCATCAAACCTACAGGTATACGCAACTTCCCTTCATCAAATCTACGTATACATCTTGAAACTTTACCTTCGTCATTCCTCTGTCACTGACTGGAATTCCTTTCTCTACCATCTCTGAATTGACCTGTAGATACATAAATTTTAGATCTTCATCAAATAGGTTGCTATCAAAAGGAAAATCATCGAGTAGGTTGCCATCAGGGACAACATATTTGTTGATAATGCCAACATAATGCACTAGAAAATTTTCAAATTTTTTTACAGTGTATTTTGGAAGATACATAATTTTGATTTCAATGAATCATAATGATCATTAGAAATGTTTTGCACCCATTTTATTAGAAAATTAATTAAAATTAGAAAATATATACAAAATTCCATAAAATTTATATATGTTGAAAGCAAATTCAATTATGCAAATGCTAGTCTTGGTTCCAAAGGTTAATTCATCAAATTCGATGGAGTTTGACCATTTTGAAGTTGAAGAAATGTGATCAGAGCCGAGCTGTAGTGTAGTTTCAGACGTTTTAATTTGGCTGATTTTTTTTGGTGTCGCGTCCTATCATTATTAATGACAAACTTTTTTGGTTGAACTTTTCATTGTTCATTTCATCGCCCACAAAATAAGACTGATGAGGCCCCACCAGAAAACAAATTTCGCCAAACTCTATAAATAAACGAAATTGAAACATTATTTTCGCACATTTTTTCATTTGGACTGAATTTTGTAACTAAATCTCTGGGGATGAATTTTTAAAGTGACTTTATTTTAGAGTAAGTGTTTTGGGCTCAAGTAAATTTTTTGTGATGATTTTTTAAAGTGAGTTTTTGTCTAAATTTTTAAAGTGAGTTTTTTTTGTAAGATTTTGAAGGAAATTTGTTTAGCTTCATTTTTAAAAGACAATTTTTGGCATAGTTTTTAAAGTGATTTTTTTTAAAGTAAGTGTTTTGGGCTATAGTAAGGCTTTTTTGCAGGATTTTTAAAGTAAGTTTTTTTGAAATTAAATCTCTTGTGATGAATTTTTAAAGTGATATTTTGTCTAAATTTTTAATGTGATTTTTTTTTGCAGGATTTTGAAGGAAACTTTTTGAGCTTCATTTTTAAAAGACATTTTTTTAGCGGACTTTTTAAAGTTAATTTTGTTTAAAGTAACTGTTTTGGGCTGAAGTATTTTGGGCTTAATTTTTAAAGTGATTTTTTTTATTTTTTTATATGAAGTATTTTATTGTAAATTTTTAAAGTGAGTTTTGTCTAAATTTTGATAGTGAGTTTTTTTGCAGGATTTTGAAGGATATTTTTTGAGCTTCATACTAAATCATCATAGGAAATATGTGAAATTGCAAGAGAAAATGTGATTGAACAAGAAGCCTTGAGGCTCCTAGAGAACATGGGAAAGAATATTACAAAATAAGGAGAGAAGAACACTCAAATATTGAAAGGGAAAATAGACTTCAACTAGAATTTGAAGAAGTTATGTAAATGTAAATATTATAAATGATATTTAAAATTTAACTAGTGCATTTTGAAACTTAATTTTTATTTGATAAACTAATATGAAAATATTTTGCGACGTAAAGAGACAGAGATATTCATCATAACATTGATGATGAGATAGAAAATGTTGAAATAAAAAGGGAAAAAGATAATGAACCAATGATTGAAGATGTTGAAAGAAATTCAAGTGAAGAACTTTAATCACCATTTATGTATATATATGTCATGTGTATTATTGAAATTATACATATATATTAATTTCAATTTCATTCAAAATTGTTTTTTAATTTAATTATTTATTCAATATTTAAACCCATTTTGTACATTTAATTCTCATATGTAAAGATAAAATCAATATCAATGATGAGATGTTAGGAAATTTTGACACTGACACATATGGTGATAAAAAACCGACCATGTTATACGATATCATATTAAGCGCATTATTTATATGTTTTTCAAAGATGAAAATGTTCTAGTTCGAGCCCAAATTTTGAGAAATCTCTTAACATAAAATAAATTAAAGGAAGCTACGACGTTATTGGGTATTCGAAAATCAACGAAAGATTAAAAAAAATGAAGGAAAATATGATACAAAATATAAATAATGCTCTAAAACAAATTGGAATATCTAGAAAGAAAAGTGTTTTAGATGCATGTAGAGCAATACAAGTGGTAGTGGTTTCATCAAGTACTAAATAAAAGCATTTGGTAAAATCTATGGAAAAATCATTAAGGGCCTCATGAAAAACATTGAACAAACATCAGAAATTTCGATTGCAAATAGATATAAATGATGAGTTCACTTGTTGGAAAATTATTTTTAGGCAACCCTACAAATATAGGCTTGGAGAAGATGTTAAAAAAATAATATATGAATATTCGATGAAAAATTTGTGTGTTTCACCAAAATCAAAGGATTTGATGCTGCGAAGAATATCATGAAATGAATACGAAGAGCATGCAAAACATATCTTGGAAACCACTCAGATAGATTTGTTTAATAAGTTCATAGAATATAATTGAGGAATTAATGTCTCAATCAATGATTTTGTGCAATAAGAACAATGATATGTGAAACCTATCACTATACGCGACACCTGTTGTGGTCATTATCATGTGTAATTTGAATTATATTATGACACATTCCTTAATTTTGGTAATTTTTTTTGGAAAGAATCACCTCCTTTCACTATCCATGATTTCATATCCCAAATTCTATGTGCAAGAGAAAGTCATGAATTATTTTAACAAAATAAATTTGTTGGTGGTAAAAAATGTGACCATTTTGGAAATTTGACTTTATTTCACAACAAATATGTTATTGATATAAATGATCAATCATTTTCCAACTTAAAAGTCAAATGGAAGAGATATGAATATATTCATACATCGATTCGTTCAAGTAATACTACAAGTACTAAAATAATTGATTTACAAGAAGACGTTTTTTTTGCAAGAGTTTTTGAAGAAGTTTGAGGCATAAATTTATACATACAACTAGCATTCCCATAGAGATCGATGACATGATTTTGTCAATAGTTCATTTGAATTACACATTTGTTGCACAAAATGAAATACATAGTGACTACTATCATTCTGACGAAGTCTCTATGCTTGTCCATATTTTATATAGACATGCTAAACAAAATGTTGATCATATAGAAATCACTAATGAAAATTGACATGTTATTAAATAATATCACTTTTATATCAGCAATGATAGTACTCATTGAAAGGTCCTAGAATAAAATTCATTGAACATTGGATATATTCGGATGAATGCGTGGGTCAATTCAAATATTTATGATCATTCTTTTGGTTATGTCGTCTTCATATGAAAACCCTCATTAAACATTGTCAGAATTTCTTTTAGACTGGTCATGGAAAAGGAGAACATGATGGTGCAAGGGCATATATAAAAGGAGCGCTTCGAAGATATCAAATGAACCACCCTGCAGACCAACTTGTCTCAGCTGAACAAGTTGTTCAATGGTGCATTACTGCACTAAGCCATGAGACTAACCCATTAAGGGAAGTACGAAGGTATGTGTAAATATATACACATTAAATTTCATATATATATAACTTTAGTATATGATCTAATTTTATTAATTTTCTTCTTTTAAACATTATTTATCACAATGATTATCTTTAATCATATACAAATTTTATTTTAAATAACATTTATATTCTTGTTTGAATTTTCCATATAGATTTTTTTGGCGATTGGAGTCCAAGATGTAGATAGATCGATTGCAAATGACGCTGAAATAGTAAAAGGGGCTCGAGAGTTGCATTCAATTAAAACAAAGGAGTACTGAAATGTGTTTGCATTTGAGAAACCAAAATATTCTTGTTTTTGTCGTGTTTTCATAGAGGACACCCAATCCAATGATTTTTGTGAAAACAATATGTATGTAAAAGTTTGGCAACATACAAAAATAAATACAAAGGGGAAAATGTCAGTTGAAAACTTTGAAGAGATGGAATTAGAAGAGTCTATATTATCATCTGAAGGTTCTCGAGTTTCTTATCTTGTTAGAGAAGTTGAAATTTCAAATGCTTTCAAATGATAGAGATCTAGAAATAGATAATAAAATTAGGCCCATGCTAATTTTAAATTTAATTTTTCATGTTAATTATGATCTAAATTTATGTACCTGTTTTATTGTTCAGGAGATGTTTTTTCTCTAGTTGCACGTGCTAACAACCAAGAAAATGTCAACAATTATTTGATGCAGTGCACTGGACGAAAGATGAAATTATTGGAAGCCAATGATGATAACAGGTTTATATATGAGGGAGGGTCTATTATACTGAAATTTTATTTTTTCCAACAAACTCATCAAAGTGAGAGCATTTTTTAATTTCAATACTATCAACCTAATGTCATAAGTTTTCAATATAATCACTTGGTGTGTGTAGCGTGCATAAAATTGATAAAAGTTCAATCAAAGATAAAAATGAAAGTTAATAATGGAAAACGTGAAAATTTGACCATCAACGGATTATTTAATATGACATTCCATTATAATTTTTTTAATTGAACTCCCCAACAATTTCTTCTCCTTGGATTCGTCTTTGAGAACTTATAGTTCAAGTACAAATTGTTAGCCTTTCTTTTTGTACACTCTTAAGTTGTAAATTATTAATAATGTATTGAGATACAAAATTATATGTATATTTCCTGTTATGTACAAGTGTATTGATGATTTTATTATATTGATATTATGTTTTCATGCACACAAGAAGTAATTTACATACATACATACATTCTCTTTCCTTAAACGATTTCATACATGAACACAATTTTTAATACATTAGTTAATTTTATGTCATGAATGCAAAAAGTATGTATCTAGAATATTTGATAATGAAAATTTAGGTAATGATTGTTTTAGACATCTACAAAAAGTTATAAGATTCATTCAAATGCAAAATGTCTACCATGTTTTTTAATTTCCAGTTTTACTAGATTCAAATTTTAAATAAATTGACAAAACGTTAAACAAAACCTAAGAATCATATACTAACAAATTTACTTTCATTGTTGCATATTTATGAATTGAAATATGTGAAACCTTTAAAAGCATCAAACCATACATTGGATGCAAATTGTGGGCCATGTTTTATAATGAAATTTTATCTAGTACTTCTTTGTGTACATTCAAACAAATTTATATTAAAAGTTAACTATCAATGGAAATCCATAGTAGCCTTTCTATGTACATTAATGAAAAATGTTGTATACCATATCTTTAAATGAAATTTTAAAATTTTATGATTTTTTTTAGACATCTATGTACCTAAAATTTTATGATTTGTTTTAGACATTTATGCACTCGATATTAATATTATAAAAATGATTTCAAAAGAAAATTGTATGAATTAAATGAAAATTTACTTTCATCGCTACATATTCATGAACATAAATATCTATTTAACCTTTAAAAACATCAAACCACATTCACATCATTCAAATCGTATGGTTATGTTTTATAATGAAATTTTATAGTATGTTTATGCATGATCATTTACAACTTTATATTAAATGCTAACTATCACCTTTAATAGACATCTACACCTAATTATAAGTTTCATGTTCAAATGCATAATGTACCACATGTGTTTGGTAATTTTCAATTTCAATCTGGATTCATTTTAAATAACAAATGACAAAACAACAAGTTAAAAACAAAACATAATCTTATCATCATGTAACATTATAACAACATGATAAAATGAAAAATGTACTATATAAATGAAAATGTACTTGAATCATTGCTACATATTCATGAACTTAAATATGTAAAACCATCTATGATTTTTTTAAATGACACGATCATGAAAAATGTACCTAAATATCACGTTTAATAGACATCTACACCTAATTATAAGATTCATATTCTAATGCATAATGTACCACATGTGTTTTGTAATTTTCCAATTCAATACAAAGTCATTTTAAATAACAAGTGACAAAAAAAAGAGTTAAAAACAAAACATAATCTTATCATATACTAACATTATAACAATGCGATCACATGCAAAATGTACCAACTAAATGCAAACGTACTTGAATCATTGCTACATATTCACGAACTTAAATATGTAAAACCATCTATGATTGTTTTAAATGAAATGATGATGCAATATCACCTTTAACATAAATATACACTTAATTATCAGATTCATGTTCAAATGCATAATGTACCACATGTGTTTTTTAATTTACAATTTCAATCTAGATTAATTTTGAATAACATGTGACAAAACAACTTTATACAAAACATAAGAATCATCTACTAACACTATAAGAACATGATCATGCAAAATTTACTGAACTAAAGGAAAATTATCTTGAATAATTGCTACATATTCATGAACTTAAATATGTAAAACAAAGTTTTAAGCATCAAACCATGCATCAAATTGTACCATGAAAAATGTACATAAATGTAGTATTCCCAAATTTTCACATTATATTTGGAATATTAGAGTCCTTGATTTTCTTAATGCATTAAGTAAATAAAAAGGTGGAGGGACCCAAAATTCTCACTATGAATAAATATTGACTTTTGTGTGTGTGAATGTGGATTAATTTAGCCTAGATATGCATAACAAGGTAGTTGAGCAACTACTAATGTGAATGAAATTGGAGAACCTGTCTCATTAATGAGATAGATAATGGAGGTTGACACAGTCAACTAAGATCTTGAAAGGATCAAATAGAGATGATTCAGTCAATTAAGATCTTGAATATGTCAAAGATCATGGGACATTCATGATTAAGTGATGGAGAACGTTGTGCAAACAAGGCACACTTGATGGAAGGTGTACATTGCACCTAGACATGATGGTTGGTTTGGTCAAACAGGTCAGTCCAACTTGGAGGATCTTGTCCACATGTGACAACACAGTCTAGATGAGGGCCAAGGCTTGGGAAGGTTCAAATATTATACAAAGAAGATGAAGGCATGGATGAGGGCATGCTGATTATTCTTGATGTAAGATATTTTTAGATCTGGAATTGTCATGTGACATTCCACTGCTTTCTTGGGCTATTTAGTATAGATTACAGGTGTTGTTTAGCACAGGGTTTTCCTGGTCAGGAATCCCACCTCTTTCTCGGAGTAGCTCTAGAAAGAGTATTGTACTTCATATTACATCAGGCTTTGAGTGCCACATCTCTTTTCCTACTTTTTACAGAACATACATATTTAAAAATTGTAGATTTCTGAAGATTGGTTTGGAAGGAGGAAGTTGTCTTCAGTACTTCAGCTGGAGAACTGGTGAAGGATTATTCCTATCACCTTGGGCTTAAATATTAGCTTCCCAAAGCTTCATTTCTGATCTGGCATCGGGCCAAATGTTATTGACCTCCTATTAGTAGTATTCCCTTCAGGAATAACGCTATTCATTTTGCAGATCTAAAAGGAGGAAGGAAGTTGCTAGTATTTCAGCTAGCAATCCCGTGAGGGATCATTTCCTCACATTTCCATCATTATTTACATCAGCTTGGAGTTTATTGCAACATTTTTCAGTAGGCAGAAGGCCTCTCTTTCCCTCACAACACAATTTCTAGAGGCAGTTGTGTTGCAGCAACTACAATCATCATTGGAGGATTGAGAAGCTAGATCTAGAGCTTCTAGCTCATAGATCTGAAGGAGGGATTAGCCCTTCAATATTAGATCTGTTATGATATGATATTTCAGCCATCTATTTGTTAGATCTAGATTTAGATCTGTATTTCCTAGCAGATCAAGGATCAAACCCTAGGGAGGTGATTTTTCCAAAGTTGCAGATCTGGAAAATCCTTTTTGGGTTATCTTGGGCCAGATCTTAAATCTTGGCATCATCTGAGCTCCAGTTTTGAGTAGATCTACATTTCCCTTTTCAGCCTGCAACTGTATGTTCATATTTTGCTGAAGGGACAACATAGTATTTGCTGCATAGCCTCTCCAGTTACACTTTACCTATTGTAGCTTGTTTTCTAGGTAATTCTAGACCATCTCTTTGGATAGATATGCTCATATTCTCTACATGGTGTAACTGATTCTTCTCCAATATAATAAAATGGATCATCTTCTTTGTAAATTCTGATGTTGTCTTAAGATTTATTGTTTATATTGTTGTAAGTTCTTATATTGTGTGAAGTATTACTGCATTCTCCCTTTTGGGATGTTACAGTGGTATCAGAGCATGATCTTTGGCTCAGCTTGTGGACACTTAATATTTTGCATGTAAAGAAGAAGCAGATAGATGAGATCTATCATGGAGGAAGAAAATTCTGCCACCCATTTCTGTAGATCTATGCAAGATCTCTCCAAGGAGGTCTATAAAATAAAAGAGGAAAGGCAGAAAGAAGATCCAAGAAGAAGATGTGATGAGTAAGGCACCAACACTTCCTATCAGCAAAGAAGAAAACCAAAGAATCTTAGATCTCCTCATAGATCCACTATGCCCAGTTTCTTTGAAGAAGGTGAAGGGTGTAGAAATCAAGGAATGAATGAAACTGAGACTCATGAGACTCTTAGTCTATATATTGAAGAGTACAAAGCACAGTCTAGAGCATTCAAGGAGAAGCTAACTCTTCAACAATTCTTCAAAGTCAAAGAAGAAAGAGGTTCCTATAACAACAATACAAGAAAGAGGCATAATAGATTCTATTTGCCTACATTTTATGGATCCTCCTCAAGCACTGTTAAGGCTTGGAGGAGAGATTTAGATACATTTTTTAGGCTACATCCTGTAGCTGAAGAGGCTGTCCAAATTGCATCACTTCATATCTTGGATGAAGCCAATGATTGGTGGTTTGGTCACATAGAACATGAAAAGGTGACTAAATATTCAGATTTATTTCACAATTTGAGAAAGAATTTTGATGTGAAGAATTTAGAGATGTGCTACAAAGAGACATTTCCTAAGGAGGAGGATGTCAATGTTGTCGCTCTCGACAAGAAGTCACTACATTCACCACCAGTTGTAGAAGTACTTACATCCAGAGAAGAGACACTTGCATCTTTGCAAGATAGTCTTGAGCTCTTGAGACATGGAGTCCCATGCATGATTCAGGAGATGCATGAGGAAGAGGAGAAGACTTCCAGCATTGGTACACTTAGAGAAGAGAAACCATCACTCTTACCAATAGTTGGAGACACTATTGTCCCGGTTGGAGGAACTCTTGTGTTCTGTCAAGAGGTTCCCACATATCAGTTGATCCAAGGTATGCATACACGTTCATCACCTATTGTTTTAGTAGATCTTATTGAAACTTATGGGACCATGCCATCAGGGCCAATGCATAACCAAGGGTTAGAACATAATGATGATTTGAAGCAGCAACATATCACAGCGTAGAGGACCCTTGATCTAATCAAGGAGGAAAATAAAATATATCCCATTTTTTCATGGATGAACTACATTCAACCTTTTGAGTTGAAGTGTAGATTTTCAGAAGAAGGGATGAGCATAATCCTTTGTACAACGACTGGTTATGAGATCAATATTGTACCTTTCTTTGAGACAGTTTATGTATTACCTTGCAGATCTACAGTGCTGTCACTTAGAAGTAGTGATAATGATGAGGCCCTGTCATTCTTGGAGAATTCTGAAGGTAGCTTCACTCATGAAGCAATAGAGGACAAGATGATGAATAGTAGACATCTAGATATGAGAAACCTTTTCTCCTTTATTGATGACACTTTCTCAATGAGCGTCTCACAGCTCAAAGAGAAACTTCTACCTACAACAGATCTAGAACCTCATTGGTTTTGGAAGGCCATGGATGAGAAGAAGGTCTCATTAAGAGATCTCATTGGAGGTGCACTTCAACATTTCATGGAGTGCAAAGTTCTTCATTAGTTTGGGGAAGATGGTATTCGACAAAGGGAGGATACCATGATTATGCAACACATCAATCATCTTCCATATTGGGGTGAGTGGGTAAGGAGGATAAGCAAGGGGTTGCATGACCACTTGCAGATTTGCATGGGCCAGCAAGCTTGGTTACATTGGTTTCCCTTGGGAGGTTCTTGTCACTGCCCAAAGGCTCCTATTTCCTTGATCCATGCCTTGAAGAACACTTATGAAATGAAGAAGGAGGCATGGCTGCACTGGCTGCTCTTGGGTGAGTATGGTTACCACCCAATAGCTCATTTTTTTTTATTCATGCATTGTGTATCAATGAAAGAATGCAGCAAAATAAGGCATGTTCATTTTTTTTTCACTTGAGAGAGATTGGGCACCACATGACATCTCCTATGTCTATGTGTTTTGTTTTCGGTAAATCTTGGCATGATGCTCTCATGATGTGCATTGATGATATTTTATATTGGGTTGATGTAACATTCCCTATGTCCATTAGTATATTTTTGCTTCATGATGCACATGAGGAGGAGAGGAAGCAGCAAGATCTCTTGTTGCTTTAGTTGCTTTTGGGGGAGTTTGCCTTGTCCATCTTAGATGGAGGAGATGGAGGATGGCAACAAAGGGCCTTACTCCGGTGGTTGATATTAGGAGAATATGGTTTGACATCTTTTTCTACCCATATAACTCCTTCCCTTCTTCTTTTCCATAATGTTGGAATGATGCTTGGATCCAAGAAGGCCAACATGGCTAAGTATGAGAGCATATCAATGCTCAATACAATCCATAAAACATGGGATGGAGACATGTATTGTGTGATGGAGCTTTTCCTTGTGAAGAGAACCACCTTATTTTATGCACCTCATGTATGGATGATGATGTTGGACACCATATGGTTGTCACTTGGTACTTCATGATGGAAGGAGGAAATTTACCAAACAGTTGGAGGTCATTATTTATGTTTTTAAAAGACAAATTTGGAACCAAACATGCATAACACATTGAAGCAAATGGAGGAAGCCTTCCTTATGCAGATGCCATTTGGAGGGTAATATATGGCTTTTCATCTACTTTCGGAGTTGCTTGAGGACAAGCAACATTTTGCCGGGGGGGACTGTAAAATTCCCAAATTTTCAAATAATATTCGGAATATTAGAGTCCTTGATTTTCTTAATGCATTAAGTAAATAAAAGGGTGGAGGGACCCACAATACTCAATATGAATAAATATCCACTTTTTTGTGTGTGACTGTGGATTAATTTAGCTTAGATATGCATCACAAGGTAGTTGAGAAACTACTAATGTGAATGAAATTAGAGAACCTGTCTCATTAAGGAGATGGATCATGGAGGTTTACACAATCAACTAAGATCTTGAAAGGATCAAACAGAGATGATTCAGTCAATTAAGATCTTGAAGATGTCAAATATCATGTGACATTCATGATTAAGTGATGGAGAACGTTGTGCGAACAAGGCACACTTGATGGAAGGTGTACATTGCACCTAGACATGATGGTTGATTTGGTCAAATAGCGCAATCCAACTTGGAAGATCTTGTCCACATGTGACAACATATTGTAGAGGAGGGCCAGGGCTTGGGAAGGCTCAAATTTTATATAAAGAAGATGAAGGCAAGGATGAGGGCATGCTGATTATTCTTGATGTAAGATATTTTTAGATCTAGAATTGTCATGTGACATTCCACTGCTTTCTTGGGCTGTTTAGTAGAGATTACAGGTGCTGTTTAGCACATGGTGTTCCTGGTCAGGAATCCCACCTCTTTCTTAGAGTAGCTCTAGAAAGAGTATTTTACTTCATATTACATCAGGCTTTGAGTGCCACATATCTTTTCCTACTTTCTGCAGAATATCCATATTCAGAAATTGCAAATTTCTGAAGATTAGTTTGGAAGGAGGAAGTTGTCTTTAGTACTTTAGCTGGAGAACTAGTGAAGGATTATCCCTATCACCTTGGGCTTAAATATCAGCTTCCCAGAGCTTCATTGAAGATCTGGCATCAAGCCAAAGGTTATTGACCTCCTATTAGCAGTATTCCCTTTAGGAATAACGCTATTCATTTTGCAGATCTAAAAGGAGGAAGGAAGTTGCTATTATTTCAGCTAGCAATCCTGTGAGGGATCATTCCCTCAAATTGCCATCATTATTTCCATCAGCCTGGAGTTTATTGTAGCATTTTTTTGCAGGAAGAAGGCCTCTCTTTCCCTCACAACGTAGTTTCTAGAGGCAGTTGTGTTGTAGTAGTTGCAATCATCATTGGAGGATTGAGAAGCTAGATATAGAGCTTCTAGCTCATAGATCTGAAGGAGGGATCAACCCTTCAAGCTTAGATCTGATCTGATATCATATTTCAGCCATATGTTTGTCAGATATAGCTTCAGATCTATATTTCCCAGTAGATCAAGGATAAAACCCTAGGGAGGTGATTTTTCCAAAGTTGCAAATCTGGAAAATCCTTTCTGGGTTATCTTGGGCCAGATCTTGAATCTTGGCATCATCTGATCTCTAGTTTTGAGTAGATATGCATTTCCCTTTTTCAGCCTACAACTATATGTTCATATTCTACTGAAGGGACAATGCAGTATTTGCTGCAGTGCCTCTCCAGTTATGATGTACCTGTTGTAGTTTGTTTTATGGGTACTTCTAGACCATTTCTTTGGCTAGATCTGCTCATATTATGTACATGGTGTAACTGATTTTTCTCCAATATAATAAAATGGCTCAGCTTATCTGTAAATTATGATGTTATATTAATATTTATTATTTATCTTGCTGTAAGTTCTTATATTGTGTGAAGTATTACTGCATTCTCTCTTTTGGGATATTACAATAAACTCCAAAATTAGAATGTACTAAATCATAATTTAAATAATTATAGATATAAAATATGTCCAAAATTTATATCATTCAGTAAAAGTAAATATAACATGTACTATAACAACACTATCAAATAAAATGTTGTGCATCAATTTAGAGAATTTGGCTGAAATATATTTTCCATCAGCCTCTTTGTGCTCTCATTTGAATAATGGGTGACTTGTACAACGTGTGTAATTTCATATATATATGTGTGTGTGTGTGTGTGTGTGTGTGTGTAATAAATTTATGTATGTATTAAAATTAAAATTTAATATTTTAAAATTGAATGACAATGTATAACTTCATAAAATCAAAAAATGAAAAAAAATCAAAATTTCATGCAATACCTCATGTATTTCCTCCTCCATTGTCCCGTGTTCACCCTGCATCGCATCCTCCTAGATAAACTATACAATATACATGTAAAAGTATTAATATATTAATATATTAAAAATTTTAAAAATTTCAAATGAAAATGCATAAACTCATGCAATTTATTAAAATCAATTTTAGACAAATTCTTCAATTTTTTTGGATGTTTCTATCCCTGTCGTCGACTGCATCACTAAAGTCATTGGAGAATATAAATCATGTCCACAAACATAAAATTCAAAAATTTTAAACTTTAAAATAACTCAAGATCTATCTTATTTTTTAATGAAATTTGCACTTAAATTTATAACTTGAAACATAAGTGAAAAATTGAATACTTGTGATAGTCGATTATTTGGCACATCTCCTAATAGGGAAAAAGAGGGTGGTGCCATTTCGAAAACTTCAGACGAAATCAAAATCTATTAACATTTAATTATATACACGTGTACACATAATTATTTATTTTAAAAATATGTCCTCATGATACCAATATAATAATACAATAATAATTGTACATCAACATCATCAACTCTTAAAAAACACTAAAATTTCCTAAAATATCATCTTGATTGCAAGAACTTGGAAGTTGAATCGTGATATTATCAAAATTTTTGTTCAACATGCGTGTAAACTAAAAATAGTGAAAATATGATACATTTATGTTAGAATAACACATACAGATAAAAATGTATATGTAATTACAAATTACATTAAAATATCCACCCTAACCATTGACACATGCCGATCCCATGCCCTCTTCATCATGAAGAATTAAGTCATGCCAACCATTAAGAAAACCATTTGCATATTTTTTAAGCTCCCTAATATGCATGTTCGCTATCTGCTCATATGCTTTATATAAAAAATTAGCACATTCTGTTTGGTGATTCAGACCAAGAAAAATTCCACCAAGTCCAGTGTGAACGTTTTCTATGATGGCATACCTTGCTTCTCGACTAATTTGAAAAGTGGCATTCATCTATGACTGCAAAGTTTCCACAGGAGGAGGTCAAATTACGAAAGGTGGATCAAGGCAAGCCAACTCGGTATCACACTTAGTGCCATTAGATCAAATAATAGACCTTTCCCAGGACCAAACAATTCATAAGGAAGGTCATTATAATTGGGTTTCATACCCAAAAATTATTCTGCATAAAATAATTTTTCAAAATAAAACAAAACCTCTTCATTCCATGGAATTTTTCCATATGTTGCAAGGTTCCTATCATGCAAATGACGGGCTATAATAGGGTTCTTGAAATACTGCACCTTCAACATCTTTCTTTTCGATCCTTCTTTGAAATTAAAAATGGATTTTTCCATTTGTTTTGTAACCCTGTTTTAAACATCGACCCATGTATCGGTTCCCATTACTTCTCTCTTTATTTTCCTGATAATTTCTACAAAGCTATCTGCAGTTGGCCCAAGCTTCTTGTAAACATCTACATGTGTTCTTAGAGAGTGCACAACTACTTCTAATATTTCTTAACTCTCTGGAGGGAGTTGCAAACTCCCAAGATCTTTCCTCAATTTTGAATAAATACTTTCGCACTTTTGTAATGTCCATTGTTGGATGTTTGTTTCCCAAGGTAAATAATCGAGAATTTCAGATGGATAAGTTGTAGTTGGTGTAAAACCTTCTTCTTGAATTACACCATTTCTCCTACGTCTTTTCCGAGTAACATTTTCACCCTCTGCATCAATATATAAAATTAGGTAGAAATAGAAAGAACATATGAACAAATGTACAAATTTGTTTCTTAACATAAAAAAATATATATTTAATTTAAAAAAATGATGATCATGATAATAAGATTGATATTTATGGCCACCTTGAGATGGTTGAACACTTTCATTCCCTCCCAGAGATGGTTGAGAACCAACATGATGACCAATTGATTGACCACCACTCATTGGTTGAGAACCAGCATGACCACCCATTGATTGGCCACCAGGGGAATGTGTACCACAACCCACACGTGATTGGCCACCACCCATTGATTTGGCACTATTGGAATGTTTACCACCACAACCACCCTCATGCGACGAGAGTGAAGATTCATAAAAAAATAGAAAATTTTTAATCAATTCAAATATATATACATATACATGTACATACATATGATTTTATATATTTACCATAGATATATATATATATACACACACACAAAATACCATGATTGCGTGAACCATGTCCCTCCATTGACTGAGTAGATACACTTTTCCTCTGAACTCCTAAAAAAACTGAAATTTATTAAAAATTAATTTAACTTGCTAAATTGATAAAAAATAAATTCCATATGTATACACATGTACATGCATAAGATTACATTTAAATATCATTCAAAAAATTGTGCATTTAATATAAATACCATGATCATGATGGACATCCCTCGATCCATGATCCCCCTCTCTCCTAAATGCATGATACTCTATGGATGTGGAAAATGATCATCCATGATATATATCAATATCTATAGATACATAGATACATGATGTTTAAAAGTTTACCTTGCACATTTACAATTCTTTTTAAAATTAATATTTCAAAATACTTCAAAAGAATTCAAAAAATTGATGTAATTTACACAATTGTTGGAGCACAACTTGAACAAAAATGTAAAAAATAATAATTGAAGCACAAATTCATACATGTAAAACTCACTTGAATATTTAAACACAAATTTCCTAAAGTTGTGTAGATTTTGAAAATTAAATACAAAATTTTCTAAAACATAAAGTTCACCAAGTTGTGCTTACATAGTGGGGAAACACTTGGTATATAATTGAAAAAACACATGGTCATTAAAAATGACACATTTATAACTAAAAAAATACAAATATCAAAGATATATTACAATGTCCATCAATAAATTTTGATGGAGAGGAACTTCTTAACACTAATTCATATTTGACACAAAAATATTGAACTAGCATTAGCCCATACAATAGATCACTAGACATCCTATTAACATTTTCACAATTTCTTATACTAAATTATTGAAATTTTCGAACAATATTGTTTTATTTTCCATGCAGTTGTTTTAGACTCTCCTTCTTAACTTGGTACACACCTTTCATCTAGTTGCACACAAATTCAAAATTGGTGAAAACTACAATTCCATTGGATCCATACTCCCTATCTATTCCCGAGCCTTCTATAAATGCAATATAATATGCTTCATTGCTTTTTGTTCTTCCAGGTATATTTATTTTCCTTTGGAGTACTTTGTTCGTCGCAATATTTCATAACACATATGTAATCATTGCTTTCCCTGGATTGGGATAACAAGAAACATCTATGCACAATGTCCATTTTTCAACCATGTTTAGTGGGATTTCTGATACCTGAAAAAATCAAATTCAATAAAATATTAAATTCATTTATTGGAAATGCCCTAGTTTATGGGAGAAATCACATACATGGTTTCCAAAAAGCATTAGGCCTGTTCCCACATTTAGCTAAAAGTTTTATAATAGTTTACCGCTAGTGAAAATGAGTAACAACACATCCTAGCCTAACTACATCTATTATAAAACCAACTTACAAAATAGAAGAAAAGATAGATCACCGACTTAGAAATTTGCCTCTTCGACGGGGAAACCTCCTTTACATTACATAAATGAACAATTATTGGATGATAAAAATGACAAAACATCCTTTCTATATATATGAGTCCAAGAGGTCACAATATAATCCTAGCCGACATAAAAATAACAATGTAAGGGAACAACAACAATAATAGTGGGCTTATATGGGACACAATAATAACAATATGGGGACTACATGGGCACAACAATAACAATAAGGGGGCTACACTAACAGTAAAAATAAGGGGCTACACTAGTATTGTAGGGACCTAGCATGTCCCTCTCCTTCAAAAAAGTGTTGTCCTCAACGCTTGAATAGTTCTGGATGCTTTAGTATAAAATTCTCATCCTCTCAGGTCAAATCTTCAGCCTGTAAGTTCTTCCATTTGATGAGATACTTTGAAATCGATCAATTTGGTCACTATCGAGTTCTTTCTTCCATGACTACTTCAAGTTCCAATATGATTTTTCCTTGTTCATCAAATTCTCACAATATTGTTTGAACTAGGAGCTTCTCACCTATAACCTTCTTTAAGCATGAAACATGGAAAACTGGGTGCACTCGGGAAGATACAGGAAGCTCCAATTTGTATGCCATAGTACCAATACTTTGCAATACTTTGTAAGGACCATAATACTTTGGTGATAGTTTATTAACATTCTTAGCTTGCTTGAGGGACATTTTTTTGTATGGTTGTAGCCATAAAAATACCCAGTCGCCTACATCAAAGCTTCTTTCACTGTGATATTGATATGCTTGTTGTTTCATTTGATTCTGTGTCAAGGTGAGGCTATCCTTTAAGAGTTGGAGAACTTGTTGTGGATACTCGATGTGATCTTCCACTGCTTGAACCTTATAAATTTCTCTTAAATATTATGTGATGGAGGGTAGATGATATCCATAAAGAGCCATAAATGCAGTCATATTTTCAATAGTATGGAAGGAAGTGTTATAACACCATTAAGCTAGAGGTAACCACTTCACCCATTGTGTTTTTTTATCAGATACAAAGCAACGAAGATATCCTTCCAATTTTTTTTTCACTATCTCAGTTTTTCCATCAGATTGAGGATGAAATGATGAGCTATGAGCTAATTGAGTACCCAAACAAGAAAATAATTCTGTCCAAAAATTTCCTATAAAAATGGGATCTTTGTTGCTTACAATAATATTTGGGTTTCCACATAGATTTTGAATTGTTTCCATAAATTATAAAGCAACTGTACTGAAACTAAATGGATGATATAACGCACAAAAGGGTGCATACTTGGTAAGTCTATCAACTACAACCATGATTACAGTCTTTCCTTCAGACTTGGGTAAACTTGCGATAAAATCCATTGAAACCTCCTTCCAACGTTTACTTGAAATGGATAAAGGTTGTAACAGACCTGGGCTCTTAATTGCCTCAACATTATTTTGTTGGAAAACCAGACATTCTGCCAAAAAAATTATGAATATTAGATTTAAGGCCATCCCAAAAAAATTCCTTCTTGACCCTGTGGTCAGTTTTTAAAAATCTCGAGTGCCCTCCTAAGGGAGAGGTGTGCAATTCCAAAAGAATATTTTGTTTGAGTTGGGAATTCTTAGAAATATATAAGCGATATTTGTACCATAATGAATCATTTTTCCATCTAAATGTTTCATACGTATTGGGATACTATTGCAACTTCTGAATAAGTTTCCACACCTCCTCATCATTCTTCTATTCATCCCTTACTTCGTTATCCACTTAGGTTGGATAATAGAAATGGCAGAAAACAATGCTTCCACATCCTCATCCTTTCTTGAGAGTGCATATTCAACAACATTTTGCTTCCCTTTTTTGTAGTTCATTTAAAAGTCATAACCAAACATCTTTGTGACCCTTTTTTGTTTCTCTTATGAAGATAATATTTGTTCGAAAATGTATTTAAGACTATCATGATATTGTTTTACCTTCAAGTATCTTCCCATTAGGTAAGGTCGCCATTTATTTAGTGCATGTAGTATTTCCAACATTTCCTTCTCATAAATAGGTTTCAATAAATACTTTCCTTTGATTGGATGAATTTCAAAAGAAATGGGTCTTCCTTCTTGTATTAAAACTACACCAATTCAATTTCATGAGGCATCACATTCCACACTAAAGGTTTTTGTGAAGTCTGGTGTGGCTAAAAACGATGATTTGCACATTTCCTCTTTAAGATGTTCAAAGGCCTTACTTTCTTCTGGAATCCAAGAAAAATCGTCTTTATTTAGAAAATATGTTAAAGGTGTCTATATTTTCCTATAATTCTTAACAATCTTGTGATAATTCCCTGTTAACCCCAAAAATCGTCAAAAATGCTTTATGGTTGTAGTGATTTTCCCTTTGTTACTAGATTTAATTTTGTTAGGATGTACCTTAACACCCTCATGAGATTCAATATGACCCAAACATTCCACCTCTTGTACTCCAAAGAAACCTTTGGAGGCTTTGAATATAATTTTTCTCCTCCAACAGTTTAAGCGGCATGTAACCATGTCGAACATGATACTTCTAGGACTTGCTATAGATTAGCATATCATCAAAAAATACTAACACAAAATTCTAAGGAAGGGTTTGAAAATGGAATTCATCAAACATTGAAATGTGGAAGGTGAACTAGTAAGGCCAAGAGGCATGACCAAAAAATCATAATGACCCTCATGAGTTCTGAATGTTGTTTTCAGAATGTCTTTATTATTCATTCTAATTTAATGATATCCAGAACGAAGATCCAACTTCGTGAAGTAAATTTCTCCATGTAATTCATTGAATAATTCATCAATGACAGGGATGGAAAATTTATCTTTAATAGTGATATTTTTGAATTCCCTATAATCCAGACACATACACTTGATCCATCCTTCTTGTGCACCAATACTACTAGAATAGAGAAAGAAATTTGACTAGGTTGAATTATACCAGCCTCTAGAATTTCTACAACCATACATTCAATCTCACTCTTTTGAGCATAAGGATATCTATAAGGCCTGATGTTTGGAGGAATTCTTCCTGGAATCAAATGAATAGCATGATCTTGATCACGAATAGGTGGGAGTCATTTAGGAGTCTCAAATACCTTGGAATGATTGTCCAAGACTTTTGGAGATCATGATAAATCGATGATTTTGATGTTTGAACATGGAATGAGAATAAATATGCAATTATGCCTTTTTATTCTTTCGTCAGAAGCTTCGTCATGAAATTACAACTAATTATATTTCCTGGCTTCTGTGTGATACCCCGTAATTCAAATTCCTTTCCTTCTGAAAAAAAAAAATCAACAAAAGTTCTTGAAAATTAAAATTTATCGTCCCCAAATATTGCAACCATTTTAATCCTAGTACAACATTAGCACCACCCATTGGAATGGAGAGAATTGGACTATTAAATATATATCCCCCCATGGTTAGTTTCATATTATGGCACTTTCAAGAGAAATTTATAGTTCCTCCATTTGCAACCATCACTTGACACTCTAGTGTTGGTTATAGGAAGGAATTCAATTCGTTGGCTACCTTAAAATGAATAAAATTATGGGTACTACCTGAATCAATAAATACTATTACATTTTTCTTCTTGATATGTTCTTCTATATTGAGAGCTTGAGTAGTGGTAATTCCTACAAAAGCATTACAGGATATGGCCTGATTCATTTCTTCTTCCTCTAGGGTTGGTTTCTGGTGTATATCTTCTTCTTTTCAAGTTTCTTGTTCCTTTTCTTCCTCCTCTTCACAATATACGAAAGAAAATTTCTTCTCATCACACTTATGACCTTTAGTGTATTTACTATCACAACTCTAGAAAATCCCTTTTGCTATTTTTTCTTCCAATTTTTTTGGTCTCAACATTGTAGGTTATGGAAGTATAGGATTAGCAACACTTCCCAGTTTATATTTGTGAGTGGTAGGCTTCCCTGTCACCATAATTTTTCTTTCAATTTTTCTTTCCAACCTAAATGCCTTCTCCAATGAATCAGGTTCCCAAAGGTGAACCTAATGTTGGATGTTATCCTTTAAAGTCCCTATGAAGACATCAATCTCATGTTCCTTTGCTATATCAGTTACCCTTATATTCAATTTTTGGAAGTCCTTGAACCCTTTTGTTTGAGATATATCAATTGGCTAAAGAAGGCATTGCTCTTTGTATCCTCATAATGTGATGTCATTTTCACTGTAACAATTGACCAAGTGACAATTTTTTTACTATAGAAAACCCATCAATACTATAAAAATTTATTTTTTTCTAAATATAAAGTTGCAATTCATGCCTTTTGTGTGTTTTTCACACTATGGAGATAAACATATTGCTCCATCTATAGTATCCATGTTACCGGATCCTTGCCATAAAATTTCCTCATATCAATCTTTAGAATATGGTGGGTCTTAAATCCAACATTAGAGTCTATGAAATCATGATTAACATTTATTTTTTTCTCATCATGAGTTTAATCTACTACCATTTCACCATTGGTAATCATTTCTTATAGCAGCTTTGTCAAACCTTCCTTCAAAGTTTCCATGTCCGCTTTCAGTTTTTCTTTTATACCATCGATCTTAGCATTCATGCCATCCATCTTAGCTTCCATGCCTTTATTCAATCCATCCATGTCTTTCTTCAAACCATCCATCTTAGCTTCCATTTCATTTTTTGTTACTCTTTGTGAGAGAAAAATTTGTTGAACATGGTCTCGTAATTTTGATATATCATGTTGGACTTATTCCTCTTCATGAGTTATAGTAGAGCCTTCTGAGGGCTTAATGGGTGTGGAATTATTTTTCAGAGGAATTTTAGAACCCAATATTGATATCTATGCTTCAATATGCCTGTGGAATCACTTGACACTGATTTTTCAAACAACACTTACGTAATTTTAAAAGAAACGATACATACTTTTTTCTTGCTTTTGAGGAGCTCGATATTCAAATGGATGTATCTCTGTAATTTTGAATCCCCAATATTTTATATTCGGTCTTGTATTATCCATATAAGTATTGTTTACAATTTCATGGGTTAGACCCAATTTGGATTCTTCAAGGTAAAGTTATTCTGAATCTCCCACAATGACCTAATTATGGGTTGCTTCAGCAAAGAAAATGTGTGCAGTGTGTCACGTTTCATTATTTTGACCTTAGGATCGGAAATAGATACAGAAGAAGCTAATGTCCATGAAATTTTGGTCACTTTTACAAAATTCCAATCCTATGTCTGAAACGAATGTTATGATGATTATCCCTCGCGCACTTATTTGAGATGAAATTATGGATCGTACAAAAAGCCTAACTTCCTTAGGTCATATCTCTGACAATATAGTGAACCAAGTGTTGGGTCACTAATTTGTATTATTATTATCACTTCTTAACATCCATTTTTAATGTTATTTTATCACATTATTTATCATAATTTATTATATAATTCCATTTCATAATTATTTATGCTCTTTTGGATAAATAATACTTGTTCTCATTTATTTTAATAAATTAATGATTATTATGCATGAATTTGCCAATGATGGTTTATTAATGAATTCATTATAACATAACTCACTATTTTAGCCTCCAAGTTCTCTTCCAGATTGCAAATTTGATCTTCAGTTGATAATTATATATTCCAACTCAGAAATTCACTAGAATAACAAGAGATAGTTTTGCGTTGAACATTTTGGGAAAACAGGGAAGAATATTGAAAATCTGAAACATGGGTTTTGTGAAAAACGGACCAAGTTAGTTTTCCAATCAATAGTTTTCCAAAATTTGGTATTTATTGAGAGAAACGTAGGGTTCTTCGAAGGGAAAATTTGCATATTTTCTGTTGTGGTTGTCTTCCAAAATTTCCCCAATTGTAATTTCCAGATTCGACTTGTGCCAGCTGAATCATGATGGAAGGATCTTTAAGATCTCATCTTGCTTATTGAGATTTTGTAATTAGTTTATTTCCCCTTTATTTTTTGTATATTTAAAAGGGCACAAATCAGAGAGAAGGGGAGGATAGAACGGATAGGAGATAACGCATAGAGGGTTGGATATGCAAGGAATGGAGCTATGTAACATAACATCATTTGATCAAGTTAATGCAAGTTAATTTCATGTTACTTCTATAAGTTGTGAGCATATCGCAGCCCTGATCAGAGAGTTGGGCCCACTCTCCGATCAGGTGCTATGTATTTCCTGTGTGTTGTTATTTCTATTTCATGTTTTGTATAATTTGCAATTTCTGTGACAGTAGATGTATTTGCTGATACTCTTATTGCTGTGAATGAATTGTAAGCTTTACGATTTAATTCTGCTATTTCTATATTCGTTGTTACAATGATTTTTGGTTTGTTTAAATTATCGAATCCACGATTGATATAAAAATTGTGCTATTGTATCTTCACATACTCTACACGTTAACCTTGCAATAACCAACACACCCGGATTGATAATTAATGTGGGAAAGGGTTTGAATATTCATTCACACTTGGACACCAACATTTTGGCGACGTTGTCGGGGAGGCTAACAAAGGTGGAAGAGAATGATTCATATTGATCTAAGGATCAATCTCTCATCCTAGGGAGGGAAATTCTACCTTGCTCTTGGTCTTGAGCATAGTTTTTTTGTTTTTTTTATTGATTTATTTGGAACCAATCTCTCATCCTAGGGAGGGAAATGCTACCTTGCTATAGGTCCTGAGCGTAGTTGTTCTATTTTTCTTCTTTTTTGATTGATTTTGTAGGAACTGATCTCTCGTCCTGGGGAGGGAAATTCCACCCTACTCTAGGTCCTGAGCATTAGTCGTTTTTCTTTTCTTTTATTTTTGTTGATTTCTTAGGGCATAATCTCTCATCTCAGGGAGGGAAATGCTACCCTGCTCCTGGTCCCGAGCTTAAGATTTCTTGATTTTCTTTCTTTCTTTCTTTCTTTCTGTTTAAACACCCAATCTCTCATCCTCGGTCGGGAAGTTTCACCCTCCTCCAGGTCCCGAGCTTTAAGAATTGTTTTATTTTTTTTCCTTCATCTATTTCTATGGACAGAGATCTAAACAAAAAGGTAGAGGATGAGGACAAGGAAGAAAGAATCAACACAATCTGGAACTCAGTCACGGAACTTCAGGATGCGACAAATATGGGAAATCAAGACTATATTCAAGGTCGGTTTCACTCTGTTGTTTACTTACAACATCACTCTACACTTCAACAACTCTTGGTACCATCCTTAATAGGGAATTTGGTCTCTTATACCCGTGTATTTATTAACATACATTTTTCAAATACGGGTATGCGCATACTTGAGGCAATATTTCAAAAATGGCTTCACTAAAAGTACTCTTATACGTAATTTTATTTTATTTTTCAAAGTAGAGTAGTGTAGTGTAGAATATAGAATGAATAAAGACATAAATAAATAAATATCTTTAGATGTAAAAATAGTTGTTTTTGTTACAACACGTTGTGAAAATTAACATCGGTGATCAATATTCGAATTTGTTTATGTATGTAGATGTATTATATTGGAAAATGAGATTTCTACAAACACTCATATTCATTTTGATCACCTTCTTGGAAAAATTCCTTAATTATCATATCTTATGGCTTGTGGGCTTGATGAAATTTCTGGAAAAACAGTCAGGACATTCATGTTTTGAGGAACCAAATGGGTATATTTTCAATAATTGTTTCTATACTAAATATTCCTTTATGTATACTTTATAACCTAATTTGAATCACTCGATTTGGATTTGAAATGAAAAATTTATGATCAAAACAATCACAAGATGTCTAGTAGGCAGCTCAGGAACAGAGTTGGAACAATCTGTTTTTGGAGGCCTAAATGACTAGATTTTGGAAACCTTTTTCTATGGTATATTAACCTATGAATCTATCTTACAAAACAAAATTTAATCACTTTATTTCCATATATTATGAGGAATTTATGACAAAAATACTGACTGCTTATCGTAAATCAACACTCTTGAAACTATGTTTTCCCGGTTGTTCACTAGCGTATTTGACCCGTCAATTATTCATTCCTTAAAAACCTGTTTCTATTGCAGATATATAAATAAATATATTTTAATTTCCAATTTGAATCAGTTCAATACGTCATCAAACAAAAACGTTATGCTTAAAATATCAATTGTTGGTCTAAGTTGGGAAATTGAAAATGGCTTTGTTATGCAAGTTGTTCTAAGTACATTTGACATACTATATCATGGAATTTTTAAAGCCCGTTTCTATTGGTGATATATATTTGAATTAGCTTTCATTTGGATTTTGAATCACTCAAATCGGATGAAAAACAAAAAATTTATCATTGAAACACTGATGGTTAGTATGGTCGACCACTACTCTCCCGCAGGTGACAAATAAATTTTGTTTTATTTTTCTGTGGATTTGTTTTGCAGAGTAGGTACTTGTTATTTTTTTTTTGCATATTTATTGGATTATGAGATCTTGATCACCTCTCTTCTTCCATGATTTCATGTTTTATTGCGGGTAGACACTCGTTTTTTTGCAGGTCCAAAGAGAGTAAATGAGGTCAACTTATGAACAAGTGATTCTTGAAGACAATGATAATGAAATATTTTCAAGGAAGTTTCTTTACACAGAGAAAAAAACATGAATATTTTTCATCAATTAACGGATTTATAACATGAGAAATGGAGAATTGATTTCTATTTGAAGATCCAAGTAATTTTCGATTTTTTTTTTTTTTCCATTTATTCACCATTCACAAACAACAATGCTGCAACAAAAATCATAGCCAAGTAACTTAAGTTATTTATTTATTAATTGGTTTTAAATAAAGAGTCATTTATTTTCTGATTTCTCTTATGTTTTTATGCTTCAGGTATTGTTTACTTCAAAGTCACATTTTCTTTGTTTTCAAAATAAAAGGAGCAAGTTCATAAGTTTCGTGATGCTGTTACTCTGGATGTTGCTACTCCTTGGTTGTTGTTACTTCGGATGCTGTTACTCAGAATGTTGTTACTTCTTGGATGTTGCTACTCCGGGATGCTGTTACTCCACGATGTTGTTACTTCTTGGTTGTTGTTACTCCAGATGCTGCTACTTAGGATGTTGTTACTCCTCGTATGCTGCTACTCCGCGGTGCTGCTACTCTACGATGTTGTTACTCCTTGATGCTATTAATCTAGATGTTGTTACTTGCACTGCTGTTACTCTGGATGCTGTTACTCGCACTTTTTTTACTTGTAGTACTGTTACTCGGGATGGTGTTACTCACACTACTGTTACTCGCACTATTGTTACTCTAGATGTTATTGCTCACACTATTATTACTCGCACTGTTGTTACTCTAGATGTTGTTACTCACATTGCTGTTACTCCAGATGTTGTTACTCGCACTGATATTACTCCGGATGTTGTTACTCGCACTGCTATTACTCCAGATGTTATTACTTTCACTGCTGTTACTCAGGATGGTGTTACTCGCACTGCTGTTACTCCGGATGGTGTTACTCGCACTTCTGTTACTTTGGATGCTATTACTCACACTGTTGTTACTCCAGATGTTGTTACTCCATCGATGTTGTGAATCTGCCACTATTGTTACTCCACCAGTGTTGAGAATCCGTCGCTGCTACTACTCTGCCAGTGTTGTGAATCTTTCATTGCTGTTACTCCGTCAGTGCTGTGAATTCGTCACTGTTGTTACTCCATTGGTGTTGTGAATCCATCACTGTTGTTACTCCAGAAAATTTTTCTAAGAGTTGGATGTTGTTACTCCTTCTAAATTTTTCTAAGTATCCGGTGTTGTTACTCATCTGATGGTGTTACTCCTCTAGTGATGTTACTCCATGGTGATATTTTTCTAAGTACTTGGTATTGTTACTCCTCCAGTGTTTTTACTCTGCCAAGGTAAGTTGCCAGGTATGTCCTCAACCTACTCCATGGATTTATTTGGTATTTTACTTATGACATGATCAACTATGACTGATGGAAGACATACTTTACTTGGGGGGAGGTCTCGTATTTAAAGGATGATTATTATAGTAATTCTTGTTAGGAATGATTCACTCTTAATTCCTCATTATTTTTTAAAGTGATTAATTCTCCTTCATGCCACCTTCTTAACATCGTTCTTTTTCCCCTTTCCCTATTATTACCTAAGTCATGGTTCTTGTTACCTCAGTCACAACTATTTAGTATTGTTTTTGGCCAATTTTCACATTGAATTCAACATATGTAGGTCTTTCTGATTTGTTTTTCTCTTCGGTGAATGGGAAATAATTTTAATGGTCTAGGCCCTCTTTGACATAATGATTGGGTAGTCAATTTAACTTTGTTTATCTATAAACATAATATTATATCTAAGGAATAATTATGCAAAGATGATTTCATCATGTTGGCTGTCAACTTTCCTAATTGGTCAAGTCCCTGATCTTGTAAAATTTATGATGATGCCCACATAATTATATTTAAATATTTCTGCAATTTCCTAATGAACTATTCCTCAACCCCAATCTCAAAAATGAAAAATATATTTATCAGCAGTCATTTGAAGGTTATTATTTTTTTAGAAGAAAAACTATGAAAGATGAAAATAGTTACTGCACAACATTTTACGCCATCCCTAGCTCTTAAGGAGTTGACGTGCCACCACATCTATTAAGTAACCTTTATTGATTAACAATAGCCATAGCTGAATATTAAACACAAATGGTAAAATAGATGATACGAGGTCTCATCATGAGCCGATCTACCATGATCATAGGTCCTAATAAAGTGACATTGCCACTACTGGTCACCAAGCCACAGTAATGGCCGTAAGTCATAAAACTGAAGGACAAGAGGTCTCATCATGAGCCTACATTTTCACTTTTATTAGCTCCTGTGAATGGAATTGTTATTAACCGGTTATTGCGCCATAACAATGATATTTAGTTGACATCTAAATAAATTGAAAAGCTTTTGTAACTATGTACTTATTTCTAATAGATGGGACACTGTCATTTCAATGGGTTAAAAAGGCATCTCTGTCGAGGCTATGGGTGCCTGGTGGTAGCAGTGGCTATGCCTATGGTATAGAAGTTAATTTAATACTATAATCTACTTGGTTACCTTGTTTTCTCAAAGCTAATTTCTGATACAACTGCCTGTTGCATACACAAAATTTTCCAGAACTCATGGTTCATGGGGTAATATTTAATCAGTTCTTAGATGATGGTGGTTATGGTTTATATCTATTATTGAATTATACATATTTACTTTACATGTCAGGAATGAAACTTTTAGGATATTTGATATTTGACATTTTGTGTCATCTAATCTATAATTCCTTTATTCTACAAGTATCATACATTTAACCAAAGATAGTTGCTTGCCCAATCAATCACCATTTATTCATATCTTAACAACACTACTAAGAGACCTGATTCTATTTTGAATCCCATATAATTGGACAGACTGTGAGAAGCAAAGACTGAGATAACTAATTCTCATAATTTCTATGATCACGACAACCAAAGCTTATGGGTATAGGGAATGCATCTTTTCCCTTCTTACCCATTATTATCCCATGTCATTCACAATATGATTATGTCACTTTTATATGTAATGATGTAATTGAGGTGATGAATTATTGATTAAGGATACTCATGAGATTTTTTATAGATGACAGTGAAACTAATTAGTTTGGTGGAAGGAAACCCTGCTAGACTTTATGATTACTTTTTCAGCTTGCATGGCTTCCACCTTCCGCATCACTTTTAGCATCAGCTCAGCCTACATTAGCTTCAAGAAATGTCAATCCATACATGTCATTCCACTTTTTTTTTATGGAGGTAAAACTTGAGGTAAAATAGCATAAGGATTTGATTTATTAAAATTTTAGGAGAATGTCATGAAAAACAATTGAGCATTATTCACTCAACTTTTTCAACCATTATTTCCCTTACTTTACCACTTCCCATTTTTCAGAGACAAAATATTTCAGTTTGGGGGAGTGTTACTTTCATTATCAAGAACATGATAATAATATTCTTTATCATCAATCGATCTCTTTATTTGTTCTCAAAATCTCCCTTATTCCATGTTGTTATACACCAAACAAAGATTTCAGCCATGATTATAGAAACCACCCCAATTTGTTTTCTAGTGTAGCATGAGGGCATGCTAATTCTCTAGTTTGGGTGAAGGGTTGCTACGCATGATGAATGATTTCTCATTTCTTCCTCATTTAAGATATACAATCCTAAAATTGATTTGTGTATATCCTTAAAACTATCAACTAGATTCTTCTGATATTTGGACAACAAATGTATCATTAAACCCAAAATTTTTCAAGATAAACCATTTTGTTAATTCCAAAAAAATCATGCATTATTACCTAAAACCATTTTGCTAATATATTGAAATCCATTCATTTCATTTCATTTATTTTTGGATTGGAGAATCTTTCATATAGTATAAATTTGCTTACAAAATTTCAGCAAAATTTGGTTTGTAATAAAGTTTGTATTTACTTGTATCATACTTTGTTGCAACTTCATATACATACAGTTGAAAGTATACATGAAATTTTTTTTAAGGAAGAATTTGAGGAAAAAGTGTTCTCTTTCATCAATATCATGCGCTGGGGTGAATATTTTGATTATTGCATTACATCTTTGGTAACACTGAGGCATTGGTTTGCATGAGGAGATGCAACATGTTAAGTTTGGGGGAGATGTTCGGCCACTAATTTGTATTATTATTATCACTTCTTGACATTCATTTCATCCATTTTTAATGTTCTTTTATCACGTTATTTATCATAATTTATTATATAATTCTATTTCATAATTATTTATGCTCTTTTGGATAAACAATACTTGTTCTCCTTTATTTTAATAAATTAATGATTATTATGAATTATTTTGTCAATAATGGTTTATTAATGAATTCGTTATAACATAACTCACTATTTTTTATAACATAACTCACTATTTTAGCCTCCACGAACTCTTCCAGATTGCAGATTTGATCTTAAGCTCATAATTAAATATTCCAACTCAGAAATTCACTAGAATAACAACAGACAGTATTGCGTTGAACGTTTTAGGAAAACGGAGAAAAATCCTGAAAATACGAAAGGGTTTTTTGCAGGACTGACCAAATTAGATTTCCTATGAGAAGTTTTCCAAAATTAGGTCTTGATTGAGAGAAACGAAGGGTTCTTCGAAGGAGAGATTTGTATATTTTCTATTGTGGTTGTTTTCCAAAATTTCCCCAATTGTAATTCCCATATTCGACTTGTGCCAGCTGAATCATGATGGAAAGATCTTTTAGATCTCATCTTGCTTATTGAGATTTTGAAATCAGTTTATTTCCCCTTTGTTGTTTGTATATTTAAAAGGGCACAAATCAAAGAGAAGGGGATGATAGAACGAATAGGAGATAACGCATAGAGGGTTGGCTACGCAAGGAATGGAGCTTTGTAATATAATATTATTTGATCAAGTTAATGCAAGTTAATTTCCTATTACTTCTATAAGTTGTGAGCATATCGCAACCCTGATCAGAGAGTTGGGCCCACTCTCCATTCAGGTGCTATGCATTTCTTATGTGTTGTTATTTTTATTTCATGTTTTGTATAATTTGAAATTGCTTTGACAGTAGATGTATTTGCTAATACTCTTATTGCTGTGAATGCATTGTAAGCTTTACGATTTATTTCTGTCATTTCTTTATTTGTTGTTACAATGATTATTGCTTTGTTTAAATTATCGAATCCACGATTGATATCAGAATTGTGCTATTGTATCTGCACATACTGTACACATTATCCTTGAAATAAGCAACACACCCAGATTGATAATTAATGTAGGAAAGGGTTTGAATATTCCTTCACACTTGGACACCAACACCAAGATTTGAAATTTTTAAATGAAGTTCCTCGTGATTTTGGCTCAAATGGGTTTTTTTTTTCAACTTCTGAAAATTCATAACAAAAATATTATAGAAAAAATTCCAAGATGACATATTTGAAGTAGAAAAACCCTATAATCCAAAGCTTTGATACAAAACGTTATGAGACAAACTCACAAAATAGAAGAAAATATACATCAATGACTTAGAAATCTGCCTCTATGAGGGGGAAACCTCCTTTACATTAAATAAATGAAAAAATTTTGGATGATAAAAATGGAAAAACCTCCTTTTTATATATATGAGTCTAAGGGGTCACAATATAATCCTAGCTAACATAACAATAGCACTTTAAGGGCACACCAATAATAATAGTGGGCTTCTATGGGGAACAATAATAAAAATATGGGGACTACATAGGCACAACAATAACAATAAAGGGGCTACACTAACAATAAAAATAAGGGGATACACTATTATTATAGGGACCTAGCAATGTCATATCTAGATCATTATTTAATGCATACATCAAGGCAGCTGGTAATCATAGTTCAGGATGTGTGATTATTAATTAAATGTTGAGCTACATTCCACTTCTAGCATATACCATACTTAAAACAATATATGTGTTGAGTATTCCTTCATGGTAGTAGGAAGCATAATTCAGGAGGTGTTATTATGGTTGGTGAGGTGATAGTGGACCCCTATGAGGTATATGACGTGTTATCGAAAAGTAATTTTGAATTAGATCATTGAGGCTAAACATAGATTTAAAATGAACATGTAGAGTGCTTGTGTGGTAAACCCATTAGCATATTCTCATGCTTTCTATCAAAAAGAAAATAGTGGCATGAAAACCAAGAAGATGGGGGATATCTTCAAATAAAGACTTGCCAAAGATCTGCGGCAAGTGCAACCCCACAATATTCAAAATATTGTGGTTGAAATGCCTAGGAAGCTACTCAAAGAGTTTTGGATTAGATTATCGAGGATTTAAACATCTTTAAAATTAATATGTAGAGTTCTTGTGTGGTAAACCCATCTTCCTATGTAGATTGCATTTGTGGTTTAAACCCATCTTCAGTTTAGACCATATTATCATGCTTTCTATCAATACAAAATAGTGACATGAAAACCAAGAATATGAGGGATATCTTGAAGTAAAGATAGAAAAAATGTTGAAGTTTTTGAATGGTAGTTGACACGTAGTCATCCCAAATCATTGCAATATTGTAGGTTTCTGAGATCTTAAATTATAGAAATTCAAATAGGAAACAACAAAGAAATCAAGTTCCCAATGTTTACAAAAGGCCTGAGAGGCTTAATATTTAAAAAAATAGCCACCAAAGGTATTCCTTAAGAACAATATAACGGAGACAAAGGGTCACCAAATATCTCAAACATTGTTGTTTTTTAGAACCAAGACACAATGAACAATATAAGTGCTTCACAAAAACAAATGCAAACACAATGGAGAACATAAACATATCTTGCTATCGACTTTGTGGATTTTGATTTTAAGATGGAAAAACTGAAGTAGGGATCTAGTCTCAACAGAGGAATTCTTTTTAGTTTGTTCCTATTAATTAGGATATTTTTTAGGCTTAGTTGGTTGAGAGACTCTCTCCAACTAATTAGCTTTGTAAATTAGAATGTGGTTGAAATATTTCCTCAACCAATTGATTCATGTCAAAAATAATTTTCTTATATTGAAATATGGTTTGAGGTAATAATATTTGAAACATTATTAATGTATAATATCACCATAGTTTTGTGTATCCATGATACTCTTCAATAACTTATGAATTACTAACTAATTTAAATACATTTATTTGAAGTCTGTCAATATGGTTATGAGATAGTGGAATTGGTCACATGATGTTCAATTATTCAGCGAACAAGTAACTGATCGTTATTAGCCAGTCGAGGGATTTGTACTTTATTTATTGATAAATATGAAATACTATTCGTTGATTCATAGTATGATTCTTATTAATTGTTTAAAAATAGTATCCCTTCATAGAAATATATTGTTGTGGCTATTTATCAATGGATCATTGATCAGAAGATACCTATTTTATTCAACATACATGAAAAAGAGAGTGGCTGATAATAATGAGAAACTCAGTATTGTGATGTCCCCAAGAGTTGACGAGTAACACCTCCACCTTTCGAGTTGGCATATATTTGAATATGAACAAAAACATGAACTCATAATTTTGTACAAATGCTTATATGTGTGTTGAAAATCTACATAGAAATGTATTTGGTGCTTTGTGTTGCAGAATATAGGAAGCTGGCCACACTATGTAGGTTTTGGGAAAGATGTGTTTCTAAGTAATATTTTCATGTCATCTATAAATATCAGCACTATATATATATATTAAAAATATCATTTTAGTGAAATAATAATTTCTTAGTTCATAATTTTAATAAAATTAGCATAGATCTATCTAAAACACACACAGATCTAACATGAGATGAAAAGGATTAAATTTATTTTGTTGCAAATTTATTTTAGAATACAAAAATTTGTTATTGTTTAAATTGCACTTTTGATTGTTATAGACATTATATAACATGTGTATTGAGTCATTTTATATTAATTCATATTAAATTATTTTATTCATAACTCACATGGATATTTGATTCTATCATACATTAAAATATTTTCTTTTAACATTTTTTTTATATATAGATTTATATAAAGTTGATATCACGTATTAAAATATTTTTTTCCATTTTTATTATAGCCGACATTGTTTTTCTATTTTTAGAGAATATTTAATTTTTATTTTAAGAGGGATCAACATAGTTACACGTAGCCTTCACACCGGGATGTAGAAACAATATAGACGCATTTTAACCACAGATCTACTGGAATGTAAAAACAATATAGAGACATTTTAACCACAAATCTACTGGAATGTAAAAACAATATAGAGACATTTTAACCACAAATCTACACGTCATTTTGTACATTTTACTACTTAGTAAATTTGTGATTAATATAGATGTATGCCGTTAATGTTTTATATTAAAAATTGAATTAGTCACACATTTTAACTACTGTACTTTACTGTCAATTACTTTTTCCTTTCCACTAGTTAGCGCACACACACATATATATAAATACACACTTTCTATAGAGAAAGAAAACTCATATTGAAATATATTAGTTAATATGGATATTCAAATAGAAACAATTTCTTTAAGTTTTATATTAAGATATATATATATATATATATATATATATATATATATATATATATATATATATAAAGTTGTATAGAATTATAATATCAACACTTAATTGTCTTGTTAATAGATTTTTAATTGTTTAAATTATTTTTATTATTTTTTGAGAACATGACATATTTACACATTTCTCTTATATTGAATTGTAGAATAAGCCTTTTTTGCTGAAAATTTACTTTTTGAACTAAGAAAATTGTGTGTAAGGCGCAGTTTTGAATGTTACAATGATTAGGCGATTTTAATTTTGGCATGTAGTGGGAGAAGGAATTTTCAATCAAACCAATGATGAAGATCCAAAAAGAGTTCTACTGAAGTTGCGCAGTTCATGTGCATGAAAATTAACGTACCAAAATAATTTTTTGTATTGATTCTACTTAATTTGATCATTCAAAATTATGGCTACACATTGAATACTTACCGAAAGATGAACCATATGTGTAGGGAAAAGAGAGATGAAGATTAATTATATTTCTTTTCGATTCAAAATTTCATATGCCTTAATGGAACAATTGAATATTTCCTTTCAATTGTAACACAAGAAGGGTTTAATTAATTATTTATAAATCTATCTCAATATCCTTGTATTTTTTATTCAATACCTGTAAGAGATCTCTTCGTGGTGATGAGCAGGTAACGTGAGTTGGATCAGATTACCCTTTCTTTTCAGTACTGGCGCACCTCCCTCGAGTATCATTTTTTCCGAAATCATTGTGATTTTGTTATATCGTTAAATTAGTAAGTACGACTAGGAGTTTCAATTCTTCCAAGAAAGAATGGTTTAATGTATTAATTCATTCACAAGTTTAATATGTTTGTGAACTAGTGAGGCCAACCAAGATCTGAAGACTTACCTGGAACAAGAGACAAAGGAAGCCGAGGATGCCGAGGACGTCGAGGAAGCCAAGGATGCAAAGGATGCAGAGGACGACTATGACACAGGGGATGCCGAGGAATCCTACAGACATACTACCAAACAACAAAATTACAACCAAAAAAATAAAAATCCTTCCGAAAACTACAAAACACAAAAAAAATAAAAAAATAAAAAATAAAAATAAAATAAAAATAAATTGAATTATAACAACATCGCTTACCCACTCTCTAACGACCAGCTAACAATAACGTTCAACTAAAATTTTGGTAAAATTTTCTGCATTCTCTGGGCCGCTATATTTATAAACAAAAGTTCGATAGAAACTTCGATGTCGGTTTTTCTATATTCGGCAAAATATCTGGTTTCCAACGCCCTCAACGTAGATGGCAGAAAAAGTTCGACCCAATTAATTCCAAAAGTTTGGCCAAACCTTTGGGTGAGTAAAATTTTCAAGCGTGTTCACTGTAACTTCCATTTGCATCTGCATCACCCTCAACCAAGAGTACTAGTAAGTTGAGATTTGAGCTTGTGGCTTGCACAATAGCACGAATTCGCTAGCCAACCAGCCACACCCCTGAAAGTTTTCTTATTCAAACATATAAAAATTATAATAACAAAATTAATTCCTCAAAAAATATAAATATAAAAAAGAATGAAAATGTAAGCTTTACTTTATGACAATTTTTAATACATTAATTCCATTTGTATTCTATCTTTTAAAACTGTTACAAATGTCAATAATAAACATTTTAAAAATTTTAGCAACCAATTTTAAATTCCTTAAAAAAAAACATGAATGTCAAGTGGAAAAAAATAAACGAGAAAAGAAATGTAAATTTTCAAATGTGCGTCTTCCCTTTCTCAACAACAAACAATGGCAAGCTCCCAAGTCTCTATTTTTCTCAGAAACATATTGTCAATACGATACTATAATCAACGACCTTCACTCATTCACAACCTATGCAACAATATATATTTTTATTTTGCACATCTTGTAGTAGCACACATTACCTCTCAGCCCTCATACAATCAACATAACAACAGTTTACTCTTTGACCTCTCTTCTGCACATGCGCACTCTCAACCTCTCTTTGTAGCAGACACACACACACCTGAGATCTCCACATAAATCTCTCAACAATGTTGCATCCCATAAATTTCTCAATTCGACTTCTTTGTTTTGTTCCTCTATTACACAAGAAACGATGCTCGACTATTTTTCAGCGAGACTACCCCAAAGTGTACTCTAGCATGGCTCTCCATCCCGTTGTTGCATCAAATTTCTTGGCCATTGGAACACTATTAACTTAGTGATTATCCCAAAGAGTGTTCTTCCATACTCAGAATTAATTCTTAGTCAAACTGCAGAATCAAAGAGATCATCTATTGAATTCAACATGTACTAGAAAAATGGCTCTTCAAGGTTGAGGACATATTGGTACATGGAAACATGAGCTTTTGTTATGATCTTCTGCGTCCAATTTTTTTCATTAAATCCTTTATAGTGTGCAAGGGAGATCAGGTACAACTCATTCTGTTTTAATTCAAGCTCCATTAATTTTCTCCCATGCATCGTGGTCCTTCATTGTCTTGATATAGAGTTGTAGGCCATTGGATTGAAACTAGTTCTCAATTCTAGATATCCTCTCATTTTCATGCTTAGAGTCACTAAGCTCTTAAAAAAATGTTGACTCATCCATTCTCCATTATCCACAAATGTGGCATAAGGATACATCTGATGCACAACCAGATATAGCACAGACCTATTGCGGAATCATTCAACCTTTCAACCCTAGAACCCTTTGTAATAAGGCCGCAACCCTTTTTCATTGCAAAAAACTAGTAGTCCCATTCTCATATTAACACGCAAATGTGTTCCAAAGGAAGTGCAAAATGGATCATGGTTGCCTCTCTTTACTATAACCCTAAGGGCTTAAATGCCATACATTAATCATATTTTCCCTCGTTCATGTAGCTGCACAAAACGAAGTGTTTGGCAAGGCTTAGCCTTCAACTTCCTCCTCCATAATTACATGTTAAGGTAGGTTTTCACTCTACATGCATTTCCTAATCAAAACCTTGTCGAGGTGACTTGTAACACTACTGCAATTCTTTCCTCTTATGTTCCTTTTTTATTTGTATTTGGCTCGAAGGCCCATGTTTGTTTAACACACGTAAATGCCACAAAGCCATGACCTAGGAATTACTTCCATCATTTAAAAGAACTATCAATTGTTAGCAAAGTCTTTGTCTCCATAATTTATTATCCAAGCCAAAAATCCAAGCGCACCTTTGATTTTCCTCTCGGGTGAGCTTCCCATGCTTATCTGTTCTATGCGTCCACCTGACACCCTTTTAATTGTATTTTTTCTGTACCACAACCACCACGCCATCCCCTTTATGTCCTGATGCCTAGTGATCCTAGTGCTCCCTCTCTGCACTCTTTTAACACCTTTTGGGATATCCCTTCTAGGATGAAGCTTCTAGGATGATGGCATGCTTATTTTATCAATGGCACATGGCACCTCTTAAGTGGAGACATGTGTCAGCTAGATTTGGCCCACAAGGCCTTCCAAAAACACTAAATATTCCTACTGCATGTTCTCCATACTAATGTTATATTTTCCACATTATCTTGACATTTAACTCATCCTGGGAATTTTGACCTCATGCTACACCTTTGTTTTGTGGGGAAGGACCTTTTGGGTTGATTTCATCCTAGGTGCTCCACTCTTGACATCTCTTTCAACCCTTCATAAAAATCTTCATCAAGATCACCTTTAATGTGTGGGCTCTACCGCCAACCAATCAAACACTTTTTTTCACAATGTAGTAGGTTATGTTCACTCGACTCATTAACTTAGCTTCTCCACTAATTGTTCTTCCAAATTTTTAAACACTGCTAAACTATATTTCTTTGAACTGGTCCTACACCATCATTAGCTTTGCAACTTTAATTTTGGGGAAATAACCTTTGAACATATATAATTCTTGATCTAGGAGGCCATTTGCGAAGTTCAATATATAATTTAAAATATATTTCTTAGCATTATCCAAATAAGCCAGTTCTAGAAGCATATTGGTTGATATTTTGAGGTAAAAATGCACTGAAATCTTAGGAATCCACCTGAGCTAAACTTACTATGCACAACATTGGTATTCTAGTTCCCATCACTACTAGCCTAGTTGAAATCAATGCCTGGTGAACATAAATTCCAACGCACTTTATAAGACCGACCATCCTGAAAATTCCAAATGTGCAACAATCTCCCACTTTGTAATTGATGGAAACATGTCATCATTTCTCCACAATGATAGGAAATCCTCATCCTACTTCCACACTTCTCATTGCATGAGAGTCTAATGGCTTTCTATCCTCTACATAGGCCATCAAAAACTTACTCCCCCCCTTTGACATCAATGGAAAAGGTATACAAGTTTCTTCTTCTCCCCCTTCCAATTACTGATTGAGGGTCTAGATGCCAATGTGCATTTTACTCTATCTATGTCTCCTCAAGGGCTGATATATTCATGATGGGAACACAAATTTTATTATTCAAACTTAGCTACAAACATCATAAACAAGGACATCTATAGGAATCAAACATTAGTAAAACTAGTGCTTGCACCTTCTTGTAGTTGATATTGATCTAGGAACCAAACATATATGATATGCTCCCTAGTTCTATAAACCTTAGGATTGTTGGCTAAAAAATATCTCTGCCAATGCATATTTTGTACCAATTAAAAATAAATTCATAATAATGAATATTGAAAATTGTATTTATGTTGTTGCAAATACCAACTAATAGAGATGCATTTAATGTTGTTGTTCACTACTAATTATATTTCAATGACTATGCTCACTTCATCTCAGCATGCCAAACTCCTTTCCCCTTCATATTATACTTCGAAAAATAGGTATTGTTTCTTAAATGATACCAATTGCACCAAAAGGTTGATACAAATTGGGAAACATACTGAGCAAACTCTTATGACTCCAACTAAAAAATAAATGTCAACTTACGCAAAATTTTACACTACATGACCCAAAAACCTCCAATTGACATAGCAATACAAATTTAAAATTAACGACCATGCACAACAAGTACTAATTATGTTCATGAACATAATATTTCTATGCTTAATCAAATTCACAACTTAAATTAAATAAGGGTATTTCGCCCATGATGAAAAGCATTTGGTTCCTCAATAATATTTCTTCATGAGGCTAAAAATTGTTGCATGCTACTAAAGTAGCTCGTTGGGAGTGAATTCTCTTTGATATCCTAAATTTTTCTTCTTGTTACTGCATGGGGTTTGATCCTATGGATCTAGATTTAACTCTCATCCTCTTCATACTCCATATTTCTACCATATCTCATCTTCTTCTAAAAACCTAAAATATGGTTGTGTACACACCCTAAAACCATGATGGTTTCCCTTTCCTTTCCTCTTGCAATGTTGATTTGTAGAAATAAACCAATTTATTATTATTCTAATCAGGAAGGGGACTTAGTCTTGCCTCCATCACTAAAATGAACCTCTTTGTATAATCCTTCTAGTTGATTGGATCTGACATATTTGGCCTTAATTAATGCCATTCCTTACTTTCAATGAAGAGAAACTAAGGATCTATTCCCCTTGAGCAAATTATCCTCAATTTTTTATTCCAAACCTTCAACTTCCAATTCATGGTAGGAGCATTACTTTCCAACTTCTCATTTTCTCTTGTTTGGAAGTTTTATTAGTTCTGCAAGGCTGTAGGGCACTTCTCTTTTCTTTCTTCTTTCTTTACCCATGCCTTATTTTTGCTACTTTTCTTCTTTTTTTCCAAGGAAGGATCAATTTTGTTATTGCGCCCTTTCCTTACTCGAAGCTTTTTATTATTAGAATTGGAAATTACAAAGGTATTCATTACTATAAATGAGGATTATCCCTTTTTATTTTTCACTATTTTTTCTTCAGAGAAGAACCACCTCCTTGATGATTTCTTCCTCTTTTCAACATCTCACTTTGACACAGAACACTAAAGACATACTCACAATCCTTTTCTCTATTATTCATTTTCATATTCAAAGGAATTTTTGCTACATTTCAATTCATATGTTGAGAAGCATGCTTCATCTTCTCGTATATGTATATTTCTTCCTTCTGCCCAAAATCACCATAGTTTTAGAATTTGATATCGCTTAAGAATCAGGCAAAGGAATTTCTATATATGACAAAATTCTTGTTAAAGCCACTACAGTTGAGAATATGCTTATTTCCAGGTATACGTTTCCTTCTTGGGTCACTAATACCCATCACACTTTGTTTCCTTGCATACCACTTACAATATATTGATTTATGTCAAAAATTGTTGCAAGAAAAATAATACCCATGTAAGAAATTTTGATATCTAAAGGTACCTTGTCCTTGAGAAGGAAATGATCTTTACTGGTTTTCCATGTTGTAACACCCTCCTCCCACATGTAACCAAGAAAGCGACCAACCAGGGTAAACATGTGATGAGAGGCTATTATATTGATATTCAACCTCCTCTGTGACCTTAAGGACGTGAAACTGACGAAAAAAAAATCCTACAGACCTTGTATAGCAACCACAATAGCCTTAGGAGGTAACCCAATCACCCAGGAATCTTACCCCTAGGTCACACTAACATTTTGAGCCCCTTTGAGACATAGCCTTAGGCATAACACTACATCTCGGGCCTCGCAGGCTATAGATGAAATCTTAACACTGCATGCTAGCAGTTAGGGCCCCAAATGCTTGGTTATGTGCCCAAGGCTCTGGAATTTGAAACACCTTTTCAGGCCCAGAGCCCAAGTCACTGTAGAGAACTTCATGAAAACCTAATTAATGATAAATAATTATACACCAATGATACAAAAGCAATCACATAAATAAGAACTCATCTGGATCCCTCTTATCTATGACAATAAATTTTTCAAACATGTCACAAACATTGAATCTACAGGTGGAAACATCAGATTTAAGCATAGGGGTATCATACTTATCTGAGAATTACTTAGAAGCATTGATCCCTTATATCATTTTCTACAATACATTCTATTTGACCATAGATACATTTTACATTCATTTACAATTAAAAACATGGATAGGGCCATACATCATCATTGATCAAATACATGCCTATAACAAGCATAATAACAAAAAAAGTACCATGGATACAAAAACAACAACAAAATCCACATAGAAACCAATAAATTTTCATACCAAATATCAAACGAATGATATCTTCATTAGTGAATGTAAAAACCAACCAGAGATGACACTTCCACTTTCCACTCGACCATAGATTGGTTGAGCGAAGTCTCTTTTCAACCAATCACCCACGTGCCATATTCCAAGCATGAATGTGGGATATCATCAAACACAAAAATAAAAATAAATCCATAGCTTACAAAGGCCAAACCACCTCAACCCTCAACCAATGATTCCACATCATGGTCAGACATCACAACCGTCACAGATTGGTCTCTATCCAAGCTTGTCCAGGGCTCCAGAGTGTTTGTTCGAACCAAGGCTCTAGGATTAGTAGCTAAACTATAGATTTTTCTGGGCTCCAAAGAGGTTGTCCAAATAATTCTCAAGGACTAGTAACTCAACCCACCTAGGGCTCCAAATATTTCCAACCAAGGCTCCACAACTAGTAAATGAACCCAACAATTATCCATAAAGCTCTAGAGCGTTTTTCCAACCTAGGCTTTAGGAACTAATAACTGAACCTAATAGCTAAAGGAATCATGATAACCAACCCAAAAAAAAATGAATGGAAATAAAACCACACCACCATTTCTATCTAGGAAATGGCAGGGCTAGGAAAATCCACGTGCATACAACATGCATGAAAAAATAGTTAGGAAAACATATATGAAACTCAATACCTACACTTAGAATTTGTTGTAGAAGTTTTTCCTAACATCCTCTTGCACTTTCCTGCTCTTCCTTTTCCTTATTGCTCCAAATCTCGAAGTAAGCTACACTCTCCAAGAGTGCTCTAAGAATACTCTAAGTGTCCAAGAGTATGAGAGAGAGAGAGAGAATAGAAGAGTGCCCCACCATAGAACTGAACAAAAGTTTAGCCCCTAATAATCATAATACCTTTTATTAATAAGTCCTATAGTTTCTTCATTTTCCATTATTTTCCTTCAATTTTCTCCTCACATGAAACATGTGACCTTTCACCTTCCTTTTATCTTAATTTCCATTATTTTCATATACAAAATTCCAATTAATGCCACTTTTCCTTTCCAAATCCTTTTCCATTGCCTTTTCCAATTTCCTTTAGCCATAAAAACTGAATGAAAACCATCTAGGGTCTTATTCCCACCATTTAGCTTGGAACACTTGTCCCATAAACCATGGTCTTATATATTTTTACATGGAGTTTTCACCAGGGTTGTTATATAATCACCCCCCTTGGGGGAACACCATCCTCGATGTAGTCACACACCCTCCAAGTTCCGCCGAAATCCGTCACCACCTTCCATGTAGTCACACACCCTCCAAGTTCTGCTGGAAAACCCATATCGGGAAGTCCATCCCTTGGCAAGGCTTCCTCACATCAAAAGATAAAAAAACCAAGGCATATCCCTGCATTGAAACCAACACACCGGTCATAGGCTATAGCATTCTCATGGAAATAAACAGACACTATTGGGTACCAATGTCCCACAATGGCCTTGTGCCAAAAGTGATTTTCCAAAAAATTGTTTCCTGTTTCAATTCCTTTTGTTGACATTGCTCATTCTTGTAGATGGCTTCATCCCAAACTGGGAATTACATGATTTCATGTACCAAGCACATAGTTTCCATTAGATTCAAAATAAATTTAAATAACTTCAAATCATACCTCATTTTTAGCCATCACTAAGGTACACTTGCACTCATATTCACTTCCTATCACAACAAGTCAAACTAGTGGTTTGATCAAATAATCACATATAAACATATCACATCTGGTTAGCTCAAAACACAACCGTCATAGGTCAAAATCATGAATCACATGCAGTCATCATAAACCATAATCATAAATCACATCTAACCATTATAAGTCAGAATCGTAGATCACATGCATAATAGAACTGAAATAGAATATCGATACTTATCCTTCATTAGTCCTTACTTCTGCCTTTTTTTATTTATGTACACACACTGGATCGATTTCGACACTCAGAAAACACCCAATGCCTTTTATTATATTCTAATCACATACACATACAAAAAGTATACATCACAACACATACACCCACATACGACCTACAATACCATAAAATACATGCACCCATGTCGACATACGACACATACACCTAAACCCATTGTACAATACAACACAATACATATGCCTACATTAGAATACAACACATACACCTACACTAGGTGTACAATACAACACAATATATATACCTACACCGACATATAACACATACACCTATACCCGGTGTACAATACAACACACCACATACACATACACAAAGTGCAACACGAAGAATACACATGTCATGATACCATGACTACACTGTGTACATACATAGTACAATATTCCTAGAACACAACATGTATGACATGAAAAAAATACCACATGTAAACCCATACCATATACACAACATGTACACAGTACCAACTGTACACAAAAGTACATGCACAACGTGTGCACAACATCACATGTACATGACACCACTACACAACGAGCACACAATGCAAAATGTACACCGCACCACCTATATAATGGGTACACAATACCACATGTAAAAAACACCACATGCACACATCATCATATGTACAAGCATGCACATAACAACATATGTACATATCACCATATGTACACCACACAGACAACAACATATGTGCATATAACTACATATAAAACATGTAGATAGAACCATAGGTACCCCACACTACATATCCAACAGCATAACACCATATTCACGCAACACCACATATCTAACATGCACACTATACGATATGTACACAACCTTGCATATCCACCATGTGCATAGCCCCATCTACACCTAGCACTGAATATGAAATATACACACAAAACCATATATACAACATGAATATAACATCATATGTACACAACACTACATATGTTACATGTAGACGTCACCATAGGTAGAATCACTGAATATACAACATGAAAAACATACACACAACAGTAGTACTACGCATCCATAGACCACACACAGACCCCACAAGCAACCTTGCTTCTAGTGTCTTTCCACTATCCAAGCTTATCCTAGCATGTCACATATAACACTAATTTCACTTCGCTGATGTACACTTCGACATTACCTGTTCATAACGTAAACATATAAATAATATAATCACATAATATCAAATCATATCCACATGATATTGGCCTCATATATTTTTCAGAGTTACTCTTCCCACTTGATTCCACATAAGACAAAGAACCTCTTGATGCCATTCACCTGCAAAAGAAATCACTCCTGCACAAGAATGATCCATGAAATCCCTATCATACAGTGACATAGATACATAGATACATACACATATATAATCATTAGCATAAAAAAATCATGATCCTATCAGACAACGACATAAATACACAAATGTATACACATAAACACTAACATTAAACAATCATGATTCGTGACAACCCTGTCAGAAATGACATAGATACATAGATACATACATGTATACATATATAAACATCGACGTAATCATGATCAAAACCTAAATACCAAATATCATAAGGTCAAGGTTAAGAGAGCTTCCTTTATTTGTGCACAACATGTGCAACATTGCGAACAACAATTCCCAACATATCCAAGGAATTTAACACCTCAGATCCATTTACTTTACCTTTTATGTTACCTTATCGCGACCGATATTCCACCATCCATTTACATAAATGGACCCAACCAATCCAACTGATTGTCATACTCTTAGCTTTAGCTACCCCTACTCATGCATCGAGCTTGACTTAGGTTTTACATTGGATGTTGGGTACCAAAAAGCTCTTCTCGATCTCCATTACTTTCCTATTTCCCCAACCAGTTCCCAATACTTGTAACATAAAAGGAAAAACAAGAAACAAACAAGAGGAAAACCCTAAAATCCCATAACCAGGGAAAATTTTAGGGGCTAATATTCATAGGTGGGCTAATTTTCCATGTTTTTCCCAAAAAAAGTTTTGCCAATTTCCATTTTTTTGAAAATTGATTCACCCAAATTTTATTGTATAAAATTATTTTACCCTAAAAATCGCCAAATTTTTTTATATACTAATATAAAATAATTATAAACCTAAATGTTTTTACAAAAATATCATCAAAAAATTTACAATTTACATATTGGGGACTTGTAAGATTCGCCAAGGTTTCTAAACTTTAAGATAAACTTCCATCCTTAAAATTTTCCCTGCCCATAACAATATGACACAACAAAAAAAGTGGAAAGGCCCTGCACCATACATAAAAAAAATTGCAAATAAAGCGGAAACAAATCATAAAATACCAAAATCAGAAGACTAGAAACAAACACCATGACTCAATCCCTCATGGATTCCCAACACTTCCAAAGGAAATTTCAACCTTAGCTTTCTTCATGATTTCATGCCAGTCTCTTTTTCCATGCAATACCTTTCATCATACTTCCATAAACACATAACTATGAGTGCATAAATAAACATAACAACAAGCTAGTTACCTCACCTTGTTTTGCCATGCATTCACACGTGTCAGTCATATGTATCAACATCAATACAACATACCTATCATTTGGAAATAGCCTTTTACCAAGACTAAAAACCATGTCATAATCAACAATCAACTCCCATTAATCGGTCATAATACATAATGATACAACTATCACATACTTACACTCAAGTATATACCATCTATCTGAGCACATATGTGTTATCACAACCATCTTAAAACATGATCATTCCTTCATGCAATATAATAGACACATATACTCATATCATGTGATTAATAAAACATTAAAAAAACTTGTAAACATAAGATGCTAAACATATCTTCTTGATGACGTGATAAAACACTCAAAACAATCAAGCACCAAGTATATGACATAAGAAAACTCATACCTCAATGTATCTCAATGGAGGTTATCTTCTCTACACAATCAATATAGACTAGCACAATATAGCTTTGCGACACCTCAACTCAAGATAAATAAGATTAGGATATCCATAAAGGTAGCCAAATATCATGTTCACATCATAAAATCATAAGCAATTGTCACTCATAAAAAATAATCACATATTCACAGTCAGCCTAGATTAGTACTATACAATATCAAAAATATATCGACTCATACATCAACGTAATAACCCTAACCTTCTGCAAAAGCCAGTCCAAAGAAATACGATACATATAACATCAATATCTTAATGAAATAACCCTAATCATCGAGTTACTAGCATATAACAAAAACAAGATGTATATCATTCTCATCAACAACATGTAAACTAATCATCAAGCTAACTATCATACAAAAACAACAAGTTAACCTATATCATACTCATAAACAACATATAACATAACTTACATAAGAAAACAATAGAAATGCATACCACCACAAGTTTCTATCATTCATGGCTATCAGACACATGTACATATAACAACACTAAGCAACTAGCATCTATAATGTATGTAACCATACCATTAATAGAATGAAAGGAATACTCATAACCAAAATGCATATAACAATACTTAACCTACATACCTACATGCCCAAAATCAAAACCTATATGTCAACATGCTCTTTCCTCGAAGTCAAATGTTGCAAATTCACATAACCAGTCATCCACTCATGAAAACATGTTGAGAACAACACTACCAACACTTCCATGGCGACACTACTGCCATCGTGGCCAACACAACATTGATGTAAAATGAACACACAGACCATAGAAATACTAAACACATATGCAACCAACATAAAAACATGACCAACACACCGCCCACCAGTCCAAGTGTTGAACCATGCTCTGTTGCCACTCTGTAACACCCTCCTCCCACATCTACCCAATAAAGCCTCCAACCAGGGTAAACATGTGACAAGAGGCTACTATATATATATTCCATCTCCTATGTGACCTTAAGGAAGTAGAACCAGTGGAAAACACAACAAACATACCCTTTACAACAACCACAACATCCCAAGGGGTAACCCAACCACTCAGGCATATTAAATATTGGTCAAAATAACATTTTGACCCCCTTTGAGCCATAGTCATAGGCATAAGATTGCATTTCAGGGGCTAGGAGGCTATATTTGTAGGAATCACACTGCATGCTAGCAGCTAGGGTCCCAAATTCTCAATTCTGTACCTGAGGCTTTGGAATTTGAGCAACCCTTTCAGGCCCAGAGACTAGGTCACTTCCAATAAATTCATGAAAAATTAAGGGATGGTAAGTAACAATAGGAAAACGATACGGAAGAAATCACATTAACAAGAACTCATCTGAACCCCTCATAGCCATGACAAGCATTTTTTCAAACATGTCACAAACATCGAATCTACAGGTGTAAATAAAAAATTTAAGCATAGGGGTCTAATACTTATCTGAGAAACACTGAGAAGTATTTCTCCCTTACATAATTAGCTGCAATACAATCTATTTGATGATAGATACATTGTACATTCATTTACAAGTAAAAACATGGATAGAGCCATACATCATCATTGATCAAAATCATGCTTATAACCAATATAATAACAATAGAAATACCATGGACACAACATAAATAGACTCAACATAGAAACCAATACATTTTCATACCAAATACAGAAGGAATTATTTCTTCATTACTGAATGTAAAAACAAACTAGATATGGGACTTCCACTTTCCACCCGACCATATATTTTCCTAGCCAAAAATCTCTTTAGAAATTCACCCTCGTGTCATATTCCAAGCATGAATGTGGGATGTCATCAAACACATCAATCAAAATCAATCCAGGGCTTCCAGAGGCCAAACCACATCATCCCTCAACGAGTGATTCTAACTCACAGGTAGACATTACAACAATCACAGATTGGTCTCTATCCACGATTCTCTAGGGCTCCAGAGCATTTTTTCTAGCCAAGGTTCTAGGACTAGTAACTCAACCCTACATGTTTCCAGGTTTTAGAGAATTTTTCCAACCAAGGCTCTAGGAATAGTGACTTGACCCACCTATGGATCCAAAGAGTTTGTCCAACCAAGGCTCCAAGACTAGTAACTCAACCCAATAGTTTTCCATCGTGCTCTAGAGCGTTTTTCTAACCAACGATCCATGAACAAATAACTCAACCCAAAAGATAAAGGAATCATGAGAACCAACCAGAAAAAAAATAAATGGAAATAAACCCACAACACCATGTCTATCCAAGAAATGGAAAGGTTAGGAAAATCCACATGCATACACCATGCATGTCAAAAATAGTGAGGAAAACATACATGCAACTTGGTATATGCACCAAAAATCTGTTGTAGATTCTAATCCCAGTGTACTCTTGCACTTGCATGCTCTTCCTTTTCTTCTTGCTCCAAATCTCCAATTAAGCAACACTTTCCAAGATTTCTCCAAGAATACTCTAAAAGTCCAAGAGTATGTGACAGAGAGAATAGAAGAGAGCTCCACCATAGAACTGAAGAAAATTTTAGCCCGTGATCCTTAGAAGCCGTTTTATTAATGATGCCTCTATTTCTTTGTTTTACATTATTTTTGTTCAATTTCCTCCTCACATGAAACTTGTGACCTTTCACCTTCCTTTTCTCCTAATTTCCATTATTTTCATAAATAAAATGCCAATTAATGCCACTTTTCCTTTCCAAAACCTTTTCCATTTCCTTTACCAATTTCCTTTAGCCATAATAACCAAATGAACACCCTAAAGTATGTTTTTCCCACCATTCAACTTGGAATTCATGTCCCATCAACCGTGGTATTATATGTTTGTACATGAATTTTCACCATGGTTGTTACACATGTATCTTGCATGGTCGTTTGAATTTCTACATTGATAAATTGTTTGTTGCTACTTCCATTGCTATTGATCCTTCCTCTGTTACTATTGTTCCTTTTCTCGTTTTTGTTCCTTTCCTATTTGTTGTTGTTTAACATTATCTTGTTGATTTTGTTGCCTTTTTGTTGTTGTATTTCTAGTTGTTTGTGCTATCCAACAACCTCGTTTTATTTTTTTTGTTGTTGATTCCATTAAATTCCTTTTCTTGGCCAATGGACCCTTTGACCTTTTCCTCTTTGAATTTGATTCCTCATTGATACTGAAGGCAACTCTGGCGAGAGGAGATACCTATTTTCCAAGAATTTCATCTACAATCTTAAAGCCCCTGTTAATCTTTAATATTGAGACAACTAATTATCTTCTCTTTCTACGTCATGTCTTAATGACACTACTTCAACTTGTACTCTCTCAAGGGGACATTTTAAGGATGGAAAATTATCTTGAAGTTTAAAAACATTGGTGAATCTCACTAGTCCCTAATATGCAAACTCTAAAATTCTGATTGATGTATTTTTAAAATTATTCAAATTTATAATTATTTTATATATACTCTTTATATAATTTTGGTGATTTTTAAGGTAAAATAATTTTATATTGTAAAATTTGGGCGAATCGGTTTTATAAAAAATGTAAATTGGTGAATAATTTTTTTGGAAAAGTCGTGGAAAATTAGACTACTGATGAATATTAGCCCCTAAAACTTTCCATTAGTCTCTCATACTGATCTTATTTCACATGAAGCTAATTTGTCAACCAGTCACTCAATCTACTGAATTTATCCTATTGGGATTTAAGATCAACAATAGTTTTGAAAAACATTTCATTCTCAAGATCGTAATTTTGTAATCACTCCTTCTGCTTGATATTTGCTTCTGATAGCTCCTTGGTCTCTTTAAGAGAAGATATAAAATTCTTCCTAAAATATATCCTTTCATTGAGATCTTTTTCTTTGCTCTTATAGGTGCTAGCTAAGCCACCACAAAGGTCTAAATTCCTCTTTGTGTCCACAGAATCTTCCACAAGATCAGAAGCATCCCTTCTTCATCAATACCAGGGTTACTGTTATTTTCTCCTATGGATGAGCACACACCAAATCTTTCTATATTTTATCCATGTTTTGTTCTTTCCTCTTCTTCAGAGGTGCCATCATTGACTATTTTTACTAATGTAGTTCTATCTTCACACGTACTAAATTCAGGGTTATCTCTATCTTCAAGTGTTTCACATTAAAACATAGATAATGTTTGATCTATTTCTTTGCATTTATCAAAAAATTATAGCTTACCCTCCAGGTAGCCTGACATCTCATCCAAGTATTCTTCTTCATACTCCTTGTAGTGATGATCAACAACTTATGCATTAGGATGAAGATCTTCAATCTTCCCAATATGTATTCTCTAGGATGATTTCTTATTCTTTTCTTTCTCTTATCTCTAGCAAAATTTGCACTTTTTGAGTCTTGAGAAACAAGGTTCATCAACATTGCAACTTGCCTAACATTTCATTTTTTTTTTCTAACAATGTCTCACTTTATCAAGATCTAATTTTGATAGCCATTTCATGATATTCGTCTTGGACTTTGTATTCAACTCATTCTTCTCTCCATGTTATACAAACAACCAAATATCTTCAGTGATGACCATTAAATAGGCTACCATTCTAATCTTCCAAAGCTCATAGTATGATCCATTAAAAAATGGAAACCCCTATGCTATCAAACGAACTTGATTATCCATTATTTTCCTTTTTATCTACCCTCAAATGATTAAGCTCTTCCTGCAGGAACCAAGCTCCGATTCTAATTTTTGGGAACAATGTTAATGCTAAGAGTGAGGTGGGGGGGTTAAATTAGTATTAAGGACAGCTTTAACTTTTATTGCTAATTTATATTCAATATTCAAATTTGGAAACCATCATGTGAGAAATCACAAACAAATCATAACAATAACAAGCCAACAATAGATAAGCATGCAAAACAAGAGTAGCATACACATAGGAAAACGAGTTTTAAAGTGTATTTATGCCCAACAATGACAAAAATCAACATTTGGTAGCCAACAGAGTGAGAGCCCCAAATTATACTTTTTTCTATTGGGAATGGTGGTTCCAACTGGTTCTGATGAGTCCAGTTACCACCTCAACCTTCCTGGTGACTTATGATATATATAATGACTAATAAAAAATATAAGAGATATAAAATTTACCCTTCTATATATCTCTTGCAAGAAAGAAACCCTTAATATTAAAAAATGGATGGGCCAAGACACACTAGAGTTTTCTCCTGCAGAAGGAGTCTTCTAAAAATGCAGTGAATCTATTCTAAATGAAAATCTATTCTAATATGTAAATTAAATAAAATAAATCATAATTCTATCTTGATTAGGAATATATAGATATGGTCCCAACAAGCAACAATATAGTAAAGTTTGGACTAGATTGAATTTAGAATAAAAAGGGAATCTAACAGGCTGAAGAAATAGTTTCGGGACCTATCACTAATTCACATAAATATGAACATACAACCATGTGATATTATATATATGTTGCACACATATCTTAACTCGAATAAAAGGAATTCAAAATTAGTGACATGACTACATTAAGGAAATAGTTCTAGTAAAAGAATCATGATTAAAATAAATATAAACTTCTCATTAATGTGCTAAATTGTTAACAAAAATAACATTGATATCAATTCATTGTTAAACTTGATATCAATTATATCAAACAAGAAAAGGCAGTTTTTCATTGATTAAATAACCATATAATTAAATTGAATTTGCAGTAGTGAAAAACACATAAATTAACACTTTTTTGGATCAGTAATTGAAACAAATTGAATTAAAATGAGGAATTGAATTAAAAGAAGGATAACAAACAACCTTCAACCTTGACGATAGCATACAAAAGTAGTAGATCTGATCAAAACTCTATGAGTACATGAAATACTCAAAAAAATTCATGATAGCATGTATTTTTAAGAGCTCAGATACATCTCTTTAAAATATGGTCCAAAAGATATCTAATTCTATACATAATTTAGACCTCTATAGTAGTGTAAAGATCCATATTTTTATGGACAATTGGAAACCTTATCTCCTTCTCAATATACCTATTTATAATATTTTTACAAAATGAAATCTAAAACAAGAGAGCTATTGATAAACACTTTTGCTCCAACAATTTTCAGCTGAAGAATTTCCTTTTTCCTTTTTGTTCGTGCAATATCTTTTTTTTTGTGAATTTGGTAGTGCCTCTCTTTTTCTATTTATATTTGTAAAGTAGGTTACAAAATTATAAACTTTAGTCTATAGCCTCAACCTGCCCATAGGAAACCAGGTCTGTTGGCCATCTCAGTGCATAAAAAGCAAACTCAAACTGAAAAAGTTTCATTCTTCTACATCTAGCATGAGCTATCTGTTCTACTTCCGAAATATCTACATTCTGAGAAAATAAAATGAGTCCATATAAGTCCGATAATAGCATAAAAACACATAATTAAGAAAATAACTACTCTTCAAATGAAGAGACAGGAGCTGGAGCTTTCAGTGTTGATCCTGGCATGTCGACTTGCTGTAGTTGCTGGAGCTGCTTCTCCATGTGACCAACTCGATCATCCAATCTACTAATTCTATTAGTGGTCTGGTATTGAGTGATATTAATATGTTGCAGCTAATCCTGCATGTGCTGCATCATGTCCAGCAGGCGGAGTTCAGTCTTTGTTGGGTCATGTTCAACGTGACTGGGATTAATACTCTGAATGGCCTTTGCTAGAAGGCTCTTTAGGATCCAATACGTGTGAATGGTATGCTGAAATAGCGTGAGTCGACCCCTGGTGTTGCCAGGATCGGTGATGAAATCCAAGATTTCTGCCTCTGTTTCATTATCCTCCGGGTCTGTCTCGATGTCCCGTTCCCATCCTCTAATTTCTTGACGAACAGTTGTTGAATTCCCCATAACATAGTTTGCTACCAAATTCTCTAGAATCTCTAAATTTGATTTCCGTCCACGTTTCTTTGGTGTTTGTTCATATTGGAATTGTTTCCCTTTGGCAGACTAAGCATTTGACCGATGCTTCCCCATAGTCTCTAAACACCTATATTGCAATACAAACCCGACTGAGTTGTGTGGCCGACAGATTGAAGAATGCTGGCCTTCCTCCTCGGCTGTGTCCAGACGCTTGCATGCAAAGAGCGATGCGTGAACGAATGGAGAGGGGAAGGTGAGCCACTTACCTTAACTAAAACATTCCTTCTGCACCATGAAAAGCCATATTGGCATGCCTAAAACATTATTAAAGGCCGATCTTTCATGCACCTCCATAGCTGTAATTCCAATGCGCCATTATGAAGTGTAAGTGTGCGAAGGACAAACAACCGCCAGCGTTCATTTCTTATGACGCTCTTTTGGATAGGTGGACACCCCAATCGGGGGGCTTGTTCATGCAATATCATTGCCAACTTTCCAACAAATTTCCCAATTGAAAATTATATTTGATAAACTAATGAAAATAAAAGAGAAACGATGATGTTATTATTTTTTTATTTTGATATTTTTTGGGAAAATTGATAATTCAAAATTAATTCACAACAACAAATCATTTTGGGCAAATCAAAATGCTTCAAAATAAATCCCAGAATTGATTTTTTGTTGCAATTTTGTAACCTTCACTTCTACTAATCTTTTGGAGTGGTTAGTGGCCAAATATTGTCCTACAACCACCTCCACCTCCAAATACTTCTTCATGGAATTAGATTTCCAACAAGCTCTTACTTTCGTCATTTCACTTAGTATAACTGAAGATATCAACCTCCAAATTTTGAGTCATAAACATCAATTGCTTGCTGAAAAGTTCTGGACATTTTATTGAATTTCTATTTTTTATTGATTTTTTTTTTTTAATAAAAACTGAAATTTAAAAATATTAAAATCTATTTTAATTAAAGTAAATAATATTGAAAATAAACAAATTCAAAAAAATAATAGATAAAAATAAAAATTTATAAAACATAAACCAAAATATATGAGAGCATTTAGGTTCACGCTTTTCAATCTTTGATAAGGGTGCTACATACAAAAAGAAAGTGGTAAGAAAACGTGGGATTGAGCCCATGTGGAAGGACTAGGACCACCTTCTCAATATATATATATATATATAATATGAAGTATACGTGAGGGATCTTAGAAGAAATATTTGAATCACCCTGCACATTTCTTACAGGGAATTAAAGAGCCAAGGTTTGGTAAAGATATGGAATTTGGTTAGCTAGGAGATATGATCATGGAAGAAACTTCCCAAAATCCCCCTGAGGTTTCTTCCGAGGAACCTTGGGCTCCTTTCCATCTACCCATTTTTTAATATTTTTATATTATTTAATTAGATTATTAAATTATTTACAATTTAATTAAATATAATTTAGTTAATTGACTACAAAAATAAGTATTTACAAATAAACTAAATTAAATTAACCAAATTAATATACATTAACTTAATTTATTACAAATAAATCAATTAAATTGAAATTATTTATATTTTATAAAAATTAATATAATTAAATAAAAATTTGTGAATTTAATCCCAAACAATTAAATTCAACTAAAATTTGAATGATGATAATTTATAAACCGTCAGTTTAGACTTAGTCAAATTTGAGCCTTTGGGGTGTCATCAATAAACCACATGATTTGGAACAATCAAATCAAAAATCGTAGAAAAGAAAAAATATCATAAAATTACCAATTTAATATAAGAGTGATTTAACAAAACATTACATGAAGGGTCCACACAATTTTTCGCAAAAAAATATGGTGGGTTGGGGGGGGGGGTGAAGGAGGGTGGGGTTATGGCCACAACAATTGGTAACCCATGGGGACGAAGAAATTATCTCTAACTTAGGTAATGCAACAAATTTTTTCCAAATATCGAAAATAAAGCTCTACAAAACTTTCTCGCACATGGCACCATTTCGAAGTGTCCCACGAAAGACAAAATTAATGAAAAATGAGCTCTTTAGGATAAAAGTACAAGGATGCTCAATTTTAAGGCAGTGAATCCAAATATAGGGAATATTTATTTCCTTAAGTTTTTTCATCATTTGGTATTAAGGATAGCTAGAAGGTTTTAAATATTAGCATGCATCTATTAGATATGAAATTGCCTCTTTTCTCTTGACATTGGTTCATTTTCCGCAAGATTTTCTAGTAACCTGATGAAAATATCTTAGTACCATGTATGCATGGACCTGATGATAGCAAGCTTGTTGAGTACTCCTATTGGTTTGCACATAGTTCTGACACATATGTGCTTTCAAATCTCTTTTTCCACCCTTTTTATTAGCATATTAGGAGAATTTCTTTTGGCAATTTGGTGAAATGAGTGGGGTGGTATGAGAGGTTTTATGCTCAAGGAAATAAATGTGACAATACTTGAGTTTGACCCCACTAGTCTTCTATTTATCTACCAAATTAGAGAATTTTATATGTGAATGGCTATGGGAGGTATTCAAAGAAAAAATTGAAGACAATTTGTTTCTTTATAAAGTTTATCTTATACCACATGAATAAAATCTTGAATGTTCCCCATGGTTAATGGTTAATGCATGAGAAAAGTAAAAAATTAATATAGATGACCTTTAGGTAAATAAAATCCCATTGCAAAGTGGAATTCAATATTTATCTTTTCATGCTAACCAATGTTACATAGAAATATTTCCCCATTTAAATTTCAGAAAAGAAAAAAAAAACACAAAATCCAATCCAAAAGTGAAAATGAGATCAACACACATTAAAGATTGCAAATGAAGTAAGAAAATGCAAACCTAAAGGAAAATATAAATCAAAAGACAAGGTTTAAAATAAAGTTAAACAAGACAATTTATGAAAGTATATCTCAACAAACTAGAGAAAATAAATAAAGTGTGATTTACTTAAGTTGAGATATTATTTAATTATGTCTTTTCTACTTGTAGCGAATTGAGTTTTTTATTTAAAAAAAAAACTATGAAAGCTAGGAAAAAATAAACATTAGAAGATGAAGTTAAATCATATATCCCTCGTTTTAAATTTTTCTTGTTCCAAAATCAAGACTCAATTAAAATATTTAGCAAGGTTTGAATGAAGGAAAAAATAAAAGTTCAGAGACTCCTTGATTTGGCTTATTTTCATTTTGACAAGTATCATAACTTCTTTGCTTAGACCAAAAGAAACCAAAACAAGGTCAGTGAATTCCACTATATTGGAAAGTAGGGATGTTATATTTTGAATGAAATTGTGGAATACCTGTAAAAGAAGAGCTTTAGATCAATAAATACTAAAATAAACACTAAGACTAAAATGAAAATGAAAACTAGAAAAATATGAGCATAAGCATATGGAATTTTCCCTTCGAAAATTATGGTTATGATTTACCTTAAAACATCTTGATATTCTCCAAATTAGAGGATTTAAGGAAGTAATCTCTTCTTATGATAAAAACTAAAAATTTGAGGAAATTGCACATTAATTAAATTTACATATTCCGAAGATCATCACTATTAGTATGAAGATTTTTACATTGTGTACCAAAAACCCTCACTTTAGTTACTCATGACAAATAAACCTAAGAATCGTGGATAACCTCCTAATTATCTTCATATATGAAAAACAAATGTTAGAACCGTACAATAAATGACCGGAAAATATAACAACACATAGTACTACATAAATAAAAGAGACCCAATCGAACACAAAATGATTTTATTATTATTAAAATAGAATAAGATTAAATACACCTAGTGAGGAGAGAATATAGATTTATATATACAATGCCACACTTTGTGGGATGGGTTATTTTCTACCCTGGACTTCAGCTACAACTCTCTCTCTCTCTCTCTCTCTCTCAATCAATGAAGTGAGAAAAAAATAAATGATTGTGGCTTGAACTTAAAAGTGGGAGCTCAAATGATGTAGGATGATAGTGACGATGATGAAATGGTCATGTGTCAAGAGTGAGCTGAAAACCTCTCTATTTACAATAAAATATTAGGAAATATGTAGATTTAGAAAAATAATAAAAAATTATTAGGCGAAATGAAGATCTAGTCATTAGGAATATTTTTTTACATTTTAGAGAGAGAAATATTATTTTAAAGTCTTAAATATATTTATTTACTAAACTAACACAAAAAATAATCATTTATTGAGTTAATTTAGAAAATGGTTAAAGCATTTAACAAGTAAATAATGATCTAATAATTACTTTAAGAAAATATGGACAAAGTGAGTTAGAGATAATTACTAAATAATGATTTAATAATTATCTCATGAGAGAACACTGGAAAAAATAAGGAATAATAAATGAATAATGATTTATTATATTTTCTTGTACGATTCAATCAAAAAAATAATCATTCAATAACAATTTAATAATTTTTTTGAAAGAATAACAAATAAGTAGATATTTCTTTAATTATTCTTATGGGTTTTGGGTTTTAATTAGAAATATTTTAGGAAAATGGTTCTCTAAATTATTTCCTAACGACAACATGTATTTTAATGTGTAAAACCCATACAATATGGTGTATTTAGATCAACCTAATAGAAAATGGCTAGGTGATCAATTTATAGGTGATAACACATTCCCCCCTCAATGTATGAGTGTTACTGTTAGGTCATGTTGTCCTTGGGAAGAAGACGCTCAAAAATGTGTGCCTAAATCAATTTTAGATCCTACGTGAACTATTGTTCCAAGTTATTTGGTGTCAACGCGTTATTTGATTAACCATCCTAGTGTTTTACCTGAGTGTCGTTTCCTCCTAAGTTTATATTTTCTAAGTTTCGCCACCTTATGCATAAATTTTTTTGTGTTATCTTATCCAAAAATAGGTGAAGACATAACTTTTCTTGACTTAGTAACTATCTTTTTTTCACTATGCAATACACACACAAAAGAGAGAAAAGACACTTTGTTTGAGTAAAGCACACTCTAATATGACGAAGAGTTGTTTCCTTGTTGAGCGCAGTCATCCAGGTTGAATAACTACGCCCTACTGAAGCACACCCCTTACTACTCAATTAAAATTCCCTCCACTTGAGCACACTCGTTTGACTCAAAGAATTTTACCCTTTTCAACTCATGCATACACTTTTCTTGTTGCATGTGGGTGCACTCCTAAAAAATTAGAGTCCCGCTTCACTTCACTTACCTAACTCATTCACCCATCGACAAGTGGCGTTCATGCATGGAATGGATTTGCATGCAATCTATTTATAATCAACTTAGACAATCGTTCTTTCACATAATAATTCTCATCGAGGTTGAGCACAATTCTTTGAATCAAGGAGCTCTTTAGCGATGTACATTCCAAGTAATTTTTTCATGCCGATTATATTTCTTTTGTTTGATGTTTTTATAGTCAATCTTCCATTATTTGGTTGTGTTTCACTTTTTATTAGCCCATTATCTTCAGTACAATTGTTAAATTTTTGTTGCAGGTTGTAACTCTTCACATTATGAAACTCTTCGTGTTATATTCATGATTGTGACAAAATATATCAATATCGCATATCCTTTCTCTTAGTGTTTTAATAATTTTATCTTTTGATTGAACTTGTTCTAGAGCCATTTCAAGCAAGACCTCACTTCTAGAAGTGAATCACTGATTATTTCAGAAAAATGCACCCAAAAAACAAGTTTTCCTCTTGAGCGTACTCCTTTGGCACTAAGAACTATGCCTCCTTAAGTGCATGAGTGCACCCTGAAACCACAAGTGCTTTCCCCTCCACGCTTCAATTGTCTACCCTCCTCCCTCTTTGTCCCACTTGAGTGCATGAGCTCACTATGAAGGCCTGAATCCTAACCCCTTCACCCCTTCCGTGTGCGCCCTTATTATTTTGTTGCAAATTTCTTTCTTGTAGAGGTGACCATGTACTGTAATTGATAGGATTATACTCTCAGCTACACTTGATGTATTTTTTAATATTATTTACTAAGTTATTACTTGTGCTAGATCGAATATTTCATAAATATAATCTTTGGCAACATGAGTGTTCTTCTACGTGCAAGTGTTCTAGCTATTAGTATTAAACCTCTATCATCATTTGTTCCAATTATGTGAACCCTCTTCTTATCGAGCAACCTCAAAATAATCTTTAGAAGAAGGAACTGAGGAAGTGGTAGAAGTTACAAATCCTACCATTCCTATTCTTACATACACAGTGCTTTATAGACAAATATATTAAGGTCACGTGGAAATATATCAATGACATATTCCTGCAGAATAATTTCCCTTAATATTTGGAATATAAGGAAATATACATCAACAGTAAATGGTCCAGGATACATGGGATTGATGCAAGTTCCCATTCATAGGTAACTAAATGAATTTTATAAAACATGGATGATTAAGATCTGGTGCTTCATAGTGAAATTTGTGGTCAGATTGCCACCTACTATGGAGAGGACATGTAAAATTATTACAAGATGTTGAAGCGCACAGAATCTTCCAATAAAAATTTCTGGACTAGATGTGCTAATATTTACACAAGTGATATCATCAAGTCTTGGTGTTGAGATTTGAAAAATTTTGACATCGACCATCCAAATTTTACCAACTAATATTTTGAGGGAGGTGTACCACTAACCTATATCCATGTGTTGTAGTCTGCAAGGGCGGAATAACACTGAAGTATTTTAAGAAAATTGGATATTTATACTCAACTGGATTTTCATGCGTGGAAAATTATTCAATTAAGTAGATATACTTTCTTTTGAGTTGGAGTGTCATGTTGGGAAGGCTAAAGCATATCCATGGAAAAACCAGGCACCAGAGTTTTATATGTCAAAATTTATATTGGATGGTGTCTTTGCACAACATGTATTCCTAGGGATGTATTGGAATTGAACCCCACAACATAGGGTGTTTTCAAATTTGAGTTTCTGAGGGGCATATGACAGATTGGTAGAGCAATCAGATTAATATTTAAAATGATATATGAGACTTATCTTCCTTGCATGGCCAACCAGGTGAAGGAGTCATTACCTTATATCACAAATTCAATTGTTGTGCAAGAAGGTACATATATAATATTATTTGGATGTCAAATTTCTCATCATATTATGCTCACAAAATGTGACTAACAAGGTGGTATTGCAAGACATTTCTTATGAGTTGAATAAATGGTTGCGAGGAGTTCTTCTAACAAGGAATAAATTCCATTGTCCCACTTTCCCTTTGAGGATCAGAACGTATGAGCTAAATAATGACAAGGTGGAAAAATCTGAAATACAAGATCTAGAGTTCTTACACTTTCCAGTCAATAAATTTCATGGGTATTACCCGAGAAGAGTGTGCAAGAAACATTGTGACTAGATTAGCTTTGCATGGGGATGCACATCATAGGATGGAAAAGTAAATAATTGGTACAATGCATTAAGAAATACACACCCAATAATTGAATTTGGTTCCCCCTAAGTTTCGACAGCTCAAGATGTATAGGTACAAGAATAACCATAAGTAATTTCTCAAGTAAATATTGTGGTTCCCAAGAAAATGATCAAGGGTGATACAACGATCAAAAGTAGAGAAAATGGAAATTTGGTCCATTGAATAACGAAGCTATTTAAGATTAACATGGAAAGAGAGAATTAGAGGAAAAGATGCAACATGAAGAGGATAAGAGGAAGCAAGATGAATTTCTCAAAAATAAACATGAAGAAGAAGAGGAACAAAGGAGAGTTGAAGAAGAATACAAATTGAAATCACAGGAGGAGGAAGCAAAAAAATTGTTGGGGGAGAAACATATGACTCAGGAAATAGAAGAATAATTGTAGGAAGATGATTCCATCCATACCATAAATGATGAACCAGGTTCTTTAGCATAACCGCCTCTTACTAGTGGCCATCTTCCATTTGATGAGATGGAAATCACACCTCCACGATATGACATGGTAATGGATGTATTTAATTTCAAATTTGATTAGGTGAGGAAAATGATCGTGCAACCAAGGGAAATATTCTTCCCAAATGATCCTCGTAATTTGGTCTATATATCCACAGAAAATGTGATAACCAAAAACAGTAGGAGGAATCCCCGAGAGATTATGGTAGCTAATGTTTCTTTTGCTAAAACAACACAAGTTAACTCAGAGTATATTTTGAATGAGAGTGAATGAGGGAGGAAAGAGTTATTTTTATCAAATAAATTGGTAGAACACGTCGCTGTAGAAAAATAGCAACTATATTCCCAAAAATTCAACACATCAGAATGGCAGTCAACCATACAGGAGGAATTGGGACCAATGGAAAAAACCATGGCATAGTTGTATGAGGAAATGATGCTTCTCCATGATGTAGTGGCTCCCCATGTAGGTTTAAAAAATAAAGCACAATAAATGTTAAATATCCTAAAGATGTAAAATATATACATCGATCAAATCCAGAAATCGAATGGAAAATATCCAAATGATTTGCAACAGTTGGTTAGAAAGGATAAGATTGCTACGAAAGTAGATAGAGTACACCTAAGACTCTAGAATCATAATTACATATCTTGGAGAAATATCCTTCAGTGGGACTAGTGGAACCACTTTCCTTTAGTGGGACCAATTGGAGAGATAATATGTAGGGAATTGATGTTACAAAAAGAGAAAGTATATTGAGAAAATCAAGCAAACATCAGAACAAGAAGGCTTTGATATCACTAAAGACATTATTCTACAATATGTCATTCCACTAGCTGAATCTCACATGAAACTGTCATGGCTAAGGAATAATGTTCAATCAAGCCCCAAATCCATATTAATAGAAGCAATAGAGGTGAATATGCAGTTTGCAATAGACTTGTCAGTCCGAATAAAATTTATTGCTACAAATTTAAAAGCAAGGCATCCATATATTACCAATGAGCTCTGTGATGAAGAAAATTACTTATCTATTTGAAATAATTTTGTCATATTATTAGTTTTTTTCTTATATAGCCACCATATTATTTGTAATTTTTTTGTTTAATAAGATTGATGTGATAAATTCCAATAGGCAGATGTGAAATGTAAAATTTCATGTGTAGAATATAAAAGGTTGTGTGGAAGCCCATATGTCATAGAAGTTGAATAGTCATGAGGAAACTCAAAAATCATTGTTATTTTCCATAAATAGCTTCCAATAACTCAAGTAAAGGCTGATATTATTAGATATTGGCCTTGGGTTCTCTTGAATTACATAAGAGGTAAATTATTCCTTGGAGAATCAAGTCATGACCTTGTCTTCCATTACTGGATCTACTATTTCACCAATGTAACAGTGTAGTTGTAGCCTTTCATTTATAATTAGAAGATCTTCAAGACAAATGTTATTCATGGATGTATAATGAATGTATTTAGAATATTCTTGGTATATTTGTGGTATATTTTTGCATAATACATACTAATATTAATTAACTATTTCATTTCTTAGATATGGATATTTTTGAATACGGTTGTTATGCTTTTATGATAGTTGTTATCTAGTGATCTAATTTTTAGGTAAATCAACAAAAATTTTAATTTCACTCGTAGGTATCCCTTAGCATAGTACTATTACTTCCCTAACAGGTGGTTTGATTCCCTTTACTAGATGTGGAAGCATCTTGTGCATTCGACATTTGGTATCACATAAAGACTACATGCTTACTCTCCCAAAAGGGTGTTTGTGATATCCTGTGTATCTGTTGTAACCAAGGCATACCTCTAAAACCTTCACAATGTTGGCCACAGCATATAGTCGGATGGGACTCCTACAACAATTGGTGTGAGGTGTAATTGGGACCTCACACTAGGGAAATTTCCTGCACGTTGGTGGTATCCAAAACTATCGATATTTTGGCACTAGAAGGATGGATAAATGAAAATCTAAGCCCGTGAATTATGTTAAAATATCTTACCTTTAATGGCTTCATCTTAGATCATACTCCAGAGGATTTGTTTCGAATCCTTAGATCTTTCAGCCCCCATGGAATTTTTACAGAACTTGTCACATCTAAAATTTGATGGCAATGGTACAAAAACAATCATCTATTACATGATTTATTTTGTTCATATTTTTTTCGAGTGGTGTTTATTCTCAAGATATTCTTGCAAGGTTGTTCCCCCTTATATTGGATGTTCATGCTAATTACTGGTTTTATTATTTACTAGTTTCTTTTATCTCATATTTTAAGAATTTAAATAATTATCTTTGTCACGTTATCAATAAGTATGAATGCTAATATTTTCTTAATGAAATCAGTCAACTTATAATGGAATTGCATGAATCTCCTACACATTTTTCTAACCGGTTTATTCATCTTTGTTATGAATTTCCAAATGCGGATGTGGATTGGAAATTTTTGGATGAAAGGTTTCATTTCTTACTGAGGATTTCAAGATAATATTTTGAATTAGAGTCATGCACCCTTGTCCAAAAAGAATTTCAACATCCTGAAGAATATTTTTATGATTGTTTTTTTCCCTGTCCCCCTCCTTTTGATATTTCATGTGTTGGGCCTATGCTGATTAGTAAGCCAGAAGATCAATTTATTAATGAGGAATTAATTTTTCTTTCACATATTTCTCTAGATGATGATTTTCCTGATCGTATTAATCAATCATCCTTGAATATCGATAATCCCCTTATCTATATTACACCCATTAATCAAGTTGAATCCTTGAAGAACCATGATCCCAATCATTTCCTTTTCTTTTGAATTGTATGGTGATGATTTTTCAAGTTTCATGGATGAATATTATTTCCCAGAGGAAGATTCATATTTCTAGAAGTTAAAAATGGAGTCTGATGTGGTTATTGAAGATTTCGTCAAAGGTATATCTCCTTTTTATCAAGAATATGACATGCTTATTATTGAGTATTTTTTGGGTAATATTGAAAATCTATCTAATGAACCTAAATTGCCTTATGAATATTTTTATGTGAATGATAATTTTTTATTAGACAAGAAATTGACCATGACTTCTTAGTCAAGCTCTCAATATTTTCAGAATTCGATGTCAAGTCCACTGATTAGGACACTTCAACACACGTTGATGGTTATGTTAGGTTCCTATCACCCCAGATGTATTTTTGATTTTGGTCAGTTTAATATTTTCTTGCAGAATCTTGTCATTATTTTCATATCATGGGATGTCGGTTCTCTCTTGAGGGATTCTCTCTTTTTACATGTGCAATTTTTAAACCATCAAGGTAGAATTCTTAATCATACTTTTAAAGTTCAATTGTTGGATACCTCTTCATGAAAATCCATTATTTGTGATGTGGAAACAAAGAATGATCTCAATGGTTGTCAAATCCTTAGGTATTACATCTATTTTGCGTCATTCGTTGAAAAATTTAACTCGCAATATATCACTGATTGTGGTCAAACTATCGGTCATGATTATAATATGGATTTTTATTTGGTAAATATTTCTTGCCAAAGTTTTCAAAAATGTTGTTTCCATGATCCTCTTGTTGATTGGCTTGAAGAATCCTATCAATTAGGACCCATGTCTCATGGCATGTTCTTTCATGCGTTCACTAGAGTCTTGTTTGGTTGTGAACCTAGGAAATGTTGTTTTTGTAGAGTTCTTTGTTTGATAGAGAAGTCAAGTGCATCACACCATTGCGCTTGCAATTTTTTATTTTACTTTTCAGTGCAAATGTTTTGTTTGTTTATATTTTGCACGACACTGTATCTCACATTGATTTTATACGCACACATATTTCAACTCAAAAGTCGGGAGAAACTTATATGGTTGCGCTAGAGCTTCGATTTCACTTAACCTAACCCTGTAACTATTAGCTTAGGTTAGGATAGGTTGCATTTAGTTATATGTACTGCATATTTTTTCTTTTGTGTTTTCTATTTTTCACACTTTGTGTTTTTGGTTCTAATAGTTCTTGCATTAAAGCTAGTTTTCAGCTTCAAGGAAACATGCATAATATTTTTTTGAAGGAAATTTATCGTAACATGAAATCCTTAGCTTATCTATTAATCTCTTCTATGATTTGGTTTACATATGAAAATTCAATGATTTTTGAATTGAAAATACAATGTTTTTGCTGGGAAACTAAAAGAAAAACCATGGTGCTTGTATCTATTTAGGATTCTCATTCCTTGCACATGTATGTTTGTTAATAGCGTTTTTCTTTCTTGTCTATTTGACTAGGGTAAAAATTTTAGTGACACCTGTCTATGAAGCAGAAACAGTTTCTACTATCAATAATTTGGGATCCCTCTTCCACCTAGTAATATAAGAGTGATTAGTTCATATCTATTTATACATGAACATAAGAAAATAAAAAATAAAAAAATAAAGGGTGAAAGAAGCGAAAGGATTCCTCCATTTAGAGGTGAAGCAAGTGACTTCACTAGGCTACTATCCAGGCTTGCTGGTAGTGAAGAAAAACTTGTGTTCTTGAGGTGACTCCATTCGGGTACTGTCTAGGTCTGCTGGTGGATGAGAAACACCAGAAATGTAAGACTCATACTCTGATTATATTTAACTCTCCATTATATACTACCCTTATTCTCATTGAAAGGACTATGCTACAACTTGCTTTGTTATACGTTATTCTAAGTAAGGGAGCGAAGGAGATTATAGCTTTAACTGGGTAGGGTGGCGAGCCATGGTGACTCATTGATTGAATCAATAATTCTTGGAAAAATCAGAATTTGTTCTTAAAGTAAAACAAAATTTGTAATATTCTAAAATTAGCTTGCAGCTAATTGAAAAATATAAATTTTCTTTTGTCATTTAGATATATGAATAAGAGAGATCCATAAATCTCTTTAGTAGGAATAAAATCTCTCTTAATGTGAATAGGGATCATCTTAATAGATGGATAAAGAACCCTCATGTGTGAACAGGGGTTGGAGGATGTGGACAAGGTCAATGCTGACCAAATCAATAGTGCTGGTATGGAGGGAGTGGATAATGAATGAGAGAAAATGCAATGTTAATGGGAGGAAGTCTCCATGAGAGTAAGTCTTTAATGAGTGGGGCCCAAGGTGAGAAGGCTCACAATGCATATAAGGAAGGGGAGGGTAGCCATAGAGGGTATGTTTTTTATTATTGATTTTTTGGTTTGTATGACTTCTTTCACTCTTCAGCTGTTTAGCAGAGTCTGTTGTGCTGTTTAGCACAAGGGTGTTCCCAAGTGGGAATCCCACACTCATCCTCAGGGAATTCAATTGCCCACTCAAGAGAGGTTTGTGAGCTACATATCCACATTTTGGAATTAGGCCAAGTTTTAGTCTTCAGCTACAACACAGTTTCTTGTAGAGTTGTGTCGTGTTGTAGGGCAGGGGTCGTGGAGGATTGATAAGGTCACTTTCTGTGTCTATTTTTTAGTGGAGAGGTAGCCTTTCCATTAGAAGGCCAACAAGGAGGGTCTTGGAGAATAATTTCATCATTTGGCATGAGGCCCAGCTAAACACCTCCTACAACAAAATTTCCCTCAAGGACTAGGTTATTTCAGAGAGCATATGCAGAGGAGATTTCAATGCTTCATTTGGACGGTTAGATCTTCAGTGTAGGGATTAGCCTTTCATTTGGACTATATATTGGAGGAGTTCCATACATTTCTATATTAGTTTCGGTCACCTCCTTCCAGTTATCCAGTTGCAACTGCTATTCATCCCTAGGGCTGCGTTTTGACATTTTTTATTTTGGGTATTTATGGAAACCCTTTCTCGGTTGCCTTGGAAATGTGTTTGGGAGCCTAGATATCTACTCCCGACACTTTGTGAGCCATATATCAACAGATACTTGTTATTACATTTTCTATTTGCAGTTATATCCACTAAAACTACATATTGTTAGACTCTGATATTATTGTATAGTTGTTGTTCGTCATTTTTCATGTACTTGGTCTATTGAGGCTTGTCTTGCCTAACTTGAGTGTATTTTTCCTCAATATCTTGTACACATTATGTTGTTATAGTGTTAGTGTGATGGCTATATGATTTTATTACATTCATGTGTTAATTTATCACTGTTATTTCCATTATTTTGTTCTATATTTTTGTCTTTTCCATTTTGGGATATTACAGTGGTATCAAAGCATAATCTTGGCTCAACTTGTGTATTTTATCCAATATGCTATCAGAAGAATAAGAATAATAAGAAGAAAAATAAAAAGAGATCTAAAATGATGGAAAGAATGATTTTTGCCGCATATATTTTCAGATCTATGAAGGACCTCTCCAAGGAGGTCAAGAAAATCGGAAGGGAGACATGCAATGAGACCTCAAGAGGGTTTCAAGATGAGGAAGGTCCATGCACTTCCTATCAGCAACAGAAGAAACCTATATTGCATAGAGTTCCAAAGGAATCCACTATGTCCACTTTCTTTGAAGAGGAAGGTGAAAGGCATGGAGATAGAGAAAACTTAGATCATGAGATCCTAAGTGAGTATCTTGTGGAGTACAAGTCTTAATCAAGGGCTTTCAAGGAGAATCTAACTCTCCATAAGTTTATTCAAATCAAAGAAGAGAGGAGACCTTGCAGAAATAGTAGAAGAAAAAAATACAATAGGTTTTTATTGTCTAATTTGATGGGTCATCCACATGCACTGCAACGGCTTGGAGAAGGAAGTTAGATGCATTCTTCCTACTACATCTAGTAGTAGAAAGAGAAAATGTTGAGATTGCAACACTGCACCTTGAGGGTGAAGCAAATATTTGGTAGTTTAGCCATTTGAGACATGTAGGAGTGACTACTTATGCATAATTTACTCAAAGGTTGATAAAAAATTTTGATAACAAGAAACCGAAGGTAATTCCTACTGAGACATTTTCTGACATAGATGAGAAAGAACATGAGAAGCCAAGGGAAGATGTCAATATTATAATTCTGGAATAATAACAACTTCCATCACCAATTGTTGCAGGAGTACTTGGATCAGGAGAAGGAACACTTGCATCCTTGCATAGTGGTCTTGATCTCTTGAAATTTAGAGTCCCATGCATTATTCAGGATATGTGTGAGGAGGAGGAGACTTATACCAGTGTTGGTGTAGCAATAGAGGAGCACCCATCACCATCACCAACAGTTGGAGGAGTCATCACACCAGTGGGAGGAACCCTTGTAGCTGTACAAGAAGTTCCCAAGGATCAACTTAACCAAGGTATGCAAAAATTTCCACTTCCTATTATTTCAACACATCATATGGAGGGTTGTGGGGACATGCCATTAGGGAAATTGCATGACCTAGGGTAAAATCACACTGTTGATTTGGAGCAGCAGACTATCACTACATAGAGGACTCGTGGCTGATTCAAGGAGGAGATATATAGTCATCCTGGTTTCTCATTGTTGAGTTTCACATAACACTTTGGATTGGAGTGTAGAGTTTTGGAGGATATGATGAGCATAATCCTAATCAATCCAATGCAGAACTATGTGTTTAGCATTGTGCATAATCATGAGACAGCATATGCAACATCATGGAGATCAGAAACGCTGTCACTGAGCAGTAGTGATGAGTTGGGGGCCTAACTAATGTTGGAAAATTCCATTGACTTTTCTACTTGGGTAGCATTGGATAGGCAGATGGTTGGTGAAAGACATCTTATGATGGATGACATCTCCCATTATGATTATGGATCCTTCTTGATGAGAACTTCACAAATCAATGAGAATCTTTTTCCTACAAAATCTTTGTAACCTTATGGGTTCAACTTGGTCATTGATGAGTGGTCTTCATGTGGAGATCTCCAGAAGATTACATTTAAACATCTCTCTAAGTGCAAAGATAGTGATAAGATATGGGAGGATGGTATTCTCCATTGAATGGATACCAAATTGGAGCATGGTAGGAGACACCCACATTTGGATGAACATTTGTGGATGGTGAGCCACTAGAAGATCTATGACATAGGGTAGTAGGAGGCATGGCTATGCTCACTACTCTTGAAAGAGTTTGGTCATCATGTGACATATCCTGTGTCAAAGGGTATGATATGGTTTGGGGCTTTTCATGGAACCCATATGATATGGCAGTAGATGATTTGGATATATGGGGAATTCTACAAGTCAACTATCATGATGTTACTCCATGACTTGTATGATGATCAGATGAGGAGGCAGAAAAGGTTATTATTTCTTTGGTTAGTCTTGGGAGAGTATGGGCTGATTTTCTCCCATGATTTGCGTGATGTTTTAGGAGTAGAGGATGGCACAATCATGGTGCAAAGGGGCTACTCCTTAGCTTTGGAGGATTAGGAGGTACTTCCACATAGGAAGGATTCTCCCATATGTAGCAACATTATGGCATGTGACTTTGGCATTTGGCATGTCAAAGGATGGAGTTATGAGATGATAGGAGCCTTATCACAAAGGTCAAAAAAGTTGTCACTTGGGAGTTTATTTAAGTTGATGGAGTGTTCCCAGGATCACTTCACATATGATGCACTTGATGAGCGTGATGGAGTGGTGGATGGACACGTCTAATACCAAGATATGATATTCTTGACTTTGATCTCCAAGCATAAGAAGCAGGCTTTACATGTAGCACATGGTTCTTCCTTTCCATTAACCAAGGCCTCATGAATAAATATCAGACCACTATGGAGATATTATCCATGGACCTCATTATTAGCTTACTCATAATAGATTGTAAGAGTTGTGTTTTTGCAATTATTGATTGTCTAACAAGGTATCTGAATTCTCTTTCCATTTATATACAGTGCATTTCTCCACAAGAGGGCAAGTTTTATTTTGGTTTCATGGTCTTTCTAAGACCAATGTTTGTGATGGGGATAACCATATCTTTTAGAGATTTGGGCAAGTATTGTTCCATTCTTGGAATGCTTAGTTGATACACAATGCCATTTACTACTTCTTAGTAGATGAGAAAACATGCACAACTAGCAAATGGTTGGGAGACAACTTGTCAGACTATAATCAGGGGTAGAAAATAGAAAAATTGTGCTGTAACCACTTGGGAATCTCTTCGTACCATCCAAAATCTCACAAAACACTCAGTATATTTCTCATATTGATTCGATGTTGTGATTATGTAATATTTAGTATATGTGGGATGGATTGGGCAAACGAGGTTTCGATAGAATCAAAGAGTGGGTCTTTGAGGATCCCGTTGCCTTCTTTCCTCTTGAGGGAAACATTATTGCAACCCAAAATTAGCAGAAGTTGTACAAGTATCATAAATGGAGAGAGAGACAATGTGGGATAGACAATTTGGTCTATAATTTTCAGTCATATAGCCCATCTACATTGCAGGAGCAAGAGATGGATATGTTTTTCTATGAGTTACCACTTTGGAGGGTGACCCATTTTGTGTGGATGATAGCTTGGGGATTGGATCCTCACATGGGAATGAAGGTTCCCAACATTTTTCATATTCCATGCCTCAAGAAGGCCTCTAGAAATTATGTAGTTGCCTCCATGGATATCCCACTTCTTGATGATGAAATCCATTTAGATTTGTCACCAAAGGCTAACTTGTACACTTGGGAGGAGCAACTAGGGGACAAATTGATGAGCGAGAATCTTGTTCAATGGAGGAGCTTATCATATGAGGATGCTATAGGAGGATGAGAGGAGGATTTTCAGTTTTATCCTTGTAGTTTCTTGAGGACAAGCAACATTTGGGTGGGGAGGATAGTAATATTCAAAAATTAGGTTGCAGCTAATTGGAATATTAAATTTTTCTTTTGTCATTTAGATAGATGAATAAGTGGGTAGGGAGACCTGTAAATCTCTTTAGTAGGAATAAAATCCCTCTTTATGTGATTAGGGATCATATTAATAGCTATAAAAATCACCCTCATGTGTGAATAGGGGTTGGAGCATGTGGACAAGGTCAATGTTGACCAAATCAACAAGGCTGGTATGGAGGGAGTGGATAATGAATGAGAGACATCACAGTGTTAATGGGAGGAAGTCTCCATGAGAGTAGTGGCTTTAATGAATGGATCCCAAGGTGAGAAGGCTCACAATGCATATAAGGAAGGGGAAGGAATCCATAGAGGGTATGTTGTTGATTATTGATTTTGTAGTATGTATGACTTCTTGCACTCTTCAGATGTTTAGCGGAGTCTGTTGTGTTGTTAGCACAAGGGCATTCCCAAGCAGGAATAACACACTCATCCTTGGGGGACTTTGAGTGCCCACTCAGGATAGTTTTTTGAGTTTCATATCCACATTCCACCATCATGCCAAGCTTCATTATTCATTTATAATGCGGTTTTTTGTAGAGTTGTGTTGTGTTGCAGGGCAGGGGTAGTAGAGGATAGATAGGGCCACTTTCTATCTCAGTTTTCTAGTGGAGAGGTATCTTTTCCATTGGGAGACCAACAAGGAGGGTAATAAATCATAATTTCATCATTTTTCATCGAGCCCAGCTACTACCACCTTCGATAGCGTAGTTTCCCTTAAGGACTACGTTATTTCAGATAGAATTTTCAGAGGAGGTTTCAGTGCTTCATTTGGAGGGTTAGATATTTAGTGTAGGGATAAAAATTTCACTTGGAGGATATATTGGAGGAGATCCATAAATTTATATATATGTTACATCCACCTCCTTCTGGTTATTCAGTTGCAGCTTCTATTCATCCCTACGGTTGCATTCCGGCATTTTGTATTTTGGGTATTTTCGGAAACCCTTTCTGGGTTGTCTTGGAAATGTGTTTGGGAGCCTAGATCTCTACTCTCGACACTTTGTGAGCCATATATCAGTAGATAATTTTTATCACATATTCCAACTACAGTTATATCTAATAAAACTGTGTTTTTTTTTCCCCTGGTATTATTTTATAGCATTTGTTCCTCATATTTCATGTACTTGGTCTATTGAGGCTTGTCTTGCCTAATTTGAGTGTCTTTTTCCTCATGATATTGTACACATTTTTCTGTTATAATGTTAATGTGATGGATATATGATCTTATTACATTTCATGTGTTTATTTATAACTGCTATTTCCATTATTTTGTTCTATATTCTTGTCTTTTCCATTTTAGGATATTACAAAATTAGGGAAGCTAGGGTTCTCTGAGTGTGTCGCTAAAAAAATGACCTTCCAAAAATTTTTCCTAACTCAATTTTGGAACCTACATGAGCTCTCATTCCATGCTATCTGGTGTCGTCAAGTTGTTTGATTTACTATCACAATGTTTTCTCTAAGTGTCGTTTCCTCCTAAGTCAATTTTTTCTAAGTGTCATCACCTTATGCATAAAATCGATTGTGTTATATTATCCAAAGATAGGTGAAGACATAGATTTTCTTGACTTATTAACTAGATTTTTTACCCATACAACAGGCACTTCTTTAATAATTATTTCACATAATCATTCTCATTTGGGTTGAGTGCACTGCTTTAAATCAAGGATCTCTTCATCGATCTACTTTCCAAGTACGTTTTTCATGTCGATTATATTGCTTTCCTTTGATTTTTTTGTTGTTGATCTTGCTCGCTTTGCTGACATTTCACTTCTTTTTAGTTCATTTTCTAGTGTTTTAGTCTATTCTCTTGAGTACACGTATCAAATTATTTTCATACATTGTAACTCTTCACATTTTGTAACTCTTCATTTTCTAGTCATGATTGAAAAAAAATATATAAAAATTGTAGATCATTTCTCTCAGTTTTTTGTTCATTTATCTTGTTATGGAACTTGTTCCTTAGCCATGTCAATCCAGAGGACACTTCGAGAAGCGAATGAATGACTATCTCAGAAATTTGCGCCCAGAAAAAAGTTTTCCTCTTAAGAACACTCATTAAACATGAAGAAATACACCCTTCTTGAGCACATGAGAAAACCCTCAACCCACAAGTTTTTTCTCCTTCATGCTTCAATTATGCACCTTGCACCATATGTTTTCCTCTTGTGTGCATGAGAACACTAGGAAAGCCCGAATCCTAATGTCTTTGTCCCTTTGGTGTGCGTCATTGGGCCCTCTTAGCCTGCTTGAGTGCATGAGTACATCAGGAACCAACAAATGAACTTCCTTCGTGATTTGATATTGTGCCCTACACCCTTAATTATATCTCTCCATTTCTTGAGCGCATGAGTGCATCTTGAAGGCCTCTTGTGAGCCTTGACCTTCCCTTCATGCTTTGTCAATGCACCCTCTTTGTTTTGATGAAAATTTATTTCCTGTAAAAGTGACCATGTCTCGTCATTGGTAGGATTATAATCTCATCAAAATTTTATGGATTTTTTAGTATGATCTGCTAATCTATTACTTGTGATAGATATAATAATGCATAAATCTAATATTTTTCACCATTATTGTTCTTCCATAAGTAGGTGCTCCATCTCTTTTTTTTAATACTCTATCATCATATGTTGGAACAATGCCTCCTACTAATCATTGATTTCCCTGAAAATAAGCTTCAGAACCAGGAAATGAAGAAGAAGTAGAAGTTGCAAAGGCTACCTTTCCTATGCTTACAAACATAGAGTACTTTATAGACAAACCTAATAAGGTCACGTGGAAAGATATCAAAGACACGTTCATGTAGGAGAAGTTCCCTAAACATTTGGAAGATAAGGAAGTATACGTTAACATTAAATGATCCATGATACACAATCTTGCATGCAAGTACCCAGTGATACCTTGTATAGAGGTAATTCAATGGATTTTGTAACACATGGAGGATTCATATAAGGTGCTTCGTAGTGAAAGTGGTGGTCAACTTGCCACCTAATAAGGAGAGTACATGTAAAATTATTACAATATGATAATGCCTACAAAATATGCCAATAAAAACTTCTACACTAGATGGGTTGATATCAACAAAAGTGATATCATCAAGTCTTGGTGTTGAGATCCTGCCAAATTCTGACACCACCCATGTGCAATTTACCTGACTAGGATTTTGAGTGATGTGTACCCATACCTTGTTGCCATGTGTTGTAGGCTACATGGGTAAAATACTACTCAATTATTTGAAGAAAATTGGATATTTATGCTCAACTTGGTTATTAAACATGGAAAAATATTCAATTGGGTAGATATGCTTTCTTTTTAGTTACAATGTCATGTTGTCTAGCCTAAATCATCTCTAAGGACCAACCATGCACTAGAGTTTTATATGTCATCATTTATATTGGTTGGAATCTGTGCATGGTATGAATTACTAGAGATGTATTAGAATTATAGCCCATAGGATACATTTCTAGTTTACTTCCATTACAGGGTGTTGTCAGATTTGAGTTTTAGAGTGGCATATGATATATTCGTAGATAATTTCTTCAGGGTCACATTTCAAATGATATTTGAGATCGATCCTCCTTACATGACCAACTAGGTGAAGGAACCATAAAGTGATATCATAGATTGGTTTTCTACACTATAAGGTACATATATTAAATGATTTTCATGTGATATTTCTCCTCATATTATGCCACGACATGTGATTAAGAGGGTGGTCTTGCAAGAAGTTTCCTATCAATTGAATAAAGGGTTGTCAGGAGTTCTTCATAGAATGAAGAAATACCATTGGCCCACTTTTCCTTTAAGTATCATAATGTATGAGATGAAGGGCCAGAAGGTGAAAACCTAAAATGAAAGAGCTACATCTATTGCAGTTTGTTGTCAAGGACTTTCATGTGTATGACCCGAGAAGAGCGTGGAAGAAACATTGTGAAGGGATTGGATTTTCTTGGGAATACACATTAATGACCATTGCCGAGGATGAAAAATTGAAGATTTATTACAATTCATTAAGAAAGACACACCAACGAATTGAAGTTGATTCCCCCCAAGCTCCACCAACTCAAGATGTATAGGTACAGGAGGCACCACAAGGAATTGCTCAAATAAAGACTGCAACTTTGAAGAAAAGGACCAAGCATGATCCAACGACAGAAACTAGCATGAAATGGAAAATTGATCCATTGAATAAGGGAGCTATTGAAGCTGAACATGGAATTAGAGAATTAGAGGAAAATGTGCAACAGGAAGAAGAGGATAAGTGTAAGGAAGATGAATTTCTCAAAAATAAATAAGAAAAGGAAGAGGAGAGAAGGAGAGTGGAAAATGAATAATAAATGAATTCACAGGAGGAGGGAGAAACATAAAAGCTAGTGGAATACTATATTACTTGAGAAATAGAAGAATAATTGGAGGAATATGACGCCATATAGCTCATAGATGATGAAGGAGGTCCTCTGAGAGAACCTCTTGTTATGGGTGACCATATCCAATTTGATGAGATGGAAATCACACCTATGTCAGAGTAAAAATTCATGGATGTATGTAATGTAACATTCGATCAACTGAAGAAAAGGATCATGCAACAAAGGAAAATATTCTTCCCAAATAATCCTTATAATCTGGTCTCTTTATTCACAAAAAAATTGGTAATTACAAACACTAGGAGGAATCCTTGGGTAATCATGGCAACTAATGTTTCTTTTTATATAGTTGCACAGGTTAAATCAGAGTATATTTTGAATGAGAATGCATGATTGAGGAAATAGTTAGCTATAGTAAACATGGGTAACACCTCACTACAGAAAACCAACGACTATCTTGCCACAACTTCAACATGTCATAATGATAGTCAACCATATAGGAAGAAATGGTGCAACTAGAGAAAATCATAGCGCAACTGTATTATGAAATTATACTTCTCCATCAAGTAGTGGTACCCCTTATTGGTATACAAAAGAAATCATAAGAATTATTAAAGCTCCGAAAGGTGAAAAGAAAAGTCGTTCATCAAATCTACGAATGGGTTGAAAATATGCATATGATCAACAATAGTTGGTTAGGAAAGATAGGATTGCTGTAAAATTAGATATAGTACAACTAAGACTCCACCATCATAAACAATTTTAACCTGGAGAACAATTATCTAATACTATTGTTTCCTATAGTTGACTGCAGAATGGTCTAGAGTCTCTAACATAGAAACAAAGGATGTCTTCAGTTGGATCACATGGAGATATAAGAAGTAGTGGAATCCTCTTACAAGAAGTGAGGTAGTATATTGAACAAATAAATAAAAAATTAGAACAAGAAGGCTTCGAGATCAGTAAAGACATTATTCTACAACATGTCATTGCACTAGCTAAAACTCAGATGAAACTGTCGTGGCTATGGAATAGTGTAGAATCAAGGTCAAAATCCATATTGACCTAAGAATAGGAGGTGAATATGAGGTTTGCAGCAGACTTACCAGCCTGGATCAGAGTCATTGGTATAGAGCTCAGAATGTGGCATACATATATTGCCAATGATCTCCATGAAGAAGAAAATGAATTATCTATTTGAAAGAATTTTTTCATATTATTATTTTTGTCTTATATAGCCACTTTCTTATCTTTATTTTGTATTTTTTAATAACCTTAATGTAATAAAGTCCAATACATACATGTGGAATGTAAAATTTCATGTATAGAAGATGAAAGGTTTTATGGAAGCCCATAAGTCATAGAAGTTGAATAGTCATGAGGAAACTCAAAAGTAATTGTCATTTTATATAAATAGCTCCTCATAACTAAAGTAAAAGGCTTGGATTATTAGAGTTTAGACTTGGCTTCCCTTGTATTACATAGGAGGTAAATAATTATTTAGAGAAGCAAGTTGTGGCTTCACGTTCCATTATTATATCTAGTGTTTCACTGATGTAACATTGTACCTGAAAACATTCATTTATAATTAGAATATCTTCGAGCCAACACTTCTTCATGCATGTATCATTAATGTAGTAAGACTATTCTTGATCTTTTTGATGTATATAATTTTGATGTAATAGGTACTAAGATTAATGAACTATTTCGTTGCTAAGATATGGATATTATTGAATAGGAGTTGTTATTCTTTGACGATTATTGTTTATCTTGTAAACTAATTTGCAATGAAATAAAAAAATTTTTCTCTTCCCCTCATGGGTCTCTCTTAGGATATTACTATTACTTCCTAACTAGTGGCTTGGTTCCCTTTACCATCCGTCGAAGTTTCCTGTGCATTATATACTTGGCATCACACAAAGCTTATATACTTGTTTCCCTAAAGAGGTGTTTGTAATATCTTATGTATGTGTTGTAACCAAGGAGTACCTCTAAAAAATTTTCAATGGTGACTGAACGATATATTCAGATGGGACTCCTACACCAAATGGTGTGAGGTAGAATTGGTACCTTAGATCAGGGATATACATTACATGTTGGTGGTAGCCAACAATCAACAAGTCCCTATAGTACTAATATAGCCCCATATTGTTATTCTTGTTCCCCGTAGAATCCCACTATTGTTATTGTTGAACCCTTAAATTATTTTTATTACGCATGCCCAAATTATATTGTGACCCTTTAGACTCCTATATACAAAGGAGGACTTTTCGTTTGTATAATCCAAGAATTATTCATTTATGTGTTGTAAAATGAGGTTTCCCCTTTGAAGAGACTTATTTTCAAGTCATTGATATCTATATATCTATATATATATATATATATTGTTATTTTGTTACATATCCTTTGGAATGAGATCTTCATATCCTAGGGCTTTGTCACTTCAAACATGTTGCCTTGGAGTTTTTGCTATAGAATTTTTTTTGTGTGGGTTCAAAAGATGAAAATTTGAAAACTTGGAGAATAAATATTTGTGAACACTGTGTAATAATTTCATAGTTTTCTTCATTATATTCTTAAGATATGGTTTAGGTAAGTTCATGTTTTTGTATACTCAATAATTTTGTCTCAAACTGGTGTCTTGAGGAAAAGCATCATAAATTTTGTTTCAAGAATCAAAATTCAATTTACTAAAACATAGATAAAATTGAGTATACTATAGTTTCATAGATATTATTTGTAGGGTTGCGGGTTTAAACAATGAAACATGGAATTCCATACAAGTTCACTCTACTGAATAAGTCCATAAGTAGGTCATCTTGGGAGATTTATTCTAACATTACCTTGAAAAATCCAATCTCAATGCAACAAGTAGGATTAGAATCAAGAGGAAATATATGGCTACCAAAAAAATAAATTTCAGACCTTGGCAGGCCAAAATCATTGGGAAACAATAATTTCAATATCGACCTTTCAACAAGCTCCAAATCAAGTTCTAAAAGGTGTATTTTTAAATTTACATATGTTTTATTTGAAAAATCAGTTTGAAGTGATTCAAAGGCCATAATGAAGAATATGTATCACTAATTTGTTCCAAAATACATCCTAACAAAAAAAAAATTACACACGTTAAGCCCTCAGAAAGCTCTACTATGATGCATGAAGAAGAAGAAATGTAGCATGATATATCAAAATTATGTTAACAAGTGCAAAAATTCTCACTCTTATAAAGAACAATGAATGCTAATATGGATTTTTCAGAAGAAAACAAATAGAGTTACGCATTCATGTTAATATGCATAGTTTATAAGAAACTATAAAAGAAGACATGGAAGGTTTCAAGGAAGGATTGATAGAGTTGCTACAAGAAATTCTTTTGAATGGTGTTAAGGTAGTCCATGAAAATAATTATGAGAAAAAAAAGGAATGTGAATCATTATTTTATAGACTCTAAATTTGGGTTGAAGACCCATCATATTCAAAATATTGATATGAGGAATTTTGATGGCAAGGATCTGATAACATGGATGCTACATATGTAGCAATTCTTTTATCTACATAATGAGGCATAGACATAAAAGGTACACATTGCATCTTTAAATTTAGAAGCCTATTAGATTGTGTTGTATTAATGAATTTGTTCTCGGAAACCAATTTTAGAAAGGAATTTTTTTATGCAGGAATAGGTAGCACATTATGATTATACAAAGAGAAATACCTTCTTGAGCCAATGGATAAATCTCAAACAAAAGGGTTCAATGGCGAAGCACATTGAGGACTTCAAAAGATTTAATATAAAGGTAACTGATATTCTAAAGGAGCATATGATTGATGTATCATAGGGAATTTAGAGGATAACATCCAACCTGAGGTTCACCTTTAGAAAACTAAATCATTGGAAAATTCATTCATGGTGGCAAGAAAATTTGAAAGAAAACGTATGGAAATGAGTTCTACCACTAAACTATAATTATATATGTTTTGTTTCTCCTAGCCTCCCACAACATACAAGGTTGAAACCACAACAACATGAAGAAAAAAGAGAAAAAAAATGCTTTGTTATAGTTTCAAAGTAAATACAATAAAGGTCATACGTGTGTTGAGAAGAAATTAGTTTACATAGATTGTGAAGAGGTGGGAAAAAAGGAACAAGAAATATTAAAAGAAGAGGATATACACCAAGAATCAACCAAAAATAAAAAAGAAATGAATCCAACCATATCTTGTAATGAATTTTTAGGAATTACCATTCCTCAAACTATCAATATAGAAGGTTATATCAATAAGAACAAGGTAATAGTGGTGATTGACTCGGGTAGTACCCATAATTTTATTCATTGCAATATAGATAAGAAATTTAATTTATTTCTATATCCAACACAAGAGTGTCAAGTTATGGTTGAAAATGGACAAACTATAAATATGTCATGGAAGTGTCAGAAAATCAAGCTAACCATGGGGGAATATGTACTAAATATTCCAATGCTTTATATTCAAATGTGTGGTGTTGATGTTGTGTTAGGAGTCCAATTGTCACAACCTTTGGGGATGATAGCTTTTAATTTTCAAGAACGTTTATTGAGATTTTTCTAGGAAGGAGAGGAAATTGAATTAAGGGGTATCACAGGGAAACCGAGGAATATAATGAACTCTAATGAAATGAATTTTTTTTTAAGAAATAACAATGATGTATAATTTCACAATTATGTTTACTATATGTTCGAACACCAATATCATCCATTTCTACAGATCTCCAAATATTCATGGAAAATCGTTCCAAGGTAATTGAGACTCCCAAAGGTCTCCCACCTATTCGTGATCATTTTCATGTTATGGAATGGATGCTAGGAAGTGTTGCTTCTAACATCTGGCCTTAAAAATTTCCCTATTCCCAAATGAGTGAAATTGAATGTATTTTTGTATAAATTACAGAGCCAGGTATAATTAAATCTAGCCAGATTTATTTCTCTTCTCCAGTAGTATTGGTGCAGAAAAAAGAAGTATCATGGAATATGTGTCTAGATTATGGAGAGCTAAATAGGCTCAATATTAAATATAATTTTCCCATTCATATCATTGATGAACTGTTGGATGAATTACATGGAGTAATTTACTTCACCAAGCTCGATGCTCATTTCGGATATCATCAAATTAGAATGATGATATAAGAAATTCTAAAAAGATAACATTCAGAACTCATGAAAGTCATTATGAATTTTTGGTCATGAATTTTTTCCTTACTATTTCACCTTCCACATTTCAAGGTTTCATGAACTCCACTTTAAATCTATTTCTTAGAAAATCTATGCTATTATTTCTTGATGATATACTAATCTAAAACAATTTTTAGAACGATCGTGTTCAACATGTTAGCATGGTTCTTAAACTATTGGAGGAGAAACAATTTTATGAAAAATCCGTTAAATGTTTCTTTGGGGTACATGAGGTAGAATATTTGGGTCATTTTTTAACTCATGGAGGTGTCACGGTAGACCCTAAAAAATTAAATCCATCATAGAATGAAAAATTCAAACAACCTTAAAGCATCTTCGAGGATTTCTTTGGTTTACAGGGTATTATCACAAGCTTGTTAAGACTTATGGGGAAATAAGAGAAAATCTAACAAAATTATTGAATATAGATGCATTTTTCTAGACGTTATAAGTAATTAATGCCTTTGGACATGTTATTTATTTGTAGATAGTTCCAGGCTAAGGAATTGTGCCAAAGCATCTAAGTTATGTTTTTGGTTTTAATTTTAATTAGATGACCAATGCTTTGAAATTTTAATAGATGTAAACCTTAAGTATATTTGAAATAATAGAAGACTTGATTCTTCATCCCTAACATAATTAATATTAAAATTGATTTGAAAGTAATAACTTAAGAAGATACATAATTTATTAAATATTCAAAATGAGCATTTAATTAATCATATATAGAATAGATGTATGCAGAAAACTTCTACAACCAAGAAAACACATTCAAAATATGACAAAAGGAAACAATTAAACGATGTAGAGGAGTTATCTCAGTCAAACTGTCCAATAAACTAATCTCTTTAAAATATTATAACTTTGCAGGGGATTTCAAAGATATTGATACTCAATCTATTCTTACCGATAATCTCCCATGTTTCTTTGAACATGTGTAGAAAAAAAAATGGAATAAATGGAATAACTCAGTGAGATACACAAGTTGTTTTAGAGCAAATCCAGAATCCTTCTATTATCTTCAAAAATAACTTTAAATTTTATAGTGATATCAAGGCTCATCATAAGGGTTCAACCCTTTGTCCTTCAAATCACAAAATACTTATACAATTTCATTCAAAATATCTTAATTTTGAATGAAACAATTATCACAAAATATATCATCCAAACTCATTTGGATTTATTACAAAATAGAACCAAAAAAATAGGAAATATGAACTAATTTAACATTTTGAACATATTTCAAGGATTGTTGTTAATGATTGTAGCTGGAAGTTTGATGTTATGTTTCTTGTTCCTAGAAATCTGTTGTCTTCTCCTATTACTTGGCATTCTTCTCTTGAAAACATGTTTTTTATTCGAATATTTCACATAATCTGACCCATCTCTTTTCATCAAAGATATAAAATTTTAGTATTTTTTTGTATGACTCATCCACTTCAGTATATTTCTCAAATATATGCTTAATTTTGAACACGTGTTTGACTTCATGCTGAACTAACAAATCGTAACTTAAACCTTCAATGAAATCCTTTAATGTTATAACTCCTATGATTTTAGCAAATTTAATTTTATCTAGTGTTATCTCATGTAATATTTGTTGATAATCTTGTAGTTGAATTAATATATCACCTATACCTTGTAGACTTGGAAGTCCTTTCTGATGTAGTGCATTGAATTTCATATGAAACTTTTTGATTTGAACTTCTAAATTGTGACATTTATTTTTAAGTTGTAGCATTAAATTCCACTTGTTTATCACCTTTCTTACCTCCAAAACAACATAAATTTTTTGTTCAATGTCATATTCTTCAAGCTCTCTTTTTGTATTAGAATTTACAACCTTGATTATCCTGGTTTGAGGTTGGGATCTTCCTTTATTTATGCCACTGCTACTTTTGATCTTTGTAACAAGACTTCCTGTTCAAGAATAATCCTAATTGATGTCCATAGTTCAGCCACTAATGCATTTATATCAATTCATATATTCTCTTTAGCCTAGGAAATAGTTTGTGGTATTAAAGATTCATTTCATAAACCTCTAATTTCTTGGTTAGCTTAAAATTATTTTTTATTTCAAGTAAGTAAGAATTATTATTTTTTAATTTCTGTTCTTGAAGCTTTTGTAACTCCATCTTAATTTTTTCAATTTCTCGATCTTTATGAGACAATTCCACCATGGATTTTGATAGTCTTTTCTGTTGCATCACTAGAATATGTCTCCACTGTAATAGTTGTTGTTGTAGATGTTGTTGTAGAATTCCATATAATGTTACCATGGAGATATTCATGTGGCAGTCCTCATGCCATTCAACTTTCAAATTCCATGAATGAATATGAAATTTAATGAGATGCAACAAAGCATCATCAAAATTCTCATCTTCAAAAATAGGAATATTTATTTCCCAATTTACATGAGGCATTTTGTGTGGGAATCTAGGAATCGTATCTCTATTCATTGGATCATACCTGCATTGTATTCTTGGATTCATCTTGTCAATCAATAAAACAATGGAGTTAGTGCATTGTCCAACAAATCTAGATTCTTCTACTAGTGGAGCCAAAATGTCAACTAGAAATGTTCATTTGATTCTTCTAAAGACTTAATTCTAAGATATTTAGCATATCATGAGGCTTTTTCAACCTTCATTTGATCCCTCATGTTTATGATTGTATTCTAAATCTTGTTGATACTCATAGCCTTGGTAGTTATAGTATAATATAAAATCTCTGAACTTTGCCTATGAAACTCTGTTGAGGAGGTAAATCCCCTCTGCGGACAGAGGCGATCCCTACCAGCCCAGATCGGGTCTAGCAACAATCAAACACGCTACAGTGCAGGTTCCTAGTCGTAAATAAACCGACTTGCGAGGAAGACTTACCTGGAATCCAACGCTGTCGTTTGTAGAAGAGGTGGTGCTCCCATTCCTTTGCCCTGGAAGATCACAATCCTCACGGATCTCCCGGTGATCGAACCATGCATGCGAAAACACAAACGCAAGCATAAAATCCGGTCGCCACAACTATATCAGTCAAAGAGGATATAACTCATAAACATGATCCAAAACAGAACGATTATAACGTCGTCGCTTATCATTAAAGAGTTAAAAGAAGAATACAACCATAGCTTCGACGCGGCCACTCTCCTTTAGCGGGTCGTCGACACAACATGTCTCGAAAAATCTGTCGGGGATAGGACAAGCCTCTCTCTCTGGATACTTGGCAATAGTATCCTTGCTTGAATTTGGCCTTAGGGAATCAAGAAGGCTTTTTTGCGGCACCAGAAAGCTCTTGGAGCTTCAGTCCCTTTCCTCTTTGAACTAGCTTACTGATGGAAATGGAGAACAGCTTTTATAGAAGGAGGAAGAGGAGTTGGGGTCCCTATAATTATGGGATTGGCTATAAATATCAAGAAGCTTCCATGAGAGGTGGAAAACCACACTCTCTCCATGGAAATGCTGGCAGCCAAGCCTCCCAACTCAAGATGAAATGTTGAGTAATTTGTTAGGATGAAACTTCTTTTATTTTTTTTAAAAAACACCTCTTAATATGGTTGTGTGAAATGCGAATCTGTAATGACGCTAATTAGCCGCCCTCTTTGAAGGTTTCCCTCTTGCGGCGCGAGGAGCTGAACTATCAAGACACGCCAATGGAAAAAAGAGCTATTTTTAGGGTTTTTGCGGGGACGGGGACGCGGTCGTGGCTCATCTTCGGAGGGATGAAATAAGAAAGTATTTTCAAGCCTTAACTCTGCCCACGGGTCATGGAATGAGCCCCCATCAATGTATTGGGATGAGATTATAGAGTGGTGACAGTGTTTGTGTAACGGACGGCACCCCTAAACGAGGCTCGAAAGAAAGTGGTGAAATGCTTTACGATAACATGTGAGCGAAAACACCGCCCGCCCGGAAAACTTGCGGAGTGAAGTACAAGCGATGTCTCGGACAGCGCAGACTGTCGTGCTTGTGGGGCGCGGCTTCGTCAGCATGAGTGTGCAGGCTCCCGCGGTCAAAGGCACATGGACACGGCCATCGCAGAGTGATAAACGACTTGGTGGTGGCGACGCGCTCCAATCGGTGAGTCTTGTAAATAATCATAATAATCCACAATATCGCGACTGGTTATGAGGCTAATCGGGGGTCTTGCGCTCCATCTTGTTCGACAAAGTACGAGGTTCAAGCATGCGGTATGTGAGCTAAAGTCGGGCCTTTGAACGCTCGTTGAAGTTGCGAGCCAATGATGAAAGGGCATTGAGGCTGGAAGGACCGCCGATGAACGACAGTGGCCTGAAGTCTTCTCGGGTGGCCTTACGGCGTGCGAATCAATGGTGGTGTCGAACACCGTAGAATACGAAGTCGATTGGAGGCCAATGGTAACTCCTCATGTCGAATCGACGAACCTGCCATTGAGGGCATGCGAGCTCCAAGGTACCCAGTCTTTGAACGTACTACGGATAATAATTTGAAGTGTCGACGAACGACCTTTCGTTCAGTGGTATAGCATTTACATCATCGACAAGAGAACATAATGTTTTTGAATCGGGATAATAAGAATCGGAAGGTTGATACTTACGGTCAACTACTGAATATGTGGCAATCCTGAACGATTGATTTCATGGTGTCCGACATCAACGGATGGGAGGACAGCGGCGAGGAAATGAGAAGATGAGGGGTCAAAAAGGATTATCCAAACCCACGGAGGCAAGAGTGAAGAACGAGATGATATGTCCCAGCAAGCCATGAATGTAGATAAGTGCCATGTTCAGCGACATCCTGCGAACACGAGCGACGATGCGGTTTATTTTCCCCCTTTCATTTACGGTGAGTACCCCAATTATTTTGATATCAATACCGATAGCATACGCTTGTAATATAAATTCCACCCTTCGGGCGAATCCATCCCTAGTACATTTAACGAGCCTAGGAAGGAGCGACTCGAATAGTTGTTTCAGTGAATCCCGATGTCATCGGGGTTTAACGAGTACGAAAAAGATAAATCGAGCGTCTTTTTCATATTGAAGGTTGAAAAAAGACAACTTAAAAATAAACTCTAGTGGTCCTTTCATAGATAGTTTTACGGACATGAAAGGTATAAAACAATACCGAAAAACACTCTAGTGTCGATGAAGCTGAGGTATTCCTTTCGTAAATAATCCATCATTAGAAAAATAGCGTTAGCATTATCTGAGTGAGTGTGATTCGTGTCCACTTTAAACGGGATGAAACATGAAACTGAAATATTTTCATGTTTAAGTCGGAAAAGTGAAAGATGACTCCAGAGTGACTTTCATTATTTCTCAGTCAGAAAAAAAATACAAAATTATTAACTCATTTCACAGTTTAGTTATGAAAAGACCTATTTTTGCACAAAAAGGCAAGTGTAAAACCCATTTTCGACACAAATACATTAAAATATTCAAAAAAATAACCTATTTCGAGTTCAAAAATTATAAATATGTCAAATGGTGAAAATAAAATTACTTTTTATATACAAAACGTGATGGTCGATTTGGTGTGAACTTCGACGGTGATTACGGCCGTCTAGGCTACCATTCGAGTTCCGTGAGTTCCGGGTAAAGAGGCGCTTCTTTGTGCTCATTTTCAATCCATTTTTTAATTTTCATCCTGCATTGTTCCAGGTAACTTTTAAAAATTTTCGAGGGCTGTAACTCTGGTGGAAATAGGGCATGGACGTGCCAATGGGATTTTACATGTAAAGGGCTAGCGCCGGTGGCCAACATTTAGAAACGACCACGCCGACGGAAGCTCAATTTTAGCCTAGAAATTTGAGATTTTAATCAAATTGAATGATTTTAAAACTCTCGAGAGATCTAGTCTGGGGTTTGACCATGTGGCGCGGTGGGCGGGCAAAACAATGGACAGGTGATGAGAGCACGGTGAAGAAGATGAACAGGCCATGGAAAATGAAGTTGCATGAACATTTCAGGAACGATAGGAAGAAAAATTTCTTCTTAACACCTTTCAAGCTGAACTGTTGGGAGCTTCTGTAGTGCTGAAATCAGCCTGGTGGATGTAAACTCAGAAGCCTTCAGGCTAACGGGACCAAGTGGCCGACTTGGAGGTTCTCGCGCTGTAACCGGATTGTCGCGGAGGTGCGGGTGCCCATATATTAGGGGCAGCAGACCATCTGGTGAGGAAATGGAGCAAGTGATGGCACGAGTGTGCCGAGGGGGCTGTTGGGATCCGGAAGTGGAAAGGTGGACATCCTTACCATTCTTGATGCGCTTGCCCGAGAGTGGTCTTGCCTTATCACGGGGCCCAGGTGTCAGGCACGCATGAGGCCTGAAGGCCCAAATTTTGTGGCCTTGGTCTCTAATAGATGTCTCTTGTTGTTGAGTACAGGCCTGGGTGACGATAAACATAAGAGAGCAGCTGACCAAATGCAAACAACCAGGTAAGAAACGGACAGCTATGGTTTCTATCCTGGTATCGTTCATTCTAGAATGATTACCAATCTTCCGGGGAAGCGAGGGGACTGTAGTAGCCTGAGCCTATTCTGAGAGGCCAGAATGGCTCGGCTGACGCTCTTGATACCGGAAACTCAGAGGGGCTGGCAGATGTCACCAGGCGGAGTTTTTGGGTAATTTGCGGTGTGTCGGTTGATCGTAGTGGAAGGCCCGGCCCGCCATGCCGGAGTGCCGATTTCACTAGTGATCCCGAGGATCTCCCCGCTACCGGAGGGATGATTGGGATGAAGAGTTGGGTATGACCCTTCTCTTTTTGATTTTATATCTTATGATGTTAATACATGTTCTTTACGACACATTTTATGTGCGAGACGTGGGTCTAGAAGAGACCATCCGGTATGTCTCACTATAGCACGAGGGGACTCTTCCTTTGATCCTCGGGCGGAGAGGGTGCGGAGAGTTAATCGAATCTGAGGAAGGCATCTTGGGATCCCAGAACTACCCATTTGGAAGGATCAGCCACCGATGAGCGTGCAGAACACCGAGTGGGAGTACCCAGAGTCGCCTCACGAATCCCCGAGATGCTTAGTGCGTGCGGTTACTTGTTATCATGGCTTTCCATGTAGATTAGACTCTAGGACTTTTATCATGCATGTTTTTGAGAGACATGTCGTCTGGAAGAAATGCTATTAAAATGAACATGTATATTTTTTGATTTAATGTGATGCACACTATGTAAACATTTCGATATAAATGTACATATATATTTCTAGATGGATCTTTCTCTTTCTTTACTGATATTTTTATATGTCATGCAAATTTCTAATACAAATGTAATCTAATGTATCGGTTACATAACAAACGACCCAATACGAAATGTACTCACACAATGTATCTAATCACACATTTCATTTTTACGCAAGCTTAAAAGCACACATGGACACACATACTTTAAACTATCAGCAGTGAGGAAAATGGGCACTTTGACGCAGTGTCTCAAGTAGAACATGCCCCCAGAAGCTTGATCCATTTGGAAATGGAGTGAAGGTTCAACACAAGAGATTTGAATCTAATGTTAACAAAACTTGAATTGAACAGGCTCGTGTTTCATTATTTTAACGAGGTTGACACACTTAAAAGAATTATCCTCGTACAACTTGTTTCATTGTTTTAGGAGCTTGACACAAGTGGAGGAACTATGCTCCGACAGACTTGATTTCATTTTTTAAGGAGCTTGACGCAAGGCACGAACCATGCTCCAACAGACTACTCGTCATGATGAACAAGAATTCATGGCTTCCAGGAGTCCCCTACTAGGTGGGAGAACGACATCTTAGAAATCAGGACCTAATGCCCCCAGTACCTGATGCATGACGGCATCATCACTCAGCACAGGCATGGGGTAGGTAGCCACATAGTTGACCTGCGGTGGGGCAGATACAATGGGTGGATAAAAACCAGGAAGGGATGATGGCGGGCCAGCTGCCACATCAGGACCAAAGAACAAAAGCTGATCAATGGTCACGATCTGTCCTTCATGTGGAAAACAGACCACACGAAAAAGGGAGGAGACAAGGGCTCCCATGGCATAGGTGTAATCGCACCCCAAAAGCAGATTGAAATCGAAGGGGCCTGGAACAACCATCACGTCCATATGGACAGTTTTACCTCCCAAAGTAATAGGTAACCTTGGAAGGATCCCTAATGGTTGACTCATTATTCTGTTAAAAGCCAACAGATTCTGCGTAACAGGCACAAGCAGCGGCGAGCCAAAAGCTTGCCAAGTAGTTGAGGATAGAACACTAACAGACGCGCCTTCATCTATAATGGTGCTAGGTACGACCAGAACAAAAGCCTGTAATGTGATCTCGAAAGGCACATAAGACGGAAGGCGGTATCCTGCAAATCGACTCCAATCAAAGGAAGCGACTAAACTACTCAGAGGGGCTACCATTGAACCGAGATGGTTTTCCCCCGGTGTTATGGAAGCAGGAGCCTCCTCCATGACCTCCATCTCGAAGGCGGGAGGAGCATCTTCCCGAACCTCCATCACGGGAGGTGGAGGGGCTGCTTCTTGAGGTGTAGGGACAAGAGAATCTCTCTCCAAGTCCGAAGAATCTGAAGAAACAAGAAGAACATGAGGGGTATGAGATCCAATCTCCATGGAAAAGACCTGGTGTACCGCAGATGGGGCTAGTTCAACCGATCCCATGACCAATGGTTGGTCAGGGATGGTTTCTTGAATCTGAATTTCCGAGGGAGTGGGAGTGGCCAAGGATGAATCTTGACCAATCGTGGCATCAGGAGGTGGGAGACTCGAAGAGAGCTGTTTATAACCACCGGGAAGGCATGGTGTAGAAACAACTAAGTTGTCCAAGACTTTTTTGGCTTCATCCATATACGGACAAAAGTGAATGGCATGGTGCCCTTCACACAACTTACAGGGACTGGTGATCTTACCCTGCTTCTTAGGAGCATGAGCTGAAGATGTGCCCCCAACCTGACTCTTGGAAACTGAAGGCAATGGTGGGCGACCGTTGGACCATGCTTCAAGTACCTTGGGAATGCCAGGGCAATCTCGAAGAAGATGGTCTCCTGTGCATAACATGCAAGGGAATTTGAGTTTCCGCGGAGGGTTGGGAGGTATATCAAGAGGAGATATTTCAGAAACAGTAGCTGAACTTTTAGCCTCTCTCTTATCAGACTTCTTCTTCTTCGTCTTCTTCTTCTTCTTCTTAGCCACCCGGTTACTCGAATCCAGACTTTCACCAGGCGAAGTAGAAGAGGAGGACGCAGAAATAGGAGAAGAAGGGGAGAGGTCCACCTTGGAATCAACATGATGTTGTTCAGGCGGAGGAACTGATTGAACAGTAGCCGGGACATTCGGGACCACAGAGGTTGAAAATAACCAAACAGGCAACCCAACAGTTAACCCAGGAAGGGACAACGTTTCCATATAAGGAGCGCCAACATTTCCAAAAGGAGGAAAAGGACCAGGATTCCCATCAAAGGGGATTCCATGGTTGGTGAACTCCGGAAAAGTTGCCATCAGAAACGATCTTCAGAACAACACCCTAAGGAAACTAACTTTAACCAGGAATATTTCGTGGGCAGTTAATTTTGAAAACATTGAAACAAAACTCTACCGTTTCATCTTTTAAGAGTTAAGAAACATGCAAAGGATGACTCTATCGCTTTCAGATTGGAAACAAGCGTGAAAGGACAAGCGCTTGATGATCTTTTCAAATTTAAGGAGTCAGATAAGATCAAAATGACTGCTCAGGAATGCTAGGCAAAAGGGTGTACCAAATAACCGTGAACTGCAATATACACCTTGGTTTCAAAATAAAAGAGAAATCAACCAAGGACTTAACGTACGTGCAGGAAATCTCCCCAAATGATGTGTTCGGTGTATCACGGGTATAGGGCGGCAGAATCGGCTTCCTACGGATAAAGGATTGAAACCTAGTGTGGTCTCCCTTTATATACGCGGTGGTACAGGGAGCACAAGTCCGTACTAGCACTGTCTAAAGCCAAAAGGCGAACGACAGCTACTAGGTTTAAAGACACCGGAACACGTCTCTAGCCTAGACCTCTAAATGTGTTTCATTAGATTTCAATGCTACCTTAGTGTAAATTGAGTGAATTTTAAATTTGATCTTCAATTACGTTTCAGTTTTCAGGCCCTAACGAATGTGTTGTCTCAAAAAATCTCTTAAATGAAAAACTACATGCCACAGAACACCATTTTGTTCGATGAAAACTAGCTACGGAAGAGTTGAGAGTTTTTACACAAACAAAATGATCAGAAGACAATCAATGACATCTCTAATCCAACTAATGAAACTAAAAACTTTTCTCTCAAATCCACTGAATATCAGTAAAATGGAAAAGATTTCAATTTTCACTAATCAACTAATAAGCAAAAGAGATTTTTTTATTTTCAATGTTTGATAGCTAGATGCACTAAACCAACTGAAAAAAAATAAGAAGAAATTCGAGAAATGATATTAGGAGAGCAAAACAAACAAATTTCACTCAATGGCACAAACAATCAGATCTCAAATCGACAAAAATTCTCTTAAAACCAAGAAAAGTCCCAAAGACACCAATGAGTCGTGTGATCTAGGCTCAAAATGAAGCGAGGTGAAACTCGAATGAAAACGAAATCAGTCACTCAAAAAACGCAACAATATGATATACAATTGTCAAACGAATGCAAGGAAGCAATTCCACAGCCGACTGAACGAACAGAAACCAAAAACTCCCAAGGGAGGCTCGACTCACAAAGGCACCTAGATGCCCTAGGGCTCGTATGAAAAATCAAAAGAAATAGGCAAACAATCAAAGGAAGGAGGCTCCAACCAATCAAACCAGGCTCCAATGCACTCAAACAGTCGAAAAAACAAGATCAAAATCACAAGTCAGCCTCAGAAAGCTTGAAACACAGCAAACCCTAATAGCTCACAGGATTGGCGTGACTGTGAGCTTGAAATTAGCACCAGAAACGCAATGGCGCGGGTGATACACAGGCAACCTGCGCCAATGGGTGCGACTATTACGCTAAAAAGCGCACCAGCCAAGTTTACTATGGAAAAAATAAAAAACAAGCAATCTCAGACACAGACAAGTGAAAATAAGGCTAAAATAAAGCCAAACAAACAAGAAAATCCAGTCCAAAGAGTTGACCAAGAAAGCAAGACCAAGAAGTTAACCGGAAAGAGAAGACAAAACTCCAAGTTGTTCAGTCCGTAAACCAAACCGGAGATCGACTGAAGCAGCGTTGATCTACTCCACTAATGCAGAGAAAAAGCGTTTCGAAGGCTATCTGGCTGTGCTTCAGACTTCGTCTATAGTTTACAAATCAAACAACAATCTGAGTCCCCAGCGGAGTCGCCAATGGGTGAGGAGGTAAATCCCCTCTGCGGATAGAGGCGATCCCTACTAGCCCATATCGGGTCTAGCAACAATCAAACACGCTACAGTGTAGGTTCCTAGTCGTAAATAAACCGACTTGCGAGGAAGGCTTACCTGGAATCCAACGCTGTCGTTTGTAGAAGAGGTGGTGCTCCCGTTCCTTTGCCCTGGCAGTTCACAATCCTCACGATCTCCATGATCGGACACCTGCACATGCAAGAAACAACACAAACGCAAGCATAAAATCCAGTGCATAAAAATATATATCAGTCGAAGAGGATATAACTCATGAACATGATCAAGAACAAGAGTGGAACCATAACCGATAGTCGCTTATCATTAAAGAGTTAAAATAAGAATACAACCATAGCTTCAACGCAGCACTCTCCTTTAGCGGGTTGTCAGCACAACATGTCTCGAAAAATCCTGTCAGGGATGGGACAAGCCTCTCTCTCCGGATACTTGGCAATAGTCTCCTTGCTTGGATTTGGCCTTAGGGAATCAAGAAGGCTTTTGCAACATGAAAGCTCTTGGGAACTTAGAAATTCTGCCACTCTTTGGAACTAGCTTGCAATGGAAATGGGCAAGCTTTTATAGAAGGAGGAAGGGGAGTTGGGATCCCTATAATTATGGGATTGGCCCTATCATCAAGGAAGCTTCCATGAGGTTGGAAAACCACTTCCTCTCCATGGAAATCAGTAGCCAAACCTCCCAACTCAAGATAGAAATCAGCTCAGTAATTTGTTAGGATGAAACTTCCACCTTTTATTTTTAAGAAACACCTCTTAATATGGTTGGCACGGGTACGGCTCTATGACAAAGCGCCAATTGACGTGCCCTCTTTGGAGGATTTCCCTCTTGGCGCGAGGGCTGAACTATGGAACCGCGCCAATGGAAAAAGAGCTATTTTTAGGGTTTTTGCAGGGAGATGTCTTTAGGGAAATTAAAGCTCATCTTCAGAGGGATGCAATGAAAGTATTTTCAAGCCTTAACTCTACCCACAGGTCACGGAATGAACCCTCCAATGTGCGGGATGGGGATTGTAGGGACGGTGACAAATTGCTGTGTAACAAACTCAATCTTATCTAGGGCATGAATGCTTTCTATGGGAACTTCTAGATCAACCTTTTTGTAGTCTGCAACTGTCTTTGGAGTCTTCACTGTAGGTTCGAGCAATGTTTTTTCCTTCTTCCCTGACCCTTTTGGTGGTTTTAATCCTTGATTGACAGTTTGTAAAGTGTGACTAGTATCATCCTGCTTAATAGCATCTACCAAAGTTTTTTCTACCCATTCAGTTTGATTGACATACTTATCCATATATGACTTTTTATCATGAATGTAGGGTGTTAGTTTTCACTTAACCCTCATTTTACTTAATATTCCTTGTGGGTCATAGTTCCATGAGAAAATCTCTTCAAATCTGTACTCAAGTAACTGTTTGGTTGCTTCTGTCTTCGCATCTCTTTGATTACAAATAAATGGCCCCACTTGATTCTTTAACTTGAATTGTTTTTTCTTTTTAACTACTAGGAAATTGATGGAATTAGAATTTAAGATTTTCCTGATATACTCCAAGGAAAAGATTCTCATTGGTACATATTTAGGTAGTTTGTAGGACAACAAATTAGACCCAAAAACTCTGATTTCTGTGTGTTTTTCAGATAGGTACCAATCACCATTTCTAGTGTGCTCTGATAGCTGTAGGATTTTCTTCCTTTCATCATTGATCCTTGGTTGTTAAGTGTTGGTCAGCATATTGATCAATGGGTGGAAAAAGTTATCTGCAAACTCTGCAAAAGTGAATTCTAAGGACACTTTTCTAATCAATGAAGTCCAGAAGATGACTGAAAGTGGTTTTTCTTCTATATCAAGCTTCTGGAGGGTTATTGGAAACTTGTCTGCTTGAAAATACAAAAACATATGGAAGAGAAAAGATGTGTATATAAACACTCCTTCAGTTTAAAACTTGATCAACTGATCATGGATATTGTCAGAAATGTACTCAGCATAATTGAAAACTACAGAGGGAGGTTGTCCTGGTGCAAAAGTAGATAGAAACCCTAGGATGGACTCATCAGTATGCTCATATGTAAAGTATCCTAGGATAAATGACAGCATGGAAATGGCATGCCTAGACCCCTCTAGAAATTTTGAAGTAGAATATGGAGGATTGATTTGAGGAATTTCAACATGTAAGGGCATGAATACTTGGAAGATCTAAAATCTTTTGGGAAAATCAAGGCCAATGTACAACTTTGTAAGTGCCTCTATTGACAAAGAAACTTCTTTAGGATCATGTTTGAGTTGTAACATTTGGTTTATGGATGCAACAGTAATTATAAACAATACCTCTTTGTTTGCATTAATCATTGTCCTATTTTCAGGTGAATAGTAACTCTGACACAACCTAATAACCTCTGGGCATTGATAAGTGACTGGAACAAAATATTTTGGAAGGTTTGATTCCCAAATTTGGACTTATTCAACCTGATTTAAGGAATTTTCATAGCTCCAGCAGTGGAGATCTAACAAATTAAATTCAATAATAGGATATGCTATCTTGTAGTCTACATCTGCTAAAGGGATGTGCTCAATGTCTACAACAGGAGGTTGTAGAGGATTCACAATGATAGCAGTCTTGGAGGACATAGATGGAGTGGATTTTGACATTTTTTAGGCTTGGACGACTAAAACTATGTTTTTTATATTTTCTGGTTTCTTCTGTAAGATTAAATGGTTTACAAAGGTATTCTTGAATTTGACAGAGGTTCGTAGGATGATAATGGGTACAACTTGTTCTTTCCTTTGGATTTTAACTTCAATTTCAGCTTGAAATTGTATTTCAGACTCTCACAGGAATATAAAATAAGAAATAGGGGTTTCTTAGGTTTTCTTCAATGGATATTGGACTAAAAATTTCTTCAAATTGGGTGTTGAGGGTTGGGTTACCTGCAGAGGGTTTCTGGGCAATTTTAGGATTCTTTCAAGTCTACAAAAACTAGAATAAACTCATTTTTTCCTTTCAAATTGAACACGATATAAAATAGGGTTTTATCGAAATTTTGACAAGTTTTTGACTCTTTTTGGGCCTTTTTGGGTAAGTAGAAGCTTTCTTGGAGAAATTAGGCTTATACTGGTTTCAATTTCTTTAGTAATTTCTTTTCAGAATGACAAAAGGCTCAATTTTCTCGGAAAATACCTGTTTGCACAGGTATTAGTCTTTGGAAATAGGCTATGAGGAATTTTGATTGGTGTCTAGTATTTTCTAGAAGAAATTTGGTTCTTCCAGCAATCTTCAACAACAAATGCAAGCGTTTTTCACTGGTTTTGGGCTTGAAAACAAAGCACAGGCTTATTTCTCTGAGTCAGGAGGACAAATACAATTAGATAGTGTAGAAAATGGATTAAAGGTGTGATTTCGGAGTTTATTTGGCATTTTAGGTTTAAACTAGCCTGCAATTAATGGCGGTCACATTGGGCAATGGCCGGCTTTCGGGCTTCAAAGGCGAAAAACTACGAGTGGTTATCGTGCTGGATTAAGGTGGTAAGCGGTTTTAGTTGGATCAGATTCGATCCAATAGAACTGGGCCATGTGGAGGAGAGAGGAAAGGCCAAAAAAACCCATTTCACATGGAAAGGAAATGTATTATAGTCGCGCAACTTAAATTGCGATATGGCCTTTGGATCGTCAGATTTGGGAGAGCCCATGCGAACATATGAGATTACATCTTGGAGTTGCTTGGGGGTAATAGGTGGGGTCCAGTCTTTATTGATGCGGCGAGGTTAAAAATGTATTAAAACATATTCTATAATGAATAAACTAATGTTTTACTTTGTTGATATGGCGGGGTGATGTTATTTTGTTTAAAATAAAACATTTAATCGAATGTTAATAATCAATGGTGCGGGCATGATTTTTTAACATTGTAAATGCATATTTATAACAAATAAACATTGCTTTATTTGATTGGTGGTATATATATATATTATATGGTTATATGGGAAAAGGGTGGGTTTATTTTCGGCACATGGGATATATAACCATAGGTTAAACCTAAAATAGTGGGTTTTGGGGATATTTATATATAAAGGATTTAATAATTACATGAGGGATATGGTATAGGGATTTAATACTTTAGGTTGTTAGTTAATATGAAATGAAGATGTAATATAAAAAATACATAATTTAAGACTAAGTAAAGTGTAAAATAGGCTTTTAAGCATAGTTTGCCCCATTTTTATTTTTTACACATAGACTTAGGATTAAATGAATTTTATGGGTTTTTTGAGTGTTTTTTGAATGAAAATGAAATTAGTTAAGTATGGTTTTTACTTTTACTAAGAAAAAATGTGTTTTACTTAAGAAAAGGGATCATAGTTTTAGAAATGGGTGAATATGCTGATGAAATGGGTTTTATCTAGGGAATCCAATATTTTTAACCAATCAATTACTAAGCCTTGGTTCTGGTCCCAACAAGTCAGAGAAATTCTCTAAGCCTCTTTAACTAAAATTTTAGAATATTGGATGATTGAAGGGAAATTTGTAAATTCTGCCCTGTGATGCTTTATTACATGTCTTGCACAATTACTTTCTACCTACCCATCATTATTTCTAACATTTTTTACTTCATTTTCATGGGTGCATTTAAGCTTTCGACCGTAAATCCATTTTTTTTAAAGCATAAAAACTATCTAAGTCTAATCTTATTTCATCCGAGGGCTCAGATTAAACTGTTGAGCTTATCATTTATTCTCTAACTATCTACTGATATGTCAAGTTTAAAATTTTTGACATATCTTTATTCTCTATCTAAAACATGAAATTTAAAGCATGAAAATTTAAGATTAAACTATTTAACTGATCATGGATTATGGAATTTATTGACAATCTGCACATAATCATTATTCTTGCAGTAAAAGTAAATAGTAGTGGCTTTTTGACTTGCTCACTTTCAGGTCTTATTTTATCTCTTTTTCTTTTGGGGTCTACTATTTTTCTAAGTCCTTTGATCTTTATTTTAGGGCTTTTACCCTCTTTTCATTTTTTATTATTATTTTCAAATATGGAAAAACAACTTGCAGAAAGCAAGGTATGTACATATTTACAAGACGACCAAAGTAAATTAAAAAATTATGAAACCTATTATTATAGGACCCTAAGAGTGTAAGGAGTTACTCCTTGGTTACAAAAGGAGTAAGCCTTACACATCATAGTTCATTTCAAAGTAAAAGGTTTTGAGTGGTGGGATGGATTCTTAAAGTGTTTGAAATGTTTTTTTCTCTTTTAGACTTTCATGCATTTGGAAAGTTGTGGCAAGTATAAATTGTATGGGTAAATTGGTAGTATAGGGATAATATTGTAACAAATGAAAGAAGGTAGATAGTTGGTACTTACTCTAAGAAATATTCATATCCTAAATCAGTCACAGAGCTACAATAGTGGCTCTTTACATAAAATCTATTTTATGTAAAGTAACCAACATTTAGAAATTAACATACATATATAAAGAATTTCATAAATCCTTCATGAAACCTTCACTAACATGCTCTATAGCATACATATGATTTGCAGAAGACTAGACAACTGATAATTAACTATTAGCTCCTCTAATAATTCTCTTACTCATACTTTACTAGCTACTGCAACTCATAAATATGAATAAATAAACACACCATACATCAGATAGTCCTTGAATCACAAAATCCTCCAACATGAAGTGAAAAAATGAGTTTTCTTCATTATATTAAGTCTTTAGGTAGACCAACATCCAACCCTGAAATTGTATTTTCAAATGATATATATATAGAGAGAGGCACCAACTCCATCTTTCCTAAAAATAAGGAACCACACTTCTTCACATTACATAGGTGTTATAGGACATTAAAGATATACCCCATCGAAATCTAACTAACAAGAAAAATGTATATGAGAGAAGAGAAGACATTTTGGATTGTGCTACTGAGTATGCTGACATGCTGCCCCTTTTTCTGCTGATTTGTCTCCTCGTTACTTTGGGTTTTTAATAACCACACGTCTTCATTAAATATGACCTTAAACAAACTCATAACAACTTATCAAACATCACTTGTCATATGTATATCGTTATGAGACTTTATCATTTCTAAACTTTCTCAGAAATTTTGCTGACAGCTATCAAAAAGCATTTAAAATAGATGCTACTGAAAATTCTGGTAAAAAACTGTCACTGAGAAAAAATTGTAATGCTACCAGAATTTCCAGTAGCACTCTGTTTCTTTTTCAAAAATGCACAACAAATGATTGAAAAAACAAGGCAGAATTATATACTTTGAAACTTGAGTTGTTGTTCAAAAATATACTTAGTAAGAAAAAAGGTATTTTATTAGGAAAACCTCTTTTACCTTTCTTCCATATTGGTTGTAGCTTCTCCAAGATTTTCCAAGTCTGATTTGTTGTCAACAACTAATTTTGACCTTGTGGTCTTGGTGGTTGTTTCTCTAGCAGTGGTCTTTTTCTCCTCTAAACCCTTTTGAATTTTTCTTCTTTTTGAGGATTCTGTTTGCTGGTCTGAGGGGTCTTCGATTTTTTCTTTCTTCTTGGACTCATTAGTCTCTGAAGTTGATGGAGTTATAGTCTGTAACCCTTAATGTTGTCCTTCTACATCTATGACCTCTGTCAGCAAATTTAGACTATGTAGGGCCTTAGATTTGAGCCTAAACTTGTTGATGACTCTGGTGTGTCTTTTTCTTCTATGAGCAAGATGTTTGGTATCATTTTTCTTTCTCTTCTTGCTAATATCATACCCTGCATATTTTATGAGTTCTTCATCAGACTTAGTGGGTTGATATTCCTTCTGAATTTTCTGTTAAATTTCTACCTCTGAAACTTCTGGTAGCACCTGTGCTTTGGATTTTTTTCCAGTTGCAGACCTTCATCTCTGTGCCCTCATATAAAATTTGGGAAAAGGAGGAAAGGGGAGCACCATATTCATTGATTTAGGCTTATTAGATGATGAACCTTATCCTTTCTCTAACTTTTTCTAAACCTTGATTGAAGGAGTCGTTTCTTTTCTTCCTTTAGCCTTTTTATGAATTTTCTCCTTCTTAACCTTTCTCTTAGTTATTTTAGTAGGATAAGGATTTTTCTATGAAGATGGAGATAATTAAGCTAGAACATCTGATGTAGGTGCACATTTTCCTTCCGTATAAAATATAAAATGGTCCCATGATTGGTTTCTTTTCCTGAGTTCTTTCTCAACCAACACTTTAATAAGAGCTTGATGATATAAGTTTTATTCTGATGTAGCTGTGTGTTTGAATCCTAGCTGAAATATTTGTCAAGATTTTGAGTAGAAAGAATTGTAATTTTAGGTTCTTCATACCTACAATATGAAACAAAAACGTCATATGTTAAAGAAAAACCACAGTATACCTCCTCTCATAGGTGAGGTAAATTTTGATGGGCTTGAGAGTCTCAACCAATTCATTTTTGAGGTAACTACTGGGAATTTTTTAAACCCAGTTGGGATCTCTGTGTCCATCTTTAAGGAAACTCTTGAGGTCTCCTCTAGTGATTACTTGGCCTTTAAACCATTTTTATCCTTTATGTAGAAGGTTAAAATCTTTAACAATTGACTTTTTTGATACCTATGTTGGGTCAAATTAATTATTTAGTAAATAAAAAAATTAATAACCTAGACATTAATTATCAACCAAGGAACGTATTTTTGTTTCAAGGGAATGTAAAAAATATATGCAATAAAATACCAAAAATTAACACTGGTTCTACATGATTATGTTCTACACTATCAAGTTCATTCGAAAATAAATAAAATGTAAGACTTGAAAAAGAATACTATATCTCAAAAACAGAAAGTAAATGACAAGAAAATAACTATGCTAATCACATGACTTGAATCAATGCTAAATTAAACCACACATTGCTGAATTATAAATTTAACCTATTTCACCCAAGAGAATTCCAATGTTAATCTAGAATAGTAAATTAAATGAAATCTAGAAATTGCATAAAACAACAAATATGGAAAATAAAACAAACAAAAAATTAATTTTAAAGGAAGGGAATTTACTTTAAAGAACAACAATTGAAATTGAAATTAAAAAACACACAAATAAACCACTTTAGATGTTCAAGGCAACACCTCATCCAAGGTAGCGGGCTCAACTTCCCAAGACTCAATTTTGCATTGAGAAATAATTTAGATCAGATTATAAGTAATAGATGTAGAACTCAATGGATAAATTCCTTCATTAAAATATATGATAAAAATAATTACATCAGAATGAAGCTCTTATATTTGTCTCAAGTTCAACAATTATTCATCTCCTATTCAGCAATTGTTCATTCCAATTCAAAAATTGTTCCCTCCCCCCCTTTGATCTCTGTTTTCATTTAAATATACAGAGAGAAAAGGGAAATTACAACTAAATTTATTACAAAATGATTTACCATTAAAATTGTAAATTTTCTACAACAAATTCATCAGAAATATCATATCTGAAATATCTTTCCATCATGATTCAGCTAGAATAAGTTGAATCTTGTATTGCAATTAGAAGAATTTGGAAAATGGCCACAACAGTGAATCTAAGAAAATTGTCTTTGGAGAAACTTTTGTTTCTCTCAATATTGACCGAATTTGGGAAAAATACTGATTTCAAAACTAAATTGGTTTGTTCTGCGAAAAACCCATGTCTCAGATTTTCATGATTCATCCTCATTTGTTTGAAATCGCCAACCCAAAACTGTCACTTTTTATCCTAGAGAATTTTTGAGTTGGAATAGCTGTAAATAGAATTTCCAATCTGGAAGAGATCCTCAAGGCTAAAAGTGTGAGTGATGTTATAACATATTAATAAACCATATTTGAAAAAATCATGTATAATAATGATCAATTTATTAAAAATAAAAGAGAATAATTATTACTAATCCATAAGAGCGTAAATAATTAAAAATGGAATTATATGATAAATTGTGATAAATAATGTGATAAAGGATGGTAGAAATGAATGAAATAGATGTTAAAAAATGGTAATATTAATGAAAATTTAGTGGCTCAACATAACCCAGAACTGAACATGTTGCATGTCCTCATGCAACCCAATGCCTTTGTATTAACCATGTTGTAATACAATAATCAAAATTCTCACCCCAACTCATGATATTGATGGAAAATAAAATAAAATCTTCTTCCCCAAAGGCTTCTTTTAAAACAAAAATTGTTCAATTATAGTAATTTTGGTAAATATGTAACAATTGGCACATTGACTTTCAACAATATATATATGAAGTTGCAGCAAAATATGATACAAGTAACAACAAACTTCATTAACCATTTTTCCAAAAACTACAAACTAGATTGGCTGAAATTTTGCAGCAATATTTCTATTATATTAATGCTTCGAAAATCAGAGAAATCTAATGAAAATATTTCAAGATATCAGCAAAATGGCTGTAGGTGATAGTGCATGGATTTTTCAACCTTACAAACTGGTTTAGCTTGAAAATTTCTGGGTTTGTGTATTTTAATGATAGCACTTTGTTATTTGAAAATCCAGTTCATAGTTTTAAAGATATACATGAATCAATTTATGCATTGTATACAAATGAAATTGTATTCCTTAAATGAGGAAGAAAGGAGAAAACATCCATCATGCATAGCAACTTTTCCCCCAAACTAGAGAATTAGCATGCCCTCATGCTATTCTAGAAAGAAAATGGGGGTGGCTGCTACAATCATTGTTAAAATCTATGCTTGGTGTAAAACAATATGGAATGAGGGAGGTTTTAAGAAATAATAAGGAGATGGATGATAAAGAATATTAATGGCATGGCCATAATAAATAAATGAATGAAAGTAACACTCCCCCAAACTGAAAGCTTTTGTGTCTTTGAAAAATGGGAAGTGGTAAAGAAGTGGAACTAATGATTGAAAAATATGAATGAATAATGCTCAATGGATTTTCATGATATTCTTCTAAACTTTTAATAAATAAAAAACTTATGCTATTTTACCTCCGTAAAAATGTGGAATGACATCTATGGACTGAAATTTGATGAAGCTAATGTAGGTTGATCTGATGCTGAAGGTGGAAGCCATGGAAGCTGAAGAAAACTAATCATAAAGTGTAGGAGGGGTTTCCTTCCCCCAAACTAATTAGTTTCCTTGTCATCAAGATTTCTATAAAACATCTCATAAGTAGACACAATCAATAATTCATCACCTCAATTACCTCATTATATATAAAAATGACATAATCATGTTATGAATGTCAAGGGATAATAATATATAAGAATGGAATATAACTAAGGGTAAAAATAATGAGTAAAAGATGCATTCCCTATACCCATAAGATTTGTTTGTTATGAGCACAAACATTGTGAGACTTAGTTATCTCAGTCTTTGCTTCTTAAGGTATAACCAATTACTTGGGATTCAAAATTAGAATTAGGCCTCTTTATTCTTCCCCAAAATAATAGTAGTGTTGTTAAGCTATGAGTAAATGGAGACTGATAGGGAAAATCAAATATCTTTGGTTAATGAAATGAAACTTTTATAATAAAGGAATGATAGATGAGATGATACAAAATGTCAAATTTCAAATATCCTAAAAGTTTCATCCTTGAAATGTAAAGTGAAAACTAATAACTCTTTAATAAATATAAACCGTAACCATCATCATCTAAGAACTTATTAAATATAACCCCATGAACCATGAATTCCATCAAACCTTGTATATAAAACAATAGGATTTTTCGGCAATTAACTTTGAGAAAACAATGTAACCAGGTAGATCATAGTATTGAATTAACTTCTATACAATAGGCATGGCCACTGCTGCTAGCAGGCATCCATAGCCTTGACAGTGATGCCTTTAGAACCCATTGAGATGCCAGTGTCCCATATATTAGAAGTAAATACATAGTTACAAGAGAATGTCAATTTACTTAGATGTGTACTGAAGATCATTATTCAGGCTTGGTAACCAGTTAATAATAATTCCATTCACGAGAGTGAATAAAAATTAACAAGTCGGCTGGTGATGAGACATCTTGTCCTTTAGTTTTACAATGGAAAGCCATTACCCCGTCTTAGTGACTGGTAGTGGTAATGTAACTTTCTTAGGACCCATTATCATGGTAGGTCGGCTCGTGATGAGACCCCCTATCATTCAATTGACAGTTTGTATTTAAAATTCCACTATGGTTATTTTTAATCAACAAAATATTACTTAATAGATGGGGTTGAAGATAAACTCCTTAAGAGCTAGGGACGGTGTAAATTGTTTTGCAGTAACTATTTTCAACCTGAGTAGTGTTGCTTCTAAAAAACTAATAACTTTCAAATGAGTGTAGATAAATATATTTTTCTTTGTTAATATTTGGGTTGAGGAACAGTCCATTAGATAGTGATGGAAAGATTTAAGTATAATTTTGTGGTAATCATCATATATTTTACAAAATCAGGGACCTGACAAATTTAATAAAGTTGAAAATTGACATGGTGAAATCATATTTGCATAATTATTCCTTAAAAATAAGATTATGTTTATATATTAAAAAAATAAATTTACTACCCAATCATTATGTCAAAGAGGACTTGGAACATTAAAAGTATTTCCAATTCACCAAGTGTTAAATGAAAATGGACAACCAATTGTAATAGAGGGAACAATAGATGTGACTAAGGGAAAAACAATAGTTCCTTTGAAGGGAACAACATCTGTGAAATACTCAAAGCATAAGAGAGACAATAGGTGTTCTATCTTGGAAGGAAACAACAATTGTCTAAAAAGGGGAATGGCAGTTGTTCACCCCAAAAGGAAAAACAACTGTAAAACACACAAACCATGAAAGGAACCGTGGTTGTTCATCTTAGGAATGAACGAACGTTGTGTGGTCATTCGAACAACAATTGTTCTTTTAATTGAACAACAACTCTTCAATGTATTGAACAAAAAATTTTCATTCCATCGAACAACAATGATATGTGAAGTTCATCAAAAAGGGTGTCAACAAACCAAACAAGAATCACAGTTGTTCATTTTACTGAACAACAATTATTAAACACACTTAAAAAATAAATCTCAGTTGTTAATTTTTCTGAACAACAGTTGTTCAGTTGATTGAACAACATATGTTCAATCTATTGAAAAATAATTATTAAACACACAAAAATAAATCACGACTATTTATTTTTCTAAACAAAAACTGTTCATTTGATTGGACAACAGTTGTTCAATTGATTGAAGGACAATTACTAAACACACAAAAAGAAATTGCGGCTGTTCATTTTTATAAACATCAATTGTTCAGTTGATTCTACAACAGCTGTTCAATCTGTTCAACAATTATTATTAAACACACAAAAATAAATCATCGTAGTTCATTTTTTTGAACAGTAATTGTTCAGTTGATTAAACAATAGTTTTTCAACCTATTGAAGAGCAATTATTAAACACACAAAAATAAATTTTGGCTGTTCATTTTTTTGAACGACAATTGTTCAATTGATTGAACAACAACTGTTAAATCTATTGAACATCAATTTTTAAAAACACAAAAAGAAATCACGACTGTTCATTTTTATGAACAACAGTTGTTCAATTGATTGAATAGTAGTTGTTCAATTTATTGAACATCAATTATTAAGCATGCACAGAGAAATCATGGTGGTTCATTTCTCTAAAAAATAGTTGTTCAATTGATTGAACATAAGTTGTTCAACTGATTCAACAATAACTATTCACTCTATTGAACAATATCTGTTCACTCTATTGAACAACAACTATTCATATTTTTTAGAAAAGAAACAGAAACAGTGAAATACTCAAGCCAAAAAAAGGAACAACGATCGTTCTAATTGGAAAGGGAACATCAGTTAAACCTAAAAGAGAGAACGATTTAGTTATAAGGAACAACAAGTGTGCCCAAAGGAATGACAATCATGATTCGAGGATTATTTATCCAATAATATCATTGTTGCATGTTACAACCTCGAAACTATCCATACCATTTTAATCTTGTAAGCACGAAGTATCAATTGTGACCATGGAAATCCCTCCCCAAAACTAACTCAATGGGTGGTCCTAACAAGGTAAAATGGAAAAGGATTAGTCATCTAACAGTCATAGTCCCTTTACAGAATAATGAGGAATTAAGAGTGGATCATTCCTGTGAAGACTTACCATAAGAGGCAACCATATACTTGAAAAGATTGGGCAATAAATGGATAGATGTGGAGCATCAACATGAAACTTAAGAACTTCCTTTTATTTTGATGAAGGAACAAAATATGTGACTTTGAACACCTAAAACATAAAAACATAAGAAAAATCAGAAAGGAAACAAAACTTTTTTGAAAAACTTGATAAATAAATAAATAACTTAAGTTACAACAGCTGTGGTTTCAAATGCAAAAATGTTGTTTCCTAAGGGAACATCAATCTGTTTTTAGGAACAACAATCTATCAATGGTGAATGAATGGAAAAAAAATGATATTTTGGAAAAATTATTTTGTGGAAATGACTTGAATGTTCAATTCTTCATTTTTCCTATTATGAATCTTTCAAGTAATGAAAATGCCTTGACATCGTTTTCTTGTTGGTACGTATTAGAGGGAAATTTGGAGCAAGATTTTATAAGGATTTTTAGATCATGACACCTAAATAAAATTAAAATAATATGATATTAAATTTCTTAATAGTTTCTTGGATAAAATTCCCTTATTTCGTTAACATTGTCTTCAAGAATCTCTTTTTCACAAATGGACTTCATTTATTCTCCTTGGACTTGCAAAAAAGGAGCATCTACTTGCAATAAAACATAAAATATTGGAAGAATAGAGGCGAACAGGCTCTCTTAATCCAAATAATATGAAAAAAAAATAACAATTAAGTACTCTATAAAACAAATCCATGGAAAAAAATAACAAAGTATTTGTTACCTGCAGGAGAGCAATGGTCGACCATACTAACCAGCAATGTTTTAATCCTTAATTATTATTTTTTTGTCCAAATTGAGTGGTTCCAAAGGAAAATGAAAGATAATTCAAAGATATATTACAAATAGAAACAAGTTTCAAAAATTCCATCATATGATATGTGACATTTTCTCATAACAACCTCCATAACAAAGTCATTTTCGATTTCCCAACCTAAACCAATAGTTGATATTTTAAGCATAAATTTTTCATTTCATGACAGATTTAATTGATTCAAATTGGAGATTAAATTATTTTCATATATATATATCTATCTAATAGAATCATGTTCTTGAGACAATAATAATTTCTTGGTCAAACATGCTAGTGAACAACTGGAAAAAGGATTTTTGAGAATGTTGATTTACGATAGGTAGTCAGTGTTTTGGTCATAACTTTCTCATAAGATATCAAAATAGAGTGATTAAAATTTCCTTGTAAACTATATTCATAGGAAAATATACCATAGAAATATGTTTGAAATTTCTAGTCATTTGGGCCTCCAAACACTGACTGTCCCAACTCTGTTCCTGAGTTTCCTCCTAGAAACCCTGTCAATTTTTTTGTTATAAAGTGTTCATTTCTAATACAAATTGAATGATTAAATTTGGGTTGTAAAGTATAAATTAAGGGCTAATTATTATATAAACATATTTTGAAAATATTCCCATCTTTTCCCTCAAAACATGATTGTTCCAATTGTTTTTCTGGAAATTTCACGAAGTGTGCAAGCCATAAAATATGATATACAAATATTTTTTCCAAAATGGTGATGAGTGTTTGTAGAAATGTGATTTTTAGTATAATATGTCTACATACAAAAATAAATTCAAATAAATATCACCAATATAGATTTACATGCAGCAAGCACACATATTTTTACATATAAAGAAATTTATTTATTTCTGCACTTATTTATTTTATTTTCTACACTAACCCACTTTAATTTGAAAAATATGCAATATATATATATATATATATATATATATATATATATATATATATATATATATAAGTACTTCCAATGTAACCATTTTCAAAACAAGGCCTCAAGTATATATATACCCAAAATAGAAAAATACACATTAAGAAATACCAGGGTAGGAGAGACCAAGTTCCCTTGAAAAGATGGTGCTAGAAATTGTTGAAGTATGGAGTGATGATGCAAAAAAATGATGGAGTGAAACCAATCTTCAATATAGTCTTGAATCTCTTGATTTCCCATAGTTTTCATATCATGAATTTATTCCATAGATTCTGTAATTTCTGGATTTGAAGCCTTCTCAATCTCAATATAAGTTTTCTGTAATGGTGCATGTGAGATACAATGAATATGAAGGGTAGGTAAATTTTGCAGTTCAACACTGTAAGCATATTGTACTGGTTTATTATTTTGAGGGTGTGGAATGAGTTGAAGAGGAAATTTTGTAGTGCATGGAGGATTTTGATGATGTAGTTGATTAAGTTGTGTGGATGATTTTGATAGACAAGAAAGATGTTGTTGAAAATCTATTAAAGAATATGGATGATTTTTTTGTGTTACAATATGATGAAGATTAGTCATGTAATCATAATATGAACCATGCCAAACTTGTGGACAATATTGGTGGGTGTTACACAGTAATTTTTCACCATCCCTGCAATCCCCATCTCGCCCATTGGAGGATTTTTTATGTGATCAATAAGCAGTGTCATGCCTTGCAAATACCATCATTGCATCCCTTTCCATGAGGACAACATTCCTTCTGTTGATCATTTCCTGAGCAGACCCCTAAAAACACTTGTTTTTGCCTTGGTGCTGGTAGCCCGTTATGTCCTCGTGCCAATGAGGAAAATTGACACTGAGCCCATGCCAGTTGGCACTCTGTCCCAATTAAGCACCCGTGCCAATCTTCTTATGGAAATTTTTTTAAAAAAAGAGGCGAAGTTTCGATTACAACAACTTCTTGGATGAGTCATGAGGAGTGGTTTTGACTGAATAACCATGACCTTCCTCCTTTGGCCTCTTGTTTCCACCTTATGGGAAACCTCCCAAGGGATAAGGCCTCCCTTCCACTATCATAGGGATCCCAACCTCCTCCTCTCCTCTATAAATATAGCCATCTTCCATTGATGAGGGGGCTGAATGGTTGAGCCTTAGTAGTCTTGGTAGCCTGAATAGAGCTAAATCAATTGTAAGGAGATTACCGTCAGACAGCCGAAGAGAGAGAGACTTGTCCTTTTCCCGACAAGCTTTACTGAGACGTACTCCTCTGTTGACCCACCGAAGGAAGATCCAGCGTCAGAGCTCAGGTTGTATCTTTCTTTGTTTCTGATAAATAATAAGCGACTTCAATTATGGTTCCACTCAGATGTTTATGTTTTATGTTATGAGTTGTATCTTCTCTGACTAATACATAGTTGCATGTATTAGGTTTTACGCTTGTGTGCTTGTTGTTTCTTCTTGTACGTGCAGGTGTTCGATCACGTCGAGTGAGAGAATTGTGATCTGCCATAGTGAGGGATGGAAGCACCATCTTCTCCACAAACGACAGTAGCGTAGGACTTGAGGTAGGCCTCTTGTCGCATCTTGGTCTTCTGCAGTTAGGAACTTGCATCTTAGCGTGACTCGGTTGTTGCTAGACCCAATCTGGGCTATTAGGGATCACCTTTGTCTGCAGAGGGGATTTACCTCTCCAACAAACTGGCGACTCTGCTATGGAGACATTGATTTGAGTTTGTCTTGTCTTTTCGGTTGATTTTGGTCTTTGTCTGCTTGATCAAATCTTTTGGTTTGCTTTTTTTCTAGTGTGAAACCTCTGTTCAGCCCCACAGGATCAGATCTGACCTCCGATTCTCCGAATTTTCATCTTTTCATGGTTGGCTTGATTGGTGCGGTTTCCACCCTGACAGTCACGCCCATTGGCATAGGTTTCCAGTTCATCACTCACGCCATCCCCTGTCTAGCGCAGATTACAGCCAGACAGTCGCGCCATCTCCTATAGGTGCTAGGGTTTTTCCTTGTTCAGAAGTTTCATTTCGTCAGTACTTTGCTTCTGGGTTTGTTTTAGATTTTTCTTGAAGTGGTGAGTCTGGTCTTGGTTGGGAGAAATTCTTTTTTTTTTCATTTTCAGGCGTTGGCGCTTGTTGTCAGTTAGAAACCCACGCCAATTTTCCATTGGCGCTAGTTGTCAGTGAGCAAGTCGTGCTATTTGGTGCTAGTTGTCTGTCATGCCAATTTCGGGGTGTGTGAAAATTGAGACTTTTTCCCTAAATCCTTCACCAGTGTGTCTTTCCCTTCCGGTATTTTCTCTGTATGAGCATAGATTACATTGATCATTGTTTGAAATGTCTTCTCTCCATGATTTCTTGATGTAAAAGGGAATGAATGCCTTGTTTTGATCTCATGCTTTGAAAGTCCTCTTTGTGTTTTGTCACCTTTTGAGGAATTTTATTACAAAGTGTTTTGAAACAACGATTGCATTCTTAGTGTTTGTTTGCATCCCTTTTGCCTTCATCCTTCATTAAGAAGATTTGCATTTATTTAATTTTCATCTCAAAGTTTGCTTTTGTTAAAATGCATTAGATCACATTGCATTGAAAAGTATTTTTTGAGATCCATCATTGAACTTAGGTTACATTTTTTAATGATTGAAAGCTAAAAATCGCATTGAGTGCATTCTCTTTCATTAAAAGCATGCATTGAGTAGATTCTCATTTCATCAAAAAATGCCTTGAGTGAATTATTATCATTTGAAAAGAAAAAGGAAATTGTGCATAGATTACAATTGCATAGTTTTCAAAAAGAGGATTTTGCATAGATTACATTGCATTATTCACATCATTGAATGTTTGAAATTACTTTTGGATAGTGAAAATCATCTAGTTTGGAATTTCGTTTGCAGTGTTGTTGTCTGTTGCATCATTGTTTGAAGCTATTCCCTTTACTAGATAGCATTCATTGAATTAAAAGTTTTCTTTTGTCATATAGCTGCATATAGGAGATTGTCAGATGACATACGGTAGGGCCTTGAAACCGAGACATAATTGAAGATCAACACTAAAATTTATTCAATCAACCTAAGGAAGCATTGAAACATTAACGAAGCATTTAGAGGTCTAGGCTAGTGACGTGTTCTGGTGTCGTTAAACCTAGTAGCTGTCGTTTGCCTCTTGGCTTCAGACAGCACTAGTACGGACTTGTGCTCCCCGTACTATCACGTATATAAAGGGAGACCCCACTAGGTTGCTATCCTTTATCCGTAGGACGCCGAGTCTGCTGCCTTATACCCATGATACACTGGACACAACATTTAGGGAGATTTCGTGCACGTACATCAAGTCCTTGGTTTATTTATCTTTCATTTTTTTGAACCAAGGTGTATATTGCAGTTCACAGATATCTGGTACACCCTTTTGCCTAGAATTCCAGAGTAGTCATTTCGATCTTTTCTGACTCATTAAATTTGAAAGGATCATCAAGCGCTTGTCATTTCACGCTTGTTTCGAATCTAAAAGTGATAGAGTCACCTTTTTCCTATTTATTGACTCTTAAAAGATGAAACAACAGAGTTTTGTTTCAATGTTTTAAAAATCAACTGCCCACGAAATATTCCCGGTTAAAGTTAGTTTCCTTAGGGTGTTGTTCTAAAGTTGTTTCTAATGGAAACTTTTCCGGAGTTCACCAACCAAGGAATCCCCTCCGATGGGAATCCGGGTCCTTTTCCTCCTTTTGGAAATGTTGAAACTCCTTATATGGCAACGTTGTCCCTTCCTGGGTTAACTGTTGGGTTGCCTATTTGGTTATTTTCAACCTCGGTGATCCCAAATGTCTCGACTACTGTTCAATCAGTTCCTCTGCCTGAACAACATCATGTTGTTTCCAAGGTGGACCTATCCCCTTCTTCACCTATTTCTATGTCCTCCTCTTCTACTTCGCCTGGTGAAAGTCTGGATTTGAGTAACCAGGTGGCTAAGAAGAAGAAGAAGAAGACAAAGAAAAAGAAGTCCGATAAGAGAGAGGCTAAGTTTGCAGCTACTACTTCTAGAACATCTCCTCTTGATAAAACTTCCAACCCTCCATGGAAAGTCAAGTTCCCTTACATATTGTGCATAGGAGACCATCTTCTTCGAGACTTCCCTGGAATTCCCAAGGTGCTCGAAGTATGGTCCAAAGGTCACCCGCCATTGCCTTTGGCTTCTGGGAGTCAGGTTGGGGGAACGTCTTCAGCTACTGCTGGTAAGGCTCCTAAGAAGCAGGGTAAGCTTGCCAATCCTTGTAAGTTGTGTGGGGGGCACCATGCCATTCACCTTTGTCCATATATGGATGAAGCTAAGCGAGTTTTGGACAACTCAGCTGTTTCTACGCCGTGCCTTCTGGCTGGTTACAAACAAATTTCTTTGAGTCCTCCACCAGTTGATCCTACGATTAGTCAAGAGTCATCCTTGGTCAATCTCGCTCCCCTGGCAATTCAAATTCAGGAATCCATCCCCGACCAACCATTGGTCGTGGGATCGATTGAACTTGCCCCGTTTGTGGTGCACTAGGTATTTTCCGTTGAGAGTGGACCTCACATCTCTCAGGTTCTTCTTGTTTCTTCAGATTCCTCACATTTGGAGAAATATTTTCCTATCCCCATACCTCAAGAAGTCGCTCCTCCATCTCCAGTGATGGAGGTCCCAGAGGATACTCCTCCCGCCTTCGAGATGGAGGTCATGGAGGATGCTCCTTCTTCTTCCGTAACACCAGGGGAAGTCCATCTCAGTTCGATGGTAGCCCCTCTGAGTAGTTTGGTCGCTTCCTTTGATTGGAATCGATTTCTGGGATACCGCCTTCCATCTTATGTGCCTTTCGAGATAACGGTACAGGCCTTTGGTCTGGTCGTACCCAGCACCATTATAGATGAAGGCGCGTCTGTTAGTATTTTATCCTTGACTACCTGGCAAGCTTTCAGTTCGTCACCGCTTGTTCCTGCTATGCAGAATCTGTTGGCATTTAACAGAAGAACTAGTCAATCGTTGGGGATACTTCCATGGTTACCCATTACATTGGGAGGTAAAACTATCCATATGGACGTGATGGTTGTTTTAGGCCCCTTGGATTTCAATCTGCTCTTGGGGTGTGATTAAACCTATGCCATGGGAGCGCTTGTCTTCTCCCTTTTTCGTGTGGTTTGTTTTCCACATGAAGGACAGCTCGTGACCATTGATCAACTTTCGTTCTTTGGTCCTGATGTGGCAGCTGGCCCACCCTCATCCCTTCCTATTTTTTATCCACCCATTGTATCTACCCCACCGCAGGTCAACTATGTGGCTACCTACCCCATGTTTGTACTCAGTGATAGTGCCATTGTGCATCAGGTGCTGGGGGCATTGGGTCCTGACTTCCAGGATGTCTTCCTTCCATCAGGAGTGGAACTCTTGCAAGCCATGACTTCATATTCATTATGATGAGGTGGTTGGAGCACAATTGATTTTCTTGTGTCAAGCACCTTAAAAAATGAAACAAGGTGGTTCGAGCACAATTCGTTTTTCTTGTGTAAAGCTCCTTAAAAAATGAAACAATCTCTTATGAGGATAGTTACTTTAATGTGCAACCTTGTTAAAAAAATGAAACACGTTCCCGTTCAATTCGAGTCTTTGATAAGATCTCGTAAAATACCAGTCGAGTCTTTTCCTTACTCTCGTAATTTGAACCTTCAATCCATCTTCCTTTCATATGGATAGAAGCTTGGGGGGCATGCACCTCGAATTGAGTCACCATGCTGGGGGCATGCTTACTTTTTCAAGCATAGTTTGTTTCCGTTTCAAGCTTGTGTAAAAATGAAACCGGTTTCAAGCATAGTTTATCTTTGTTTCAAGCTTGTGTAAAAATGAAACCAACTTCAAGTAGAGTTTCCTGATTTCAAGCTTGTGTAAAAATGAAACCATTCCCTTTAACTCTTTTGATTTCCATTTTATTAGCCTGTTTTTGTCCGGTTGAGCCTTGGTTTTCTCATTCCATCGTCCCCATATGCTTGGCCGATCATACACCTTCACTTGGTTGTTTTACCCGTTCCTGAGGAACCATTGCGATGAGTGGTCTTGTTAGCCAGCCTCTTAACCTTTACTTGTTTTGAGCAGTTCCACCATTACCGGAACCCGTTGGTGCCCTTTATACCACTCGTTCCTCCAGGAAGAGTCAAATTTTAGCTCTTTTCTAACTCTCTAAAAATGAAAATATTGCTGAGAGGCTTGTCGTTTTGAACTCATTAAATGGCTCCAAAACAACATCTACCCAGTATACGTTTACCCCTTTTTTAGGCTGGGATAGATTATTTACGAAAAAGGAATACCCTAGCCTATCGTGACTAGGAGGTTTTCATAGACATAGTTTTCTACCTTTTCGGATCTGAGGAACTATTTACGAAAAGGGACTGTTGGAGTTTACTTTCCACTGTCTTTTCAAACTCTCTAAACATGAAAAGAAACCGAGTTATTCCTTTGTCAGACTCATTAAACCCTGATGACATCAGATTCAGTCGTAATGACGATATTCGAGTTCCTCCTTCCTAGGGCTTGTTAAATGTACTAGGATGGATTACTAACTGCAGTTTCAACCTTCCTCTGATTCTCATCTGATCCTGATTCACAAAAATTATGTTCCTCTGTCTCACGTCGATGATGTAGGAAACACTATGGCCCACCTTTGATCAAGTTTACTTCCTGTTGACTTCAGCTCATTATCCAGGAAGTTGATCTAGAGACTCCCTTATGGTACCTTGGAGCCTGCATGCCTCAATGGTAGGTTCTTCACATTCAACGCAAGGTTTTCATCATTGACCTTCGATCAGATGATTCTGTGGGTGTTCGACGCCAGCTCACCGTTCACATTCCGTGGATTGTACCCATAGTACCTTGAGGGCCATTGTCATTATTGGTGGTTCCTCTCGTGTCTGTTAACAACTTTCATCATTGTCTGGTAATCAGACGATGTTCTTGCATGTTTGAATTCAGCTCATTTATTCACACGCTAGAACTTGTACTTTGTTTGGGTCGAGATGGAGCGCAAGACCCTAGATTTTGTCTGTTGGAATCCAGGCTGTGATTTTCTAGATTATTATGATTGGCCACATGACTCATTGATTGGATGGATTTGACCATACCTCAGTCTATTTATTGATCCTAATTGGATGGTTGTGTCCATGCCTCGGATCTTGATTATTGTATACTCTATTATGGATGGCTGTGCCCATACCAAACATCATGTATTTGAGATATCAGTTGTACTTATCTACGCAGGTTTTTCAATGGCAGTGTTTTCAGTTTGACACATTCTCGTAAATCATTTCACCCCTCTCTCTCTCTCGGGCCTCGTGATTTAGGGGCCATCTGTTACACAGTAATTTTTCACCATCCCTGTAATCCCCATCTCGTCCATTGGAGGGTTGTTTATGTGATCAATAAGCAGTGTCATGCCTTGAAAATACCATCATGCCTTGAGCTCGCGCCAGTTGGCGCTCTATCCCAGTTAAGCACCCGCGCCAATCTTCTTATGGAAAGTTTTTTAAAAAAAGAGGCGAAGTTTCGATTACAATAACTTTGTGGATGAGTCATGAGGAGAGGTTTCGACTGAATTACCACGGCCTTCCTCCTTTGGCCTCTTGTTTCCACCTTATTGGGAACCTCCCAAGGGATAAGGCCTCCCTTCCACTATTGTATGGATCCCAACCTCATCCTCTCCTCTATAAATATAGTCATCTTCCATTGATGAGGGGGCTGAATGGTTGAGCCTTAGTAGTCTTGGTAGCCTGAATAGGGCTGAATCAATTGTAAGGATATTATCGTCAGACAGTCGAAGAGAGAGAGACTTGTCATTTTCCCGATGAGCTTTACTGAGACGTACTCCTCTGTCAACCCGCCAAAGGAAGATCCAGCGTCAGAGCTCAGGTTGTATCTTTCTTTGTTTCTGATTAATAATAAGCGAATTCGATTATGGTTCCACTCAGATGCTTATGTTTTATGTTATGAGTTGTATCCTCTCTGACTGATACATAATTTCATGTATTAGGTTTTACGCTTGTGTGTTTGTTGTTTCTTCTTGTACGTGCAGGTGTTCAATTGTGTCGAGCGAGAGAATTTTTATCTGCCATAGCGAGGGACGGAAGCACCATCTTCTCCACAAACGACAACAGTGTAGGAATTGAGGTAGGCCTCTTGTCGCATCTTGGTCTTCTGCAATTAGGAAGTTGCGTCTTAGCGTGACTCGGTTGTTGCTAGACACGATCTGGTCTAGTAGGGATCGCCTCTATCTGCAGAGGGGATTTACCTCTCCAACAATGGGGGTCATATTGATATTGACATGGCTTACCTAACACAGGGGTATTCCATAATGGATTATGCAAGTAAGAAAATGGAAAGGAAATTTTTTGAAACATACATGTAGGCCATGGTTTCCATTGTTGTGAGCTTGTAGCTCCTGGATATCTTGGATACATTGTTTTCATCCCACGTACGAAAGAGAAATTATCCATGGGATGATCCTTTTCGGAATGAGGAAAAAACACTTCTTCAAATTCGGTCTGATTTCTCCTAACCTGCAAAACATGAAATTATGAATTTAGAGAGCTAATAAAATAAATTTTAAAATGCTCAAATAAATCATTTATTTCAGCTCTTATATCTCCTGTTCTTGTAGTATATTTGGAAATGAAAGAAGAAAATTCTCTAGAATTATTACTAGCCATGGAGATTCCTCTTGAATACATTATGCATAAATAAAAAAAATCATCATATGATAGCTGAAAAAAATAGCTTTTTCCTATTATATTTAAGAGTTCTAAAGGTTCATCTTTGATTCCTTTAAGAATGAGTGTTTCTTAAAAAAAAAATTCTGAATGCTTATGTTTTGATTTTTGAAGGTTGTATTTAAATTGCTCCACATAGTCCTCCAAGCTTTCATCCTCCCCTTGTATCATACTAAAAATATCTTCACTCACCTCACAATATTCTTGGTACTTCTTCAAGAATACATTATTCATGTCCTCCCATGTTTGAATGCAATTCCCACCAAGGCTCATGAACCATCGGAGAGCTGCTCATTTTAGAGTAAGAGGAAAAACTTTCAACCTTTGACCATTAGTACAATAATCATATCCTATAAAAAGTACTTCAAAATCAAATAAAAATATATCTGGATCTTCATTTTCCAAACCATGAAATATTGGTAGAGTAGATGGGGGAATGATGTGCATTTGTGTCACTCCTCCTAGATCTCTAATAGGAAAATGAAAAGTATAAATGTGTATCATTTCTTCCCAAAATAGAAGATGTTCTTCATGTGCTGATTTGAGGCTCCTTCTTCAAATATTCCTATCAATTAGTTAGTGTAATGGGTGGTGCTTACATCACCACTTAAGTGAAACGATAAAAAAAATTCGAGCTCCTACCTTTAATGTTACTACTTGTAATCATGAATGCTATATGACCTAAGCCTGACCACTAAGACCAAATCTCACGACAAGTTAGATATGGTGCATGTGTAGGTTCTTACCTTGCGTCTTCAATATCCAACCCTCTTGGAGTCAGGCATGCATCTACAACCAGATATTAGTGTGGTAGTGCTATTTGGCTACATCCCTGGCAACGACACCAAAATGTTTGGTAAAATTAATTGCTTAATAAATAAAACAACTAATAACCTAGACATTAATTATCAACCAAGGAACATATCTTGGTTTCAAGGAAATTAATAAAATATATGCAAGAAAATACCAACAACCAACACTAGTTCTACATGATTATTGTCTACAGTATCAAGTTCATTCGAAAAGAAATAAAATGTAAGACTTTGGAAAACAATACTAAATCTCAAAAACAGAAATTAAATGACAAGAAAATGGTTATTCTAATCACCTGACTTGAATCAATACTAAATTAAACCACACATTTCTGAATTAAAAATTTAACCTATTTCACCCAAGGGAATTCAAATGTTAATATAGAACAATAAATTAAATGAAATCTATAAATTTTATGAAACAACAAATATGGAAAATGTAGCAAAAAAAAAATTAATTTTAATGAAAGGAAAATTACTTTAAAGAATAACATTTGAAATTCAAATGTAAAAACACACAAATAAGCTACTTTAGATGTTCAAGGTAGCACCTTGTCCAAGGTAGTGGGCCCAACTGCCCAAGACTTAGTTCTACCTTGAGAAACAATTCAAATTAGATTACAAGTAACAAATGTAGAACTAAATGCATAACTTCCTTCATTAAAATATATGAGAAAAATAATTACATCAGAATGAAGCTCTTATCTTTGTCTCAAGTTCAACAATTATTCATTTTCTATTCAACAATTGTTCATTCCAATTCAGCAATTGTCCCCCCCGCTTTATCTATGTTTTCATTTAAATACACAGATAGCAATGGAAAATTACAACTAAATTGATTACAAAATTATATACCATTACAATTATAGATTGTCTACAACAAATTGATCAGAAATATCATATCTGAAATATGTTTCGATCGTGATTTAGCTGGAACAAGTCGAATCTATAATTGCAATTGGAAGAATTTGGAAAAAAACCAAAACAACAAATCTAAGACAATCGTCTTCAAAGAAACTTCTATTTCTCTCAATCCAGACGAGATTTTGGAAAATTTCTCAAAATAAAATTGAATTGGTCTGTTCTGCACAAAACCCATGTCTCGTATTTTCAGGATTCATATTCATTTGTTCGAAATCGCCGACGTAAAACCATCACTTTTTATTCCAGCGAATTTCTGAGTTGGAGTAGTTGGACATTGAATTTCCAATCTCGAAGGGATCATGGAGGCTAAAAGAGTGAATGATGTTATAATAGATTAATAAACCATATTTGACAAAATCATGCATAATAATTATCAATTTATTAAAAATAAAGGACAATAAGTATTACTAATCCATAAGAGCATAAATAATTATAAAATGGAATTATATGATAAATTAGGATAAATGAAGTGATAAAGGATGGTAGAAATGGATGAAATAGATGTTAAAAAGTGGTAATAATAATGATGATTTAGTGGCTCCACAACCTGCAATTTGAGACCATAGATAGTTGCTTCTTGTCCATTGAAAGAGTGTGGAAACTCCTGAGCTAATCCTAAATGACAGCTTCGAAATATTGAACAAAATGGATACCACCCCGCTTGAACAAAATCCCTTCTCATATTCTGATTAGCTAGATCAGCTCCTCGAGGTTCAATTCATTTTAGCTTGCCACCTTTCTTAGTCATCTTCGGTAATAAAAAAGGTTATCTGCTAAAATCTAATAGGTTTCAAGACTAGAGGAGCTCACCTAAAAAATGTTGTTGTGTCTTCAATGAAATTTTTTTGAACTCTAAGACCCCTTTCTCAAGGTGCTCACTGGAATATCTCATTCACCAACAATTAAAATCAAAACTAATGGTCTTCCTTTATTTTTGGTGGTTTAAAACAGATACGTTGGTTCACCTTCCCATGCATGATATTTTTCATTATCGTAAATATATTAGACCATATCATACAACCCATGGTAGTGATGATGAAATCTATTTGGCTGCGGAGTTTCAGATGCTATGCTACATGTGGTTGGAGATGAGTGGAGCTAGAGCTAGCATTCACTTCCACTGTATCTTTATTATATGCCTAAATTTCTGGCAGCATCCATGCATGATCAACCAAACGGTCATCACATTAAAACTGCAGATCCACAATATCTCTTAACACATAACATTTATTTTGACATGTGGATGAAATGACTCAACTGACATAGAGGAGAAAATACGGTAGGATTTTAAAAACTACTGATTAACACCTAGGTTTCACCACACATAGCCATGACTTCAACTTAAAATAACTCAATGTAATCCTTTCCTATCACGTGACCTAACTCATGATAAAAGGTTTAAAAAAAAACTGTAGTCGATAATGAGAACACGTGGCTTAACAAAAACCGGATTCACTTTTTTATTTTTTAAAAAATAGGCGATGTTACTGGAATTTTTGGTAGAATCGGATTAAATAAAAGCATACACACAAAAGAATTAAAATAGACTATCCAAAAAGTGCTAAAATATATGCTATCATAAATTTCGGTAGCGTTTTAGTTTCTTTTTTTAAATTTACAAATTCTATCATAAAAAACAAAAAAATTAAAATAGACTCATGATTTAGCATAGAACTGTGCTAACATGACTAGTTAAATAATTAATATTGGTGCCATTTTAAGCTTCTAACGCTTGGTTTCTTCCATAGGAATCTGAGTCCTTCTTGGTCTTGGAGATCCCAGGACCCTTAGAGCCCTCTTGCATAAGTTATTTATGTTCTTTTCACATCTTATTCACATGCATCTCTTATTTTTGTTTTGCATATTTCTGTATTTAGTATTTTTTCTTTCCTGCCGTAGGATTGAGTTAAATGATTTAAATGAGTTATTTTTCAAGTTTTTTACAATTTAAAAACCATTATTCATCCTTATAATAACTTTTTAAGGTCATCTTAATCATTAATCTACTTGGATTTGGTTACTACCTCACGAACATAAGATTTCTGGAAATGCCTTGTAGTGAAATAGTAGTACATTTATGCTATTTTTTAGAAGGGGTTAATTAGGTCCATTTGACTTTATTCCACTTGGATTAGGTCATAATAACACTACATATTATAGAAAAATCTACCCCATTTCATTTTCACTTGATTAGGTTAGGCATTTCATATATTAACTAGCTCACTAGTTCTTGAATTTCCATATTTTAGAGTAGTAATTTTTTGTTATTTTTTTAGCACGTGTGAAAAAGGGTATTTTGGAGTGATTCCACTTGGAATGGAGACCTAAGGCATCATAATTACTAAAAAAAAAATTCCCATCCAATTTTCATTTGATTTACTTGGTTATTCTGTGATTTATTTCCAGAATAGACTTGCCTATAGAAAAAACATAGTTTCCTGTATCACTTTGTAGCACATGTAAATTCGACCATATTTGTTCCCAAAGCTTGGTTTTTATCTCTTAGGATTGAATTATGACCCCTAGGATCTAAATACATTATTTCTTAATAATAAACACCACTTAGGACATTCATTTTTTCAAATTCGATTAGCTATTTGTATTTGAATTCATGCTCTTAGGATTTGAATTACAAATTGTTCTCCTTTCCTAGGATTAATTCCTTTTCAAAGCAACATTTCCATTTCTGAAATTTATTTAGGCTTTGATTTCATAACATTCACTCCATTACATCAGATCAACCAAAGAAGGACACATTTTATGTTGCAGACATAGTGACGATCCCTCTTAAGTTTTTACGAACCCCAGGTTGATAATTAAAGTGGGTAGCGTCGGTAGTTTCAACATTATTGGTGCAATACTGAAGCTCATCAGCTTGCCTCATGAGGTTGGCCGAAATCCACTTTGTGAAGTAATCGGTGGCAGTCAGTATCCACTTATGCTAAGATGATGATGGGGATGAATCTCTCCTATTAAATACACCCCCACTACTTGAAGGGTGCTTGAACTGCAATTGGTTTTAAGGTCAATGGTAATAGCTTTCTCTTTCCTTGAAAAATTTGATACTCATGAAAATTCATGGTAGTTTTATAAACATCAGAAAAAAAACTTGGCCAATAAAATCCAACCTTCAGTATCTTGTTTGGTTTAGTCTTCCAGAAAATATGACAACAACAATAACCTTTATGAAAGTCATTTATCACCTTTTCAACTTCACCTTCTACCAAATAGTTCAATAAAACTCCACTCGAATATTTGCAATGAAAAAGATTGTTAAGAATGCAATGCTTAAGAGCCTTCAAATTTATATATATATACCTTTATTGCTAGGGAAGCCGGGAGGATGATTCAAATGTTGTAGCACATGAATAATATCAACATACCATGGTGATGAAGAAAAAAATTTAGATACCTGAGGTAATGAATCAACCTCTTACTCCTCAGATAATGCAATAATGAAATTGATGTACAAGGCATGCAAGTTTGAGTCCGCTATGAGATTATCCAAGCCTTGTCCCTTGATCAGTTTTGTAGGTTTGATTTCCAATTCAAACTCAAGCATGGAAAAAATCCACTTACCACACCTACCTTCAGGATTGTTCTTTGTTAGAACATCTTTGACAACAACTTTTGGGACATATGCAAGAACATGAGAGTGAAGAATATAGAATCAAAAGTCCTTGAATGCTTTAACTAGTTCCAAATCATGTTTTTTCAATCATATTGTACTTCAAGGCTACGTCTCTTATGGTTCTACTGAAGAAGGGGATGGGTTGTTCTATTTTCTTATATTTCTTTTGCATAAGGACAACAATTAGAGTATGTTCCAATGCAAAGGAAAAAATGTTGAAATCAAGTGTATAATCCGGGATGATAAGAATAAGACCTTGGGACAATGAAAACTTAACATGATTGAATGATTTCTTTGCCTCATCGGACCACTTCACCTCGCTGTCTTTCTTCAACATATCAATAATTTCTCTCAAATGTTCAGCAAAGTTAGGAATAAACCTTCTCAAGAAATTGGTTTTACCATTGAATGACTGGATTTCCTTCTTGCTTCTAGGATATTCCAACTTATGAATTTCTTCAATCCTTTAAGGATCTATCTAGATGTCGTCTTTAGATATGATATGAACAATAAATTTCCCTTCTTCCATAGTGAAAAAACTCTTCTTTGGATTCAACGATATGCCAAATTTTCTACACTTCTAAAAAGATGTCTTCAAATGCTACAAGTGCTCTTCATCCATCTTGGAAAAACGCTAATGTCATCAAGGTAAATGACTAAAAATACATCCTTTTCATTGGCAAAGGCGATATCCATCGCTCGCTTAAAATTTTCTCTTGCATTCTCCAATCGAAAGGGAATTTTAGCATACATACAAGTACCCCATGGTGTTGTAAAGGATGTCTTCTCCTAATCATCCTGATGAACTAAAATATGTTTATACTTGGAATATCCATCCAACAATGAAAGTCTAGAAGAACCAACCACCCTTTGCAAAATATGATCCATATTTGGAATCAAGAAGTTTTCTTTCAACGATACTTTATTCAGATTTCTAAAATCTATACATAAGAAGATCTCCCAGGTCTTCTTTCGTACTGCCACTAATTTTGACATCCAATTTGAAAAACGAAGAGGAACTATAATACTATAAGCAACTTGGGATTCATTCTCCTTAGTTTATGGTGGAAAGTATTTTGATCAAGCTTTAAAGGATTGGTGTGCTAAATTATACTCTTATCATACAATTTTATATTAGAATACTTCCATGAAAATACATCAGCAAACTGAGACATGAGTGCTTCATATTTACTTTTCATTTCTGAGCTCAAGGTTTTTGAAATATTAACCATTTTGGGCTTTTCAAGAGTGCCAAGATTGAGGTCCTCCACTCCTACTTCTGTTGGCAGCATTGTTGGTTTTCGTGCAACATCATCTTTGTCAAAAATCTCCTCTAAAAGTACAAGACCTCTTGTAATGGAGTTGTATTTCAACTGTAGTATCTTCATTTCTGTTGCATGCATTTCTTGGTCATATTCATAAAACTGATCATCTATTTGTGAACTCACAAACTCCTCTTTTGTCTTCAAGAATTTATTTATTTTCTTGTCATGTTGAAAAAATTGCAAATACTGAACATTATTGGGAACCACAAGGCGATGTTTGACATTAATTTCGTACTTATTTTTGGGATAGAGTGGAACTTTGAACATGTTGGCTGAAGTGGCAAGAGAATCAACAATAACATCATTTTCCATTGGAGTCAATGACAAAGTATATTCAGTGAAGTTCTTGAGGACATCTAAGACTGCATTGCAGTAAGCTCACATTTTTGGATGCTTGGCTGACTATTCCCCTTCGACTGGCTTTATTACCAATTGGGAGTTGCCATACATAGAAATTTTGTTGGCACCTAATTTCTTGAGAATTTTTCGACCGGCTATCAAAGCCTCATATTTTGCCTCATTGTTTGAAAAATCAGATGCAAATTTGTAAGAATATATTCAAACATTAGGAGGCTGTTTAGATGACTAATTAATAAGGATATGAATCCACAATCCAATTCTAGCTCCTTCCTTACCTAAGGCCCCATCGAAATCCATGGTCCACAAACAACTTTCTTCATCAGGAAGCTGCGATTTAGATGATTGATATTGACTAGCTGCCTGAGAAAGATATATTGTAACAATAGGTTATGTTTATTCCACAATTTCATATCTCTCTTTGGCTAATGCACTTGCCTCCAAACCACTTGGCATCTTTTCTTGTTTTTATACACTTAAAATTTTTTAAAACATAGTTTGAGAATTCTGAATTTTATACTTTTTATTCCATCAAAATTTGTGAAGGTGTTGAAAAATCATCATTGAATAAGATAAACGAATCTAAATCCGTGTGAACAACATGTATGGGGTGATTATTAGGATTTTCTTTGCTACTAGTCATGTAATTCATCTTATTTTCCCGGTATAGTTTTCTGAGTTGCCCACAAACCGATATAGTAGCGTAGGAAAAGTCGAGATGCAAAGTGTCTCTAAGATTTTCTCCCCATGATCGTGAGAGAAGCATTCCATATCTGGGAGGGATATCAACTAAAACAACATCCATGAGGAAATTCTTGGCCAAAATTTTCTCTAAAGACACTACTATATCTTTAATGAGACGAAGACGTTTAACCCTTCATGGATCAAAAGAGTAAATTTAATGGTAGGGTCTTGTGATATCCAAACATATTCTATCCATGATGGATTTATGCATGAGGTTATGAGACACTCCAGAATCTAACATGGCATTATGGAGGATAAAGTCATGGATTTTGAGGCTAAGATAAAATGTAGGGACCTCACTATCTTCTAAGTCACCATAAACAACAGTACCAAATAAAAGTTTAGGGTGATCATCACTCACATTTACCATTTCATAAATTTTATCTACCCTAAGAAACTTGGATACTTGAAACTTATATTGGTGTTTATTGAATATTTCAGTTAAAGGAATGGATACTTTCAGTTTTGATATTTCATTTTCGAGACTAAAAATAGCATAATGTTTTTCTACCTTTTTGGATGGTGCGTCTTTATTTTTGGGCTGATATTTGTGTGGAATATCCTTTCTTTTTCCTCGATATTCAACTTATTTATATTTCTTCTGATTGCTGGTAGAAGCTCTGTTTCCTTTCACATGATTAGGAACAATAGGTCCTTTATATTTTCTTTGATTTGAAGTATTCATCTCTTTATGGTGAGCCTCTGTTTGAGAATTCTATTTTTTCTTAATTGAGGTTATAGGCACATTCCTACTTCTCAAACCATACTACCTCTGTACCCAAGTAAGAAAATTCTGATATCCCCTGTGGTAATATTCTTTCTATATTGGTATCATATCATCATTTGATAGAACATATTGTTGATCTTCTAGTGCATAAATTTATGCAGAAAACTGGTATTCTTCAGTCAGGAAAATAGGCTGTTGATTTTCCTCAAATATATTATTTTCGCCCGAAATATCCTCTTTTTCTTAGAACCTTCAGTATGGTTTTTATGAAATGGAGTGTCAATTTGTTGCTAAATTTGTGGATGTTGACCCCTCTATTCCCTTTGCTTTATCCTGTATTAAGGATGCTGATTTTGACCCCTGAAATTAGGATTTCTAATTTAGTGTTAAACTTGTCTATCTGTGATGGTCATTTTATCGATCATTTTCTCCATTTTTTTTTATCAAGGTCTCTATTTTCCCCTCTAATGAAGTAGGTGTTTCTTCCTTGATGGTTAGCCTATTTTTTGTTTTTATTTTTGAATTCTAGATAATCAGGTTCACTTCAATGCTCCCTGCATTTATCTGCATTTATTCAAGGTTATATGGGCTTCTTTCTCTCAGCTAGTAAGCCATATCAGGATAGAAACCATCAGGGTAATGGAGTAATACAAGGCCTGGAGGAGGCTTGATATTCTTAGGAATAGAGTCATAAATTCTATGGAATTGAATTGTGAAGTCGTGTACAAACTCATTAGGATTTATTTTGAAGGTGTTGCATTCAGATAGAATATGTAAATGGTTCTTGTTATCCTCCCATTTTTCCTTAAATAAATCAATTAACTACTATGAATTAGCTACAGAACCAACTCTTAGGGAGAAAAACCATTTTTTAACCTCTCTTGATAAACTCTATGCTAATATGTCCATCTTGGCATCATGATTGTAAATATCTTAAATATTGATGAAATCAACCACCTTGAAAATGTGTTGGTGAAAATTAACCTCGGATGTTCCATCAAAAAAGGTAGTGCAGTGAGTTGTGGTGGTAGTTTCAACGGAGAAAATCTGGCCATGGATAATGGTGGAGGTTGTGGAGGTGTTGATGGAGTGAATACTTGCATAGGTAATTATGGAATGAAAGTGAGGGATGATGATGTAGTTGTGTGAGAAGGTGGTGAAGCAACATATTTTTGTTGGTATTGGATATAAGCTTTCTGAGAAGTTACTTTAAACTTATCGACCAAACCTTGAAGTTTATTAAAATTAGAGCAGACTTCACTATCAATCTTGAAATAAGAGGACTTAGAAAATGGGAAGTAGGTCTCAAAATAAATGGGGTCAAAGACATTTTCTGAAAGGAAGGATTCTGACATAGACCTAAACAAAGATGTTTCAAATTTAAAATTGAAGGATGAACCTTCTGGAGCAATTAACCTCATATGCAAGGAGTTTGATTTTAGAGGTGGAGGTACATCCTTTCCAACTTTCTGAGATTTTTTTTTTCTACTTTCTTAAAATACTCTTAGGTTCATCAACATTTGGTGAGGGACTTGGGTCTGGATTTGACCTAGTGTGTCTTTTAGGAGCCAGTTTTCTTGAGAATTTTCACTTTGGCTCGAATTTACTAACTCAACCTTCTTCGAATGTCATAACTTGTCACCCAAAATCATAACCTTCAGTGAGCTAAAAGAAATATCCCAGGGAATTTTTTTCAATTTCTCCCTAGTAATAGAGCCAAAAATGTTGTCTCTTCCTCTGTTTCCCAAGGCTGAGAATGGAACTAAAGGAGGTAACCTCAAACAAATATTTAGGTCTGGTAGCTAGCCCTACCAAACCAAAGAGGGATATATAAATGTCACTTTACAGTAAATGAGGAGACTGGAGATGTAATGAACTTAGGCTAGATATAAGCTCAATGAATTATGGTTTTTGGTTTTGAATTTTACTAGATAGGAATGACAGTCAAGTAACTAGGTCTAGGTTTTAGGTATAATTTCAAAGGTACATCTACAGAGATAAGGATGCGGCCAGGTAGGTATACTTAAGAACATACTTAAATTTTCATTTTTTATAGTGTTTGAAAAATATAGAGAGAGTCAAAATGAGCATGTTACATGAATTCATTCATTAAAAGAGGTAAAACACGTTTATGAAAATCTTATAAAACAGAGCATAAAAAGAAAGATTTATGTTCATAAACTCATAAGATAATCATATAGAAGCATACATGTGATGGACAAAAATCATAAACATTCAAATTGATGGTGATTATTGAGAAAAAACAATGCTAATAAGCATATAAATGGAGTCCCAAAATTATAGCTGCAACATGTCTTTGATTTCACTGAAAAATTTTGTACATAAGCTACCCACTGCAAATAACAACTATCCAACCTCTAAAATGACTTGATTTTGACTACATATATAAAATGTAAGAGATTCCACCTCATTGGGTCGAAACGGGATCCAAAATAAATCATAAATGCACCCTATGAGTCATTACCTAGAATCTAGGGAAGTTAGAAACAATCCCCCCTGTTAGGTCCCCGTAATTTGTTAGACTGGCAAGGCCAAATGTACAGGGGTAACATCAAACCGGTCTTTGGAGTCCTGGGACCTAGCCTTCCTAGACTCAGAGAGGGCTCTCTCTATACTTGTGTAAAGAATGTAATTTGATATATTTTAGGGTTTTGATTTTAGGCTAGTTATAAGGATTAGGGTGTGTTTGTTTGTTTGGTTGGTTGGGTAGGTTGTCAAGCAAAATAGATAGAGTGAAAGAGGTTTAAACCATTGGGCTATGGAGTCTGCAAAAAGTCTTGAGAAGTGCAACAATAGGTCAAGGGTATATCACACGGCAAGTCTAAAAAATCCAAATGGATCTAAAATCTTATTTGAGTGAGGTGAACATTAAATTGAGAAAATAGTAGGTGAAAAAGGGCAGTTAAGGATCCATCAACAAATACTTTAACAAGATTAGCCTTTAAGATTACTAAGCATAAAAAAATAACCAAAGACATCACATACCAATAACTTCTTTGACAAAACACTATCAAGTAAGCACTAAGACAATAATCCAGTGAATCATAGAAAGCAAAAAGGAACTTGTAAGTCTTCTAGTGATTTCACCTTCAAGCAAAGAAAACTTTTAAGATAAACATATAGTAAATATCAAAGAGTAGGGAAATCCTAATTTCTTTAATCAAACCACAAAGGCCTCCAAAGAAACCATTTAGGATAAATAAAAGGGCATGACAAATCATAAACCTCATCAGCTAAACCTAATCAGCAATACTTCAAAGAAAAGACCTTAAAAACAATGTTTAAGTCACATCAAAGAGCAGGGCTAACCATCAACTACTTTGACATTGCATTCATCAAATCATCTTTAAGATAAACAGGCATAAGTGGAACTAGAGAGCATTTAAGGATTATCTAATATGACCTAGCAGAGGAAAACATACGAGTAGTAGAGAACAAACAGAGCTAAGATGCCTCTAAACAACATTTCTTAGCCTAAAGTTTTTGTCCTACTCCATGAGAAAGATGAAAAAAAATGATAACATAAGAAAACAAAAACTATAGGAAATACATCACCATTAACTATGCTCAGGAATCCTACAAGTGAGCTTGCTCCATCATGATGCAAATGTAAAGTCCGTATATTGATAGTGTAGTCCCTTATTATGCTAGTGTAGCCCCCCTTATTGTTATTATTGTACCCCTGTAACCCCCATATTGTTATTATTGTGCCCTTACATTATTATTGTTAGGTAGGCTAAAATTACATTGTGGCTCCACTAGGATTATATTGTGGCCCCATGGACTCCTATATATAGAAGGAGGTTTTGGTCATTTGTATCATCCAACAATTGTTCATTCATGTAATGTATTAGAGGTTGCCCCCTCGAAGTGGCTTATTTCTAAGGCGTTGATATCTCTTTTATTCTAATTTTGGAGGTCGTTTCACAACATTTGGTATTAGATCTTTGGATTCTATAGTTTCGTTGCTCCAAAAAGGTCATCGTGGAATTTTATCTATAAATTTTTTCTCTATGAAGGTTCAGAAGCAGAAATTTTTAGAGTGCGAAGCCAAAATCCTAAGGAACATCGTCGCAAAATTTAAGAGCTTGGTTTGCAATATTTTCGGAGATATGATCTATGGAAGATAAGGCTTTTTGCAAGCTCCTGAATTTCACTTAAAACGGTCATCACGAAATGTTCGCTATAACTTTCTTTCTACGAAGCTTCAAAAGCTGAAATTTTTAGAAAGTGAAGCTGAAATCCTAAGGAACATTGTCACAACATTTCAGATCTTGGTTAAAAATATTTTCAGAGATATGATATGTGGAATTTAGGTATTTTTCAGGCTCCTAAATTTCATCTCAAAGAGGTCGTGGGAAAATCTTCCTAACTCTCTCTCTGACCATCGGATTGGAATTATGTAAGAATTAACTAGAAGTACATGGAAATTAGTTTTTTGGCTATCAATTTCAGAGCCAAAGGAGGAAACAGTGAGACATGACAAGTCATACAAGTTCACTCTACTGAACCAGTCCATAATTAGGTCATTGTGGGAGATTGGACATAAATTTGTATTGAAGAATCCAAATCAGGTCAGACCTATGGCATTCAAAAGATAATTCATAGGGATAACTCAGTACCACATTTCAGATATTCAATATCCTAAATAACATAGATAATTTAGTTTCAATATTGAGCTTCTCAAAAGAAAGAAAAAGGTGTGTATTTGGTTTTTTAAAAAAGCATAACGTTTGTTTGAAAAAACAGTTTGAAGTGATTCCAAGGGCATATTTTAGAATTTTTATTAGTATTGGGTTCTAGAATGCCTCCAAAAAATAATTCCATACCCATTAAGCCCTCAAAAATCTATACTATGACGCATTAAGAGGAAGATTTGCAGTATGAGATATCAAAATTACAGTATCAAGTGCAACAAATTTTGATCTTACGAAGAGCAACCAAAGATGACATAGATGGCTTAAAATCAGAAATGGAGGCTAATTTGGATGGTTTGAAAGATCAAATAATAGCTAATATGGATGATAAATTAGTGGAATATGACATCGAACATCAACAACAAGTTCTTCAACTCTCAAAGGATAACCAAACTTTGGTGCAGAATCTAATGAAACAACAGGAAGATCAACATCACATCGAAAGAAGTTCTGAAGCAGTCACAGAAACAAGAACTTGACAAGTATGATCAATTTCAGAGTATCTCAGCAAGTGGAAGAACTTTCCTGTAGAAGATTCCACATGGGAGGATGAGAATTTTATACAGAAGCATCAAGAAATAATCAAGTGTTGAGGGAAACACTTGTTTGAAGGAGAGGGGCATGTAAATTTCCTATATTAATAGTTTAGTCCCTTATTATGTTAGTGTGGCCCCCTTTATTGTTATTTTTGTACCCCTATAACCCCCATATTGTTATTATTGTGCCCTTACATTATTATTGTTAGGTCAGCTAGGATTACATTGTGGCTCGACGAGGATTATATTGTGGCCCCATGGACTCTGATATATATAAGGAGGTTTTGGTCATTTGTATGATCCAAGAATTTTTCATTCATGTAATGTATTGGAGGCTTCCCACTTGAAGTGGCTTATTTATAAGGCGTTGATATCTCTTGTCTTCTATTTTTGGAGCTGGTTTCACAACAACAAATCAAGACATTCACAAATTCCAAAGCACAATTTATCCTCAATATTCCAGTCTATGATATTTCTCTCAATAATCATCCAACATGTATAATGAGGCCTCAATTTTGTATTTAACCAACAAGGAGGAAAAAACCCTAACTAAGGTTTTCAAAATGTCATTAATACATCATAAATGCTAATTTTGTCCATTAAGACCATGCAAGGCCCAAGCCACAAAATATCTAATGTAATAAATGAAAAATAACTTCGAACATAAATTCTGAGCTAAATAGGAGTGATTTGCCTCAAAATTCCTCGAAAATATATTTTTCAATAAATTTGTGTATTTTGTTGACTTTGCAGGCAAGGGCGCGACGCCTGCACCAGAAAAATAGGTCATCTTGCAGCTGAGTTTTGAAGGCCTTCACGGTGTCCAAATGAGCTCCATGATAGCTCATTGGAAAGATTGTCAAGTATAATTTCAGAAAATGCCTTTATTTTTATGATTAGACCTCATTTACCTACTCAAAATATAAATCTCCCAAGACTTCTCAGGGCACAACACCAACTCTGAAAATAGAGCATAAAGGTGGGTTTTTGGGTGTTTTTGGCGCTTTTCGAGGACAAAATCTGCTCCAAATGATCTAAAATTTTGTGTGCATGATTCCATTGGGATAATTAATTTAAAAATTTAAACCACTCCTCAAAAAAGTGCCCCAAGAAAGAGCACATCGCATGTGGCGCTGCGCCTTTGGCCCTGTAAATCAGTCAAAAAAACAAAATTTTCAAAAAGTTGGCAAAATCTGAATTTTCCTTGCTCAATGTGTTTTGGATGCCTATATGGATGCATCAGCAAGGATTTCAAGATTTTATTTTCCCTTAGCTTCGTTGAGGGCTTGAATCTTTGCAAGGGCTCTTTTGAGCTTGGTCCTTGCAATCTTGTTCCTGAAGGCATAGTGCCTTGCCATCTTCTTTTGGAGGTCAAGATCCCTCATGGTATTCTCCAATAGACCCTCTAAGTGCATATTATCTCTCTCAATCCAATATTCATGGTAATAGTCAATTTCCATGGTAAGCAGCTCACTTGGAGTGAGCTGCTCTACCAAGGCTACCTCTTGCTCTCTCTCCTAGGAAGTTGTTCTTCCTCTTCATCAGTGTCTCCATATCCATCCAAGGCCTCATCTAGCTTAGCCTTGGCCTTTTCAACCTCTTTCTGAGCTCTGATAGCTCTGATCTCATAAATGGCATTTTGTGCATCCATCTGCTTGTTTTCAATCTCATAATAGTGGATGACATTTCTAGTCCTTCCTAGATTGGCTTGTAAATCTTTGATTTGGGCATATTTTCTTTTGAGAAACATGCTTGAGATTCTTGCCTCATTTTGATCATCACTGTCAACATGAATGAGTTCAAATTCATGCTCACTCTCATGCTGGTCTTCTTCTTCTTCCTCCATGACCTTTTATTTTCCTTTGTCAAACTGCTTAGTTGATGTGGAAGGCATGGCCCCTTGCCTCTTGAGGGCAACAAACACATGCCTATTTCCTCTTTGGTAGGTCAAAGAAAAAGGTTCAATTATGATTATTTTAGTATCTTCAGTCTTGCTGCCATCATGACTGCCATCATCATGGGTATCCTTTTTGTCCTCGTGGTTCTTATCAGCACTGATCTCATGGCTGCCTTCATCATTGGTATCACCATTCTTGTCATGGCCTTTTAACCCACTTTCCTCATTAGTGCCAATATCATCACTGTTTTTTGCTTCAACGCTCTCTATTTTATCATTGACATCATCCTCGCTGATATCATTTCCCTTATCAGCACTATTGTTTTCTACTTCATTACCGTTATCTGATCCACTGATTTGTGTTTCATCACTTTCATCATGGATTTTTGACCTATTTCCTTCTTCACTATCTTCTTCTTCATTGTTCTCTGATTCACTGTTTTCTTCATTAGTTTTATCACCACTGCTGTGTGCCTCACTATTTTCAGATTCATTGGAATCTTCTTCATTTTCATCATCTTCAATGCTATGTGTTTCATCACTATTTTCCTCAATGTCATTAGGGCTCTTTGTTCCACTTCCATCATCATCATTTGCTTTATTGACCTCACTTTCATGAGATTTTCTGCCATCAACGCCATCAAGCCTCTTTGAGCAATTTTCAACATCATCATTTCTGCTGCTTTCTGCTTCATTTTTCTCATCTTCATGGATATCTACCTCCACCGTGCTTTCTTCTTTACTCTCATTAGCCTCACTGTTGTGAGCTTCACTATACTCTCTACTTCTCTCATCATCCTCACTGCCCTCACTGTTTGATTCTTCATTATCATCTCCTTCATTGGCTTCTTCTTCACTGGCATCCTCTTCTTTGCTTTCTTCTTCATTTCTCTTTTCCTCACTGCCACTTGACTCCTCATTTCCTTATTCTTACTTTATTGATTCATTATTTCCCTCTCCCTTATTGAATTTTGATTTCTCATTGTCTTTTCCCTCATTTTCTGATGCATTGTGATAGGGTGATGAAGGAGGGTTGTCTTGAGGTGATGAAATATGTGTAGATGGTGAGGTGGAGGAGTCATCATGATGTGATAGAATGTGAAAATATGGTGATGGATGTGTAGTGGGGTGTGATGGTGAAGGAGGAATGGGAGGCTAAGAGGATGAAGGTACATCTTGTTGTTGTAGGCCTTGTGGATTGGTGAACACCTCATGAGCAATGAAAACATCCCATGGAATACTCTTCTACTACAATTGATGCGTCACAACCATTTTAATAAGAGAGTGGTGAAATATTCTCTACATATTCTGGGGATAGTCTCTCTTCTATACAATATAGGACATTTTTTCAATGCTTCTGTAGAGGTAATAGGGTAGGTGCAGCATCCTAACCTTGGTAAAGTGCATAAGAAGCCTAATTTGATAGGAGTAAAGCCTAGAGAACCTTCCCTCACATGTAAAATATTTCATAATGATCCTCACCATAGGTGCATATCTCTCCGGAAAATGAGAGAAAGGAAAAATGGATTTGCAGTTGTCTTTGTATCTAGGCTTTAGGAAGGGTTCATAGTAGCTCATGTCAAGATTGGCTTGCTTGAACCATTTCTTCCCTACACTAGGTATCCTAGTGGCACTGGTAATAGCATATGAAGATAACTCAAAATTTACCCCTGCAAGGTTAAGTTGTTTCTCATGCAAGTTAAGTATGAAGAGCCTAGTTAGCTTAGGGTGGTTTTGCACCTCCTGTACCTTCTCACAAAAATAAAAACATCCCACATAATGGAAACATGAAATATTCATGGGAGATGCCATCAACTCTATGGTGTTGAGGGGTTCAAACCTATTGATTTTTCCACGTTTTTGTTGATTCCTAATTGTAATTTGGCCTTCTCCTTCGCTACCACTGCCCTCTCTTTCTGAAATTTTGACCTCTCTACTTTTGAAAACCCTAATACTGCAAATGAATCCGAGTTTAAGGGATGGTGATGAAAGAGGTTGTTCTGCACGTGAATGAGATGAGTGAGAGAGGGTAAAGGTATATGAATGTGAGTGAGAGGAAAAATTCAATGACCACCCTCTGCTAATTGTTCAAACTCTGTGTTAAAATACCTTGCACTGATGGCAAATGGATATGGAAGAATGCAATGAAATGGTCAATCTTTTTGTAATGTAAGGGACTGATTATTATGTTAAGCTTTGATGGATGACCAATTTCAAACCAATGTAACCACCTTAATTTACCCGTGTTCTGACTGATATTTCTTTAAAGGTAGATGACGGAATGAAAAACAATGCTTTCAAGCATAAAATGTAGGGTTTTCTATTTATGGTTTTAGTCATTTAATTAAATCAATAAAATACTTTGAGGATGAGTGTATGACATCCACTTACCTCTTTATATGCTAGGACGATACCTGGCAGAGACTTTGAGGGTTTCTAAAATGGTATGAGTGCTTGCAGGGTGTAGGAGGCCCTCCCAGCCAAGTGCACAATACCCAGGTAAACAGTGGGTCGGTTCGGGCAAAGGCACAGTGCCTTGTTCCAGGTACGCAGCGCGAAGGTCCTTTTACAGGGCCTGTCGGGAAAAATCAGGCCAGGGTGCAGTGCATTTCCAAGTGTGCAGAGCCACATTCCAGGCACGTAGCACCCTAATAAAATGCACGGGTAAATTTCGCCAAGGGTGCAGCACCCGACTCCAGGCCCACAACGCCAACCTGAGGGCGCAACATTGTTCTAATTTTCTCGAATTTGACCTAGAAACTCAAAATTTTCTTCTCCTGAATGCTCTTTGATTTAGCAAGGCAATAATAACTTGTTTTAAGTGTAGAATAGGTTTTTATAGACTTATAAATTATAATTAACTTTACAAACCCACTTTCCTAATATTTTAAGTCTTTTTCCACTCTTTACCCGTCTCACAAACTTTTTGACCTTTTTGATTTGCAAGTGACTTAGATCATGAAGATAACTCTTCTCTTTTCTTATTGAGGCATAATATACTCATTTTTACATCCTTGGAGTTAGATTAGTCATGATAGCACTTTCAAAACTTTATGTGGCTTCCATTACATTTTTCAACTTGTCTTTCTCACCTTGGCTTGCAGTTAGGAAAATTCTATTCCTTTTTATCTTGAAAACTTGACACATTCATTATGACATAGCAGAAACCTTAAAATCATATTTAGTTTCCATCTTGGAGCTCAACATCATGTTTTTCATCTTTTTTACCACTATTTCTTTGTAGGCGACTAAAATGATAATTTAGACCTTTCTCACTGATACTCTTGACCTATTTTCTGTGCAGGTTTTTCCTGAGTCATAAAATTGAATCTCTTTGGCTCATTTATGCCCTTAAATACTTTCACTTAGCTTGTGTCATGAAAAAATTGAAGTAGCTCTTCCTTTTGGGCTTTCAAGCATGCTAAATTCACCTTTGACAAACTTAGGAACTCAAACACAAAGAAGCATCTTCAAAACCCTTTTTTTCCCACTTGAAACTCAAATCATATTTTACTTGGCAGGTGAATGAAAACCTTGAATTTACCTTTTCCTATTGATATTATTTATACCTTTTCCCTTAGAGGCAATGAGACATCCACCTTGGAAAACTTTGGGATGCTTGCACACAACAATACTTTCACAATCCTTTCTTTGTTGGCATCATGGAGTTTTTAACCATGCTTTTAACCTTCTTTGGACACTTTCCCAAAATATGAGATGTTTGGAGTTCATTTAAGACTATAATCAGTGTTTTATTCTAATTTCTCTATATCCCTTTCAAGTTCATTCATTTATGTCCAATTCACCTCATCTTTTTCCCTATCTTATCAGTAATTTTTTATAAACTTCTCTTCATTTTCTGTTTTTTGGTGTATCTCCTCCATGGTCATTTATGCATTTGATCCCTGCTTGGCACCTTGTTGGCTTAATCAAGCTCAAAAAATCTAATTCTCCTTAAGACCAACTTGTTTCCCTTTCTTCTGCTGTGAGCTATCTTGACTTAGGAGCAGACCATCTACCATACAAATACCTTCAGCTGATGAAAATTTCAACACTCTTGGAGAAGTGTTAAAATCTTTGCATTTACCTCTTGCAGAATTTGAGTTGATAGGGTAGTCTTCTTTGGAAACTTTCAGATATTTCTTGGATAACCATGTGCTGATATTTTATTACATCTGAGCCAACTTCTAGCAAGGATAAACAGTGTTTGAAACACCAATGATGACCTTACAACCTGTGAAACCCTAATGACCTAGTGGGAGGGTCCTTTGATCATGATCTTGGATTGAGAATTGTCTTGGAGGCTTCAAGTGAAAAACAAAGTATTTTTCAAAGTGTTGTATTGAAGATCCAAAATCCAATGTACTTGATTTATCTAAAGAGCCTACAGAGATAGTTTTGAGACCATCAATGCTTGAGGAACTTAGGGATAATGGGAATGATTTAGGCTATAGGTAGCTCTAGATGTAAAGTGGAGTTATGGGCAAGGTAAAAACAGAGTAATGAGGTCATAGGTAGGAAGAAAGGATGGAGATGAGTGGCACAAGCCCATAAGGAGTCCTTTAGGAGTGACAAGGTGACCATGGAATGGAAAAATGGTAGAGTAGTGAAACATGTTTTCTAAGGATAATGAATGCAGTGAGATTTCTAAAACTCACAATATTCAAGGAATTTTTTTTTTAGAAACCTACAACCAATATTTAGTCATCTACAGATAGTAAAAATTACTGATGACTAAGAGTGTCTCCACTTGGGGAGGGAAACTCCTTTTCGGGAGGTGTCCAGGACCTCAGAGTTCAGATCTCTGAGTTTTGAAGACCATTACCTTACTTGTACTTGGAAGATCCCTCCTCCTTCATTTGCTAATGTTTTCTTGAAGCTATGATCTTATAAAATCTGAAAACATGATTCTTCAATCTCAATTCTACCGACCCATCTTATTTTTCCTAACATTTTTTCTTCTTTTGGGTGCATTTGGACTGGAAATTTTTTTACATTATTATCTTTTGAAATCATAAAAAACTATCTACTTGTACTCTTATCACTTCCAAGAGTTTAGATTAGGCTGATGAACTATTTTATTCTCCACCTAGTCTACTTATCTGTCAAGGTTAAGTTGTTTAATAGATTTTGATTCTCTAACCTATTGACATGAAATTAAAAATATGACCAAACCAAGATTAAGAAATATGATTTTCCATGGGCTATGGCATTTGGAAAAGATGCACACATACATTATTTTTGTACAATAAAAAACTAGAAAACACGAGGGTCGTGATTCAGAATTGGTTATGCATCCCTCTCATAATCCTCTTGTTCAGATTTGAGCATTGAAACCAAATATCTTTTCCTAATCTAACCTACTAACAAGTCAAGCTTAAATGTTTTGACAAGTTTTCTTTCACTAACCTATCAGCAGAAATTTAAAACATGTTAAGTCATGATTAGGCTATATGAGTGAAACAAGACTTTTTCTCAAAGGTAGTGGCATTTAGGCTTGCACACTTTCAGCAATACTCTTTTTTGGCATGGGATTGTACCTCTCTTTTTTTTCAACCCTCTTTTTATTCTTTTCTCTGTTTTTATATTTCATTTTTCTGAGTTTTCATCAAGCAATGTTATGTACAATGGATGAAAGCTTCAAGCTAGGAATTTTGACAAAAATAGTGCTTGAGCATCCTGCCATTGACAGGACCTCCAAATAACTCTGTTCCATCCAACTCTTGTAAGAAGAAATATTTGTTACCTCTAACTAAATGGATGATGTATGGACCCTTTCACAAATTTTCAAATTTTCCATGCTTTCCTTTTTCCTCTCTCGAGTCTCCCTGAATCCCATTTCAAAACTTTATCTATGATCTAGAAATCATTGGCTTTGGTCCTTCTATCAAAGGTCTTCTTGATGTTCTCTTGCACTACTTATGTTCTTTTGTAAACTTCTTCCCCCGACTAGTGCAAATGAATGGTTTGGTTCAGCCTCCTTTGCATTTCATTCTCTTCTAATTGCACCTCTTGAAGAAGCTTCAAAATTGGAACTCCCAAGGATGTTGGGAAAACTGCATCCATGCCATACACTAGATGATAGGGAGACATATTGATATATTTCTTGCTTGTTAGTCTATCAGCCCAGAGTGCATGCACTGGTTTGCTATTCCATGAGTTTTTGTTCTCTTCCAGCAGCTTCTTGATGATATTCACCAAAAAAGTTTTAGAGCACTCATCCAACCCATTACCTTGAGGGTAATAAGCTATAGAGTGCCCTAGTGTGATGTGGTACTTGTAGCAAAAGTCCACCATTCTCTTGGATCTAAATGCAGCAACATTATCAGTGATGATCTTTTCAGGACAACCAAATTTGGACAAGATGTTGGTTTCAAGTAGTTTGATGAGGACTAAGTCAGTGGAATTCCTTAGAGGGATGGCTTCTATCCACTTGGTGAATAGTCAGTTGCCGTAAGGATCCATTTGTGTTGGGCAGATGAGGCAAGGTCGATTTTTCCAATGAAATATAAACCCCACTGTTGAAAAGGAGTTTCAACACTGATAGGATGCAGAGGTAAAGGTAGAAGTTTTCTCTTGCCATAACAGATTTGGCATTTATGGCAAGTTGCAACTAGCTTGTGTATGTCAGGGAAAAGAGTAGGCCAATAGTAACCAGCTCTAAGGATTTCGTTGGATGTGGTTTTCCAGTAGAGATGACCTCCACACTCTCCTTCATGAAACTCATGCATGATTCTATCTGCATCATCTTCAAGCAAACATTTAAGCAAGATACCAAAAGAAATTTTCCAATACAAAGCTCTATCTAGAATGCAGAAATTTCAAGCCTTTTGTTTCAAGAATATAGCTTTTGTTTTAGACAAAGTAGGAGGAGAATTTATATTAAAAATTGCATACAATATATTAGCATACCATAGTGAGTTCAAGAATGCTTCTTCAATGGGTGGAGTTGCCAGTTCCTCTTCTTCATCCAAAGAATGTAACATGTTTATGTATAATGCTTGAAAATTTTCTTCAGCCATGAATTTTTTGAGTCCTTGTCCTTTAATCAGTTAGTGGGTTTGATTTATAAATCATATTCTAAGATAATAGCAAACCACTTATCCCTTTTACCATCAGGGTCCTAATTTAGAATGTCTTTAACAACTGTAAGTGGAATAAAAGCAATGACATGGGAGTGAAAAATGTAAACTCTAAAATCTTTCAATGCTTTGATCAAGGCAAAGGCTTGTTTCTCCATGACGTTATATTTTAGAGGTGCATCCCTCAAGGCCTTGCTGAAGAAAGATATGGGTTGTTCTTGTCCCATCATGTTCTTTTTAAGGAATTCTACAACAATAGTGTGTTCTGATGCAAAGGAGAAAATGAAGAAAGCCTTGGTAAAGTCGGGGCTAATTACAACTGGTGTTTGGGTAAGTGTTTGTTTTACCAGTTCAAAGGATTTTTTGGCTTCCATGGTCCACTTGACTCCTACTTCTCTTTTCAGCATGTTTGTGATGTTCCTTAGGAATCTAGCAAGGTTTGATATGAACCTCCTTAGGAAGTTGATCTTTCCAATGAAATATTGCACCTCTTTAATGTTCCTAGGGTGGCTTATTTGTAATATACCTTCAATCCTTTTGGGGTCTATCTTTATCCCTTATTCAGAAATGATGTGGCCTAATATTTTTCCTTCTTGAATACCAAACAGTGTTTTTTTAGGATTCAAGGATAAACCATATTTCCTACATTTCTCAAAGACCTTTCTCAAGTGAACTAGGTGTTATTCATCAATTTTAGAATAGACAGTGATGTCATCAAGGTATATCACTATGAAGTAACCTATGTTTTTGGAAAAATATATGTCCATGGTTCTTTGGAAAGTGGCCCCTGCATTCATTAACCCAAAAGACATTTTGACATACATGAATGTGCCCCAAGGTGTTGTGAAAGCGATTTTGTGCTGATCACTTGGAAGTATTAGTACCTGATTATATTCTAAAAATCCATCAAGAAATGATATTCTTTTAGAACCTACCACCCTTTGCAGTATATGATCCATATTAGGTAAAGGGTAGTTGTCTTTCAAGGAGTCTTTGTTCAAGTTTCTAAAGTCTATGAATATCCTAATCTCCCCTGTTTTCTTTCTCACTGACACAAGGTTAGAAACCCATTCTAAGTACCTAAGTGGGACTAGGATTCCCACATCAGAAATCTTCTTTATTTCCTTCTCGACTAGAGGCACTAAGACAGGGTTTATTCTTCTCAATTTTTGCTTGAATGGTCTTTGGTTTTCCTTGAGAGGAATATTATGTTGAATAATGTTTGTGTCATAGGACTTCAAGTCCTCATAAATCCATGCAAAAACATCTTTAAAATCTTTGAATAGCTCAATTTATTTCTGTTTTATGTGAGGTGGTAGAGCTTTGGATAGCTTGATCATTTTGGGTTCTTCCATGCTGCCTATGTTGCATTCCTCTAAATCAGTTTCAGTGGTTCCATTTTTGGCTTCCTAGTAACATCATTGAAGTCAAACAACTCTTCTAACGGGGTAATACCTATTGGTAATGAGTTATCTTTGCATTGCAACACCTCAAGGTATTTTTTATCCGGGTCCCTAGAAAATTCTGCCTCATGAAAGTGTTCTATGAGATTTATACCAATAGTAGGAAATGACTCTATTTTGGGTGTTTGTTCTTCATTTGGGCAGTCTTGTTCATTATCTAAGCTTGGTTTTGGTATTGAAAATTCATTCCTAGATTGCAGGAAATCATCTATTTGTTTATCACCCTCAAAAACTTGCGAATAATATATGTTGTCAGGTATTGTAGGTCTATTTTTGACTTTTACAGTGTATTGTTCATTGGCATGGGTTATTTGGCAAGTGCTGGTAGCAAAGGCATGTTCACTGGCAAGGCTGTTTTGAGTTCTAGGGATGGAGGTAATTTCATAATTCTCAAAATTTTTCATGAGGTCTAAGGCATAATTCCTATATTCTCTTAGCCTAGGATTTTTGGATGAATACTCTCCTTTGATTTTCCTAATGATCATCTCGGAATCTCCTTGAATAAAGATCTTCTTAGCTCCAATGTTTTTTAGAAAATGTAAACAAAGGAGGAGAGCCTCATACTCTGCAATTTTGTTAGTGCATTGAAAATCTAGTTTGTAGGAGTGGCCTTCATTGGTGTTATGTATCCAAACGCCTAATCCTAAACCAGATTTTCCACAAGAGCCATCAAAGCTCATGTCCCAAAGTGTTTCAAGTTTATATTTGCCATTATGTTGTTGTTCAAGGCTGCTAGAGTTTTCGTTGTCATGTTCTTCACTTTGTGTTTGGTTTGATTATTCTGGTAGGCCTAGCTCTTTCTCATTTTAATTTACTTGTTCATTAATGTCATCTTCATTGTACAAGATAAATGAGTCAAGATATGAATGGATAGAATAGAGAGGGGTGTTGTTTGGCCTATCTCGGATGCTAACCATGTATTTCATGTGAAATTCCTTGTAAAATCTCCTTGTTTGGTTAAAGACTAGAATGGTAGCATAGCACATGTCCATTTGGAGGTTTCCTTGGAGTTTGGCTCCCCATGATCTAGATAAAAGCGCGCCATAATTTGGGGGAATGTCAGCTACTACAATGTCCATGACTAGACTTTTAGCAGGTATTTGTGCCAGATTGACACAAAGATCCTTGATTAGACCCAAAAATTTGACTCTACTTGAATCGAAAGAGTACAATTCTTTGTAAGGTTTGGTTATTTCGAGGCCTCATCTCTCCATCACTACCTTGGGCATGAGATTGTGTGAGGCATCGGAGTCTAGCATAACATTATGCAAGATTTGTTCATGAATTTTTAAGCACACATAGGATGGAGGGAGAGCTCCTTCTTTATATTTTCCCTCTACCTTAGGTCCAAAAAACAACTTTGGCTTGTCATCAGTTAAATTCAGAGCGCCGGTATCATTCCCTATGTTCAAAGCTTTCAAAACTTGAGACCTATATACATCCTAAGTTACTAGTTCAATAAGAGGTATGCTTATTTTGATCTTGGCAATCTCACCCTCAAAACTGAAAGGTGCTAGTGTTATTGGTATATTTACATCAGTTTTATCACAGATAGTCTTTTCAGCAACTTGGGTTTTCTGATTTCTATTTGGACTGTCATTTATAGCAATTTTTCCAGGGCCACTAGTTGATGTACTAAGACAGCTTGGGTCACCATTATGTTGGCTAGTTTTGTATTTGATTTAATTAGGAGTCTTAGCCATTGTGTTGGTGTTTTCTACTATCTTCTTAAGGATGTTTTCAGGGGTATTTCTAATAGTAGTTTCTAGTTTTTTCTATTTGGAGGCATCTTGGGTTTTCTTAATCCAGAGGTCATACTGCCTATGAACCTCCATAATAGCGTTTTCAAATCCTAATTTGTACTCATTAGAATCCTCATATGTTCTATCGATTTGGTTTGAGGAAAAGAGTCCTTGTTCTTATTTTTTTAGAAATACATCACCCTCATTATCAGAGCCTATCATATTTACATGGTTTTCTTCCTGCTCTTTAGCCTCTCTTTCATCTTCTTCTACATAGTTTTCTTGGAAAGGAGGTCTGATTTGCAGTCATTGTCTCTTTTTCTATTTTGAGGAGGGTATCTTCTGAAATTTTGGTTTCTATTTCTGTTTTTGGGATTTTCTTGGTTTTCCCTAGGGGGGTGTTCTCTCATTCAAACTGATTTTCTTCCATCACCCTTTCCATTAATCTAACTACATTGTCAATTTTGGCATCAGATGTGGAGGCTATGGCTTCTTCTTTGTATGTAACTTTCTTTTCTGACCTCATCCTAGCCCTCTTTTCAATTATATTGGCCTCTACACTCATAGCTCCCCTTTGCATGTCTTCTAAGGTTAGGGGATCTCTTTCTCTCAATTGGTAGGCCACGTTTGGATCAAATCCCTCTGGAAATTTTACTGAGGCTAGGCCTTGTGGAGGTTTCATGTGAGGTGGGAGTGCATTGTATACACTACTAAACATAGTGAAGTAGTCTTGAACACTTTCCCCAACATTTATCTTAAGGTTGTTATACTCTGAGAGTATTTGAAGAGGGTTTTTCTTAATCTCCCACTTGTTTATGAATTTTTGATACAGGGAAGGGAGATCATGTATGTTGTTAGGAGTTAATTTTTTGAACCATTTATTTGCTTCTCCTCCTAGAATTCAGGAAAACATTCTCATTTTTATGGTCTCCTATTCTATCTCTTAGTAGTCAAATACACCATTCATCCTATCTACATGCTGTTGGGAAGTGGTAGAGTCAGCTCCCGTAAAGTGAGGGATTTTAGATTGGTAATATTGAGCCATGGTCGGTAAAGGTTGGGGTAGAACTAATGGGGCAAACCATGCTGCCATGATTGGAGGTAAAGGAACCTAAGGGGGTTGGTAAGAGGGGGTTTTGTGAGAGGAGGTGGAGGATGAAATGGAGTGGTTTTCATAGTGGACGTGTGAATGGGAGTGGCAGATTTTCTTGGACCACCAAACTGAGATTGAGAAGATTTGGAATGAAAAGAGCCAAAATTTTGGAGAACCTGAAAATCAGGAGGAGTGGAAGGAGAGGCTTCCATGCTAGGACTCTGCTGCAAATCTATAGGCTCAAGGTCTATCTGGTCTGTCCCACTTTGAGACTTAGCTCTGAAAATATTTCTTTTGTGGTATAAGTCAAATTGGGGATCTTGCAAGGCTGTGAGGTTTTCTGGGACGAAACTTGCTTTGTGAATGGTCCTAACAATAGTTGAATCTTCAGTCCTAGAAGTTTTCCACAACATTCTTTCTGTATCATCAACTATGGTAGGAGGGTTAGGGTCAGGGTGAGATCTAGTGCTTATCCTTTGTGAAGCCATATTTTAGACCCAATAATGTAGAGAGGCTAAGATTTTTTAGGAGTGCCTTGAAAACAGACCTATCTGCAAGAAGTACTAAGTTCACACAAAGAGTAACTGGGTTTTAGACTATTATGATTGATTAGTGCATTCCCAGAGGAGTTTATGAGAAGTAGTGGAGTTAGTAGGCCTACTGGAGGCCAGTGGAGTTGCCAGGTGGATGAGGTTTACTGCTTTGAGGGTTTGCTTGTTGTCCACCATAAACAATTCAAAAACCAATCTAGAGATGTTTTGGGTTTTCTGAGTTCCTTACGTAACACTAAGATTTTGATTGGTTTTCTCCAGTTGAGTCATCATATTGCTAGTATGGTGAATCACTTAGATACTACTCTTGGCTAACACTTTATTTTATAAGTTTGACATGGATTTAAGAGTTCTTAATGTATACTTAGAGTTTTATTGACTTAGAGTCCCATCATGATTGCCATTATGTTAGGTCTTCGTAATTTGTTAGGTTGGCAAAACCAAATGTATATTTGTAACATTAAACTAGTATTTGGAGTCATAGGACCTAGCCTTCCTGGACTCAGAGAGGGCTCTCTCTATACTTTTGTAAAGCATGTAACTTGATAGATTTTAGGGTTTTGATTTTAGGCTAGTTATAAGGATTAGGGTTTGTTTTTTTGTTTGGTTGGTTGGGTAGGTTGTCAAGAAAAATATATAAAGTGAGAGAGGTTTAAAACATTGGGCTATGGAGTCTACAAAAAGTCTTGAGAAGTGCAACAATAGGTAAAGGGTATATCACAGGGCAAGTCTAATGAAGCCAAATGGATCTAAAAGCTTATGTGAGTGAGGTGAACATTAAATTATGAACATAGTACATGCAAAAGGGCAGTTAAGAATCCTTCAAAAAATACTTTAACAAGAATTTCCTTTAAGATTACTAAGCATAAAAAAATAACCAAATACAAGACATACCAATAAATTCTTTGACCAAACCCTGGAAAGTAAGCACTAAGACAACAATCAAGTGAATCATAGAAAGCAAAATGAAACTTGCAAGTCTTCTAGTGATTTCACCTTCAAGAAAAGAAAACATTTAAGATAAAGATATAGTAGATATCAAGAGTATAAAACTCCTAATTTATTTAATCAAACCACAAAGACCTCCAAAGAAACCATTTAGGATAAACAAAAGGGCATGGAAAACATAAACCTCTTCAGCTAAACCTAATCAGAAATACTTCAAAGCAAATACCTTAAAAACTATGTTTAAGTTAAATCAAAGAGTAGGGATAAGCATGAACTTCTTTGACATTGGCTTCATCAAATAATATTTAAGATAAACAAACATAAGTGAAACTAGAGAGAATTTAAGGATTCTCTAATCTAACCTAAAAGAGGAAAAAATACAAGAAGTAGAGAAAAAACAGAGCTAAGGTGCCTCTAAGCAACATTTCTTAGCCTAAAATTTATGTCCTACTGCATGAGAAATATGAAACAAAATGATAACATAAAAAAGCAAACACTAGATAGGAAATACATCACCATTAACTATGCTTAGGAATCCTGTAAGTGAGCTTGCTCCATCATCATGCAAATCAAGACATTCACAAAGTCCAAAGCCAAATTTATCCTCAATCTTCAAGTCTATAATATTTCTCTCAATAATCATCCATCGTGTACAATGAGGCCTAAATATTGTATTTAACCAGTAAGGAGGACCAAAACCATAACTAGGGTTTCCAAAATGTTATTAATACATCATAAATGCAAAAAATTTCTATTAAGACCATGCAAGGCCCAAGGCACAAAATATCTAATGTAATAAATGAGAAATAACTAGCTAACTAGGAGTGATTTGCCTTAAAAGTCCTCGAAAATATCTTTTTCAATAAATTTGTGTCTTTTGTTGACTTTCCAGGCAAGGGCATAGTGCCTGCACCAGAAAAGTAGGTCATTTTGCAGATGAGTTTTAAAGGCCTTCCCAGTGTCCAACTGAGCTCCATGGTAGGTCCTTGGAAAGCATGTGAAGTCGAATTTCTAAAAATACCTTTAGGTTTCTGATTGGACCTAATTTACCTAATCAAAACCTAAATCTCCCAAGACTACTCAGGGCGCAGCGCCAACTCTGAAAATAGGGTAGAAAGGTGGTGTTTGGGTGTCTTTGGCACTTTTGGAGCACCAAATATGCTCCAAATGATCTAAAATTTTGTGTGCATGATGACCTTGTCCTGATGAATCTGAAAATGTAAACCACTCCTCAAAAGAGTTCCCCAAAAAATAGCGCAACGCTATTGGGGTAACGCCTTTGGCCCTCTAAATCAGTTAAAAAACATAAATTTTCAAAAAGTTGCCAAAATCTGAATTTTCCTTGCTCATGGTGTTTGGGATACCTGTATGGATGCATCAGAAAAGATTTCAAGTTTTTATTTTCCCTTAGCCTCCTTGAGGGATTGAATCTTTGCAAGGGCTCTTTTGAGCTTGGCCCTTGCAATCTTGTTCCTAAAGGCATAATGCCTTTCCATATTCTTTTGGAGGTCAAGATCCCTCTTGGTCTTCTCCAATAAACCCTCTAAGTGCATATTATCCCTCTAAATCCAAAGTTCCTAGTCATAGTCAATTTCCATGGATAGTAGCTCAATTGGAGTGAGCTACTCTACCAAGGTTGCATCTTGATCTCTCTCCTTGGCTAAGGCCTTATTTAAGCCAATTTTTATTGGCCTCCTCCTAGGAAGATATTCTTCCTCTTCATCAGTGTCTTCATATCTATCCAAGGCCTCATCTGGCTTAGTCTTGGCCTTTGCAGCCTCTTTCTGAGCTCTGATAGCTCTGATCTCATAAATGGCCTTTTGTGCCTCTAGCTTCTTATTTTCAATCTCATAATAGTGGATGACACTTCTAGCCCTTCCTAGATTGGCTTGAAAATATCTTCTTTGGGCATCTTTGCTTTTGAGCAACATACTTCAGATCCTTGCCTCATTTTCGTCATCACTGTGAACATTAATGAGTTCAAAGTCATGCTCACTCTCATGCTGGTATTCTTTTTCTTCCTCCATGACCTTTTCTTTTTCTTTGTCAATCTTCTTAGTTGATGTGGAAGGCATGGCCCCTTGCCTCTTGAGGGCAGCAAACACATGCCTATTTCCTCTTTGGTAGGTCAAAGAAAAAGGTTCAACTATGATCGTTTTAGTATCTTCAATCTTGCTGCCATCATGACTTCCATCATCATGGGTATCCTTTTTGTCCTCATGGCTCTTATTAGCACTGCTCTCATGGCTGCCTTCATCATTGGTATCACCATTGTTGTCATGGCCTTTTAACCCACTGTCATCATTAGTGCCAATATCATCATTGTTTTCTACTTCAATGCTCTCTGTTTTATCACTGACATAATCCTCACTGATATCATTTCCCTTATCAACATTGTTGTTTTCTGCTTCATTTCCCTTATATGATCCACTGATTTGTGTTTCATCACTATCATCATGGCTTTTTGACCAATTGCCTTCATCATTGCCTTCTTTTTCATTGGTCTCTGCCTCACTATTTTCTTCGTTACTTTTATCACCACTGCTGTGTGCCTCACTGTTTTTAGATTAATTGGCATCTTCTTGATTTTCTTCATCTTCAATGCTATGTGTTTCATCACTCTTTGCCTCATTGTCATCAAGGCACTTTGTTCCACTGCGACCATCATCATTTTCTTCACTCACCTCATTGTCTTGAGCTTTGCTATCATTAGTGCCATCAAGGCTCTTTGAGCCATTGTCAACATCATCATTTCTGCTACTTTCTGCTTCATTTTCCTCATCTTCACTGATATCTGCCACCTCTATGCGTTCTTTTTTACTGTCATTAGCCTCACTCTTGTGAGCTTCACTACCCTCACTGTTTGATTCTTCACTATCATCTCCTTCATTGGCTTCTTATTCACTGGCATCCTCTTCTTTGCTCTCTTCTTCATTTCTCTTTCCCTCACTGCCACTTACCTCCTCATTTCCTTCTTCTTCCTTTGTTGATTCATTATTTCTCTCTCCCTTATTGAAATTTTATTTCTCATTGTCTTTTCCCTCATCGTCTGATACATTGTGAGAGGGTGATGAAGGAGGGTTGTCCTAAGGTGAAGGAATATGTGTAGATGGTGAGGTGGAGAAGTCATCATGAGGTGATGGAATGTAAGCAGATGGTGATGGATGTGTAGTGGGGTGTGATGGTGGAGGAGGACTGGGAGGCTGAGAGGATGAAGGCACATCTTGCTGCTGTAGGCCTTGTGGATTGGTGAACACCTCATGAGCAATGAAAACCTCCCATGGAATACCCTTATGCTGCAATTGATGCGTCACAACCATTTTAATAAGAAAGTGGTGAAAGAGGCTCTGCATCTATTGGGGATAGTATCTCTTCTGTACAATATAGGACATTTTTTCAATGCTTCTGTAGAGGTAATGGCGTAGGTGCAACATCCTAACCCAAGTAAAGTGCATAAGCAGCCTAATGTGATAGGAGTAAAGCCTAAATAACCTTACCTCACATGTAAAATATTTCATAATGATCCTCATCATAGGTGCATATATCTCCAGCAAATGAGAGAAAGGAAAAATGGATTTCCAATTATCTTTGTATCTAGGCTTTAGGAAGGGTTCATAGTATCTCATGTCAAGATTGGTGTGCTTGAACCATTTCCCCCCTACACTAGGTATCCCAGTGGCACTGGCAATAGCATCTGAAGATAGATCAAAATTTACCCCTGCAAGGTTAAGTTGTTTCTCATGCAAGTTAAGTATGAAGAGCCTAGTTAGCTCAGGGTGGTTTTGCACCTGTTGTACCTTCTCACAAAAATAAAAACATCCCACATGCTGGAAACATGAAACAGTCATGGGAGATGCCACCAGCTCTATGGTGTTGAGGGGTTCAAACCTATTGATTTTTCTACCTTTGTGTTGATGCCTCCTTGGCATTTGGCCTTCTATTTCACTACCACTGCCCTCTCTTTCTGACATTTTGACCTCTCTGCTTTTGAAAACCCTAATACTGCAAATGGAAATGAGTTTAAGGGGTGGTGATGAAAGAGACAGTTCTGCAAGTGAATGAGATGAGTGAGGGAGGGTAAAGGTATATGAATTTGAGTGAGAGGAAAAACTCAATGACCACCCTATGCTGATTGTTCAAAATCTGTGTTAAAACACCTTGCACTGATGGAAAATGGATATGAAAGAAGGAAATGAAATGGTCAATATTTTTTTAATGTAAGGGACTGATTATTATGTTAAGCTTTGATGTATGACCAATTTCAAACCAATGTAACCAAATTAATTTACCCCTATGCCAATTGATATTTCTTTATAGGCAGATGAGGTAATGACAAATAGTGCTTTCAAACATAAAATGTAGGGTTTTCTCTTTAGGGTTTCCTTCCTTTAATTAAATCATCAAAATGCGTCGAGGATGACTGTATGACATCCACTTACCTCTTTATATGCTAGGAGGACACCTGGCAGAGACTTGGAGGGTTTCTAAAATGGTTTGAGTGCTTGCAGGGTGTAGGAGGCCCTCGTGGCCAACCGCGCAGCGCCTAGGTAAATTGTGGGTCGGTTCCAGCAAAGGTGCAACACCTTGTTCTAGGCGCGTAATGCCAAGGTCCTTTTACCGGGCCTGTAATGAAAAATTGGGCTAGGGTGTAGCGCCACATTCCAGGCATGCAACGCCTTAATAAAATGCACAGGGAAATTTCATCAAGGGTGTAGCACTCGACTCTAGGCACACAACGTCAACCTGAGGGCGCAACACTGGTCTAATTTGCCCGAACTTGACTTGGAAACTTGAAATTTTCTTCTCCTCAATTCTCTCTGATTTAGAAAGGAAATAATAACCTGTTTGAAGTGTAGAATAGGCCTTTATAGACTTAGGAATTATAATTAAATTTTAAAACCTAGTTTCCTAATGTTTTAAGTCTTTTTCCAGTCTTTGCTTGTCTCACTAACTTTTTGACCTTTTTGCTTTGCAGGTGACTTAGATCATGAACTTAACTCTTCTTTTTGCCTCTTGAGGAATAATATATTCATTTTTACATCCTTGGAGTTAGATTAGTCATGATAGCACCTTCAAAACATTATGTGGCTTCCATTACAATTTTCAACTTGTCTTTCTCACCTTGGCTGGCAGTTAGGAAATTTATGTTCTTTTTTATCCTGAAAACTTGACACATTCATTTTGACATAGAAGTAACCTTAAAATCATCTTTGGTTTCCATCTTGGAGCTCAACATCATGTTCTTCATCTTTTTGACCATTGTTGTTTTGTAGGTGACTAAAATGATAATTTAGACCTTTCTCACTGATACTCTTTGCCTCTTTGCTCTGCAGGTTTTTCTGGAGTCATAAAATTGAATCTCTTTGGCTCATTTATGCCCTTTAATAATTTCACTTAGCTTCTGTGATGAACACATTGAATTATCTCTTCCTTTTGGGCTTTGAAGCATGCTAAATTTTCCTTTGACAAACTTAGGAACTCAAACACAAAGAAGCATCTTCAAAACCCCTTATGTTCCCACCTTGAAACTCAAATAATATTTTACTTGGAAGGTGACTGAAAAACTTTAATTTACCTTTTCCTATTGATATTCTCTATACCTTTACCCTTTGAGACAGTGAGACATCCAGCTTGGAAAACTTTGGGATGCTTGCACACAACAACACTTTCACAATCCTTTCTTTGCTGGCATCCTGGAGGTTTTAACCATGCTTTTCACCTTCTTTGTAAACTTTCCCAAAAACTAAGATGTTTGGAGTGCTTTTAAGAAAATCATCAATGTTGTATTCTAAGTTCTCTATATCCCTTTCAAGCTCATTCATTTCTGTCGAGTTCACCTCACCTTTTTCCCTATCATATCAATAATTTCTGGTAAACTTCTCTTCATGTTTGGGTTTTTTGGTGTATCTCCTCCATGATCATTTCTGCATTTGATCCCTGCTTGGCACCTTACTGGCCCAATCAAGCTCAAAAGCGCTAATTGTCCCTAAGACCAACTTGTTTCTCTTTCTTCTACTATGAGTTGTCTTGACTTAGGAGCAGACCATCTACCTTACCAATACCTTCAGCTGATGAAAATTTTAGCACTCCTGCAGAAGTGTTAAAATCTTTTCATTTACCTCTTGCAGACTTTGAGCTGATAGGGTAGTCTTCTTTGGAAAATTTCAGATATTTCTTAGATAACCATGTGCTTATCTTCTATTACATCTGAACCAACTTCTAGCAAAGGAGAAACGGTGTTTGAAACACCAATGATGACCTTACAACTTGTGAAATCCTAATGACCTAGTGGGAGGGTCCTTTGACCGTGATCTTGGACTGAGAATTGGCTTGGAGGCTTCAAGTGAAAAACATAGTATTTTTCAAAGTGTTGTATTGAAGATCCATAATCCATTGTACTTTATTTATCTAAAAATCCTACAAAGATAGTTTTGAGACCATCAATGCTTGAGTAACTTGGGGATCACGGGAATGAGTTAGGCTATAGGTAACATTAGATGTAAAGTGGATTTATGGGCAAGGGGAAAATAGAGTAATGAGGTCATAGGTAGGAAAAAATGATGGAGATGAGTGACAGAAGCCCATAAGGAGTCCTTTAGAAGTGGCAGGGTGACCATGGAATGGAAAAATGGTAGAATAGTGAAAAAATTTCTGTAAGGATAATGTAGGCAATGAGATTTATAAAAATCACAATATTCAGGGAATTTTGTTTTTATAAATCTAGAACCAATATTTAGTCATCTACAGATAGTAAAAATTGCTGATGACTAACACCCCAAAATTTAGCTAATAACTAGTAGTGTATGTCTCCTTGATTAATTACATGATTGCTCAACAATGAGAGGAAAAAATAAACTTTCTTATCCAAAATACACCTCATATGATAGGTGCAACCTCAAAATTGGGACAATTCTAGTTTGACACATATCCAGAAAGAATCCAAGATAGAAGCATCACACCAGTTACAGAAGCGTCGCGCTGGTTACAAGAAGTGTCGTGCCACTTTGAGGGTGATTTTGGCTGATCTTAAGGCATCCTCCTACAACTTTTAATGTTTTTCTAGGTAGCCCTGTGTGTCTTCTATCCATCCCAACCTTTAAAATGAGAAAATAATTCCTGAAAGGCCTTAAAAAAACCATTTTCCCAACCTTACTCCAGAAGCGTTGCGCATAAGTAAAAACAGTGGGAGAAGCATGAAAAATGGGTCGTTGTTTGAGATTTTATTCAAAAATGGGGGGTTTCCTCAAAATATGAGACCATATATGAAAAGAATATTTCAAGATATATCCATACATATAAAAAATTCTTTATTTGGAGGCTCTGAGGAAAAGCATCGTGTCGCTGCACGACACTTCTACAAAGGTCAATTTTCCCGATTTTCCCAAAAGTCACAAAAAATACCCAATGAATTTTGGTCCATGCCATGCTTGGATGATAACTAAAAATCTAGGGATGCCTGAGCTGGAAAATCCATATTATCTTTCTCCTTTAGCTTAATTAGGGTTTCTTTAAGCTTTTTCCTAAAATTCTTCACCTTGACTTTCACGATTTGGTTCCTAGTGAAATGATGTCTCACCATATGCCTCTAGAGGTTATTATCCATTTCTTCCTTCTTCAAGAGCTTCTCAATATGAAAATTCACCCTTTCCAGACATACCTCTTTGTCTTGCTCAATTTCAGTAGTGATCAACTCATCAATGGTTAGCTGACCTAATGGAGGAGATGTTTTTTTTTTCTTTCTCTCTTTTCCTGGTTAACCTTCTTCTTATTGGCCTCCTTGGCTTTGTTTCAACCTTTATGTCTTCCAACTAATCAATATCTACCACTTCTTTTTCTTTAGCTTTGTCTCCCTCAATATTCTCCTTTATTTTGATTTGGAGTATTTGTTTCACCTTCAATTGCATGTTTTCCTGTTGTAGGAAGGTAATCATGAAGTTTTCCCTTGAGAGGCTATCCTTCAACTCTGCTATCTATGCATCCTTTTCCCTTATTATCTCATCAGATGTATTTTCTTTCAACTACTCTACCATGTCAACCTCCATAGGCACGTGTTCTGCATGTTGTTGCAATGGTGACTCATCCTCATGCATAGGTGGCTCACTCTCATGAATAAGTGGTTGCTCCATGGTTTCTCTTTGCTCAGCTGTAGTTTCAGGTGAAATTATAGCTTTAGTGATAATAGGAGAAAAAACCATCCTCTTACCCTTCTCATAGGTTTGACTTATTTCAACCCTAGGAGCCTTCGGAACTTCTGATTCTTTACTTGAAGAGCCTACCTCCTTTGGTTGTGTTGATGTTGATGATATGTTATGAATGAGGGGTGGACTAGTAGTAGGCATAGATGCAACTGTCTCCATGAAAGTTTCCCAAGACATATTGATTGCTGAATGTTGATGAAAAACAATAAGCTTGACCAAACCATGGTGGAAAAAATTAGTATGATTATTTTTTCCTTTACTCTGTACCCTTTCAGTCATTTTAACCAAACTCCTTAATAGATAATTAGGAAAATTGAGTGGCTGGGTGGTAGTGAAGTGCATCAATAACCTTATATGGTACTGATATAATCTTGAGAATCTCCCTTCACATGTAAAATACTTCATAATTAGATTCATAAAAGGGGCATACTTATCAAGTAAATGCCTTGAAGGAATGATGTGCTCAGGAGCATCTTTTCAATGAGTTTTTAAGAAAATTTTACAGTTCTCAATGTCTAAGTCCATTCCTTTGAACCAGATTTCTCCATGGTTTGGGATACCTATTTTTGAGGAAATATAATCTGATGATAAGGTGAATTAAATACCTAATATGACAACCTTATCTCTCTTGAAGCTGGTAGAAAAGGGGCTTGTCAATTGAGCATGACAACCTACCTCCCAGATCCGCTCACAAAACCTCAAACAAACACTGTTTTGAAAACATATCTTAACATAAGGAGAAGCATTGATATCTTGAAAGTTGGATGGCTCAAAGCTAGAACGATGACCTCCCTTATGGACCCTCTTCTCACCCTGCATTATTTTTTTCAACAAGGAAAACCATAGCTTGATGTAGTGGATAGGGAAGGTGGAAAATTAGGAAAACAAGGGATAGTGGTACAGTGGTTTTAGGGACAAAAATGAAGTGGAAGGAAGTTAAGGAAAAATCCCAATTTTTTTTTGGAGGTATGGTGATGAGTTGGCTACAAGAAGCAAGTGAAATATTTGTAAATGAGTATGATAAAGGTGCTCAAAAGGTGAAAACAAAGAGTTTTCATAGCTTCCTTAGAAAAACGTAGTGAAAACTAGGGTTTGAATGAAAATGGCGGCAAGGAGGGATGTGAGTGATAGGTAGTGTTTGAATAACGTATATGGATGATTTATGAAGGTTTTTAGATCATTAAATTAGGGTTTTTTCAACTAAAATCAGACAAACATGGACGAAACCAAAAACTTAGTGAAGAAAACCCTAAGGAGGGAATCCACCGCTTGCTTAAAATTTGACTTGAAGGAGATGTACGGAACATTCACTTACTAGCTTGGAGGTCTCTAAATATTTGAGCAATGATGAATTGAACCTTGGATAGCCTTTTGGACCTTGGAAACCAAAAGTGTAGCACCTTTCAGAGGCATAACACATCAAGACAGAAGTGTAGCGACGCTGCTTTCTAGAAGTGCAGCACAAAGGAGTTTAGCACAATTTTCTAGTTCTCTTTGACCTTTGATATCTATGGAGTGTTGTGAGGATAAGAGATGATATATTTGAATATAAAAGGATGAAATTACTTTAATAAGCTTCTTTTCCTTTTATAACATCACAATATTTTTGTTTTTTGTCTTCTAGTGAAATCATACATACTTTGAGAAAAACTTCTTTTTGAAAAACTAACTGGATCATGTAGCATACTCATTAGAAAAGACAAATTTCCTTTAATATATTTTATATCTTTGCTAACTCCCAATAAGGTAATTTTTATGGTGAAATTTACTCTCCTTTTCCTTCTTTCATGACATGATTGGACATTGTGGTGTTAAAACAAAAGAGACCTAGACCCTGACCTAGATGGATGCACGTTTGGATTGATCTATTACCCTAGGTGATCATGTATGACATGAAATTTTAAATTATGATGACCATGAATAGGGTGAAGGGAGTAACATTCGTAGATAGACAACATTTAGTGAATTTTTTTTTGAAAATTGATTTGAAAACATGAAATTTTGACCCGGGATCGACTACCAATTAAACCTAAAAGAGTATATTTGATCACTGAACATTTAGACACTAAAAATTAGGATGAGGAGGAACATGCCGAACACTTAGTAGTAGTATCGATATTGTTGAGAGAGCATCAGTTGTATGCTAAGCTCAGTAAATGCGGTTTATTTTTGACAAAGGTACATTACTTGGGACATGTGGTTTCCAAGGAATGCATAGCAGTGGATCTAGAAAAGATAAGAGCCATCATGGAATGGGAAGCTCCTAAGAATTTGGATGAGGTAATAAAATTCATGGGGTTAGCACGGTATTACACGAGGTTCATCAGGAACTTCTCACAAATCACTTATCATTTTACATCATTGCAAAGGAAACGTAAAAAATTTGAATGGACAAAGGAATGTGCAGCCAGTTTTGAGCAGTTGAAGCAGTTGTTGACAAATGGTATAGTTATAAATATTGCATATTTGGATAAATAATTTGTGGTGTGCACACATGTTTTCAATAGAGGACTTGTTGGAGTCCTTATATGAGACATATAGGTTGTATGCTATGAATTAATGAAATTTAATGATCATGATCAAAATTATCCGACACGTGATATCTAGTTGGAAAGGATCATCCATGCATTGATGATGTGGAGGAACTATATTCTTGGTAGGAGGTTCATAATGATGAGTGATAACAATGGATTGAGATATCTATTTTACCAATCTAATATGAATACTATGAAAGCTATATGGTTATCCACAATCAGTGAGATCGACTTTGAGATCACATACATTAAAGATAAAGAGAATAGGGTTGCATATGCTCTTAGGAGGAGGATACAGGTGGATCATATAAAAATTATGATCTCCTATGGGTTATATTTATAATATTAGATCATATAGGAAGGAAAATAGGATGACAGGTACATGGAGCTTGTGCACATGTTACAAAGAGGTACAGGTGATCAAGATGTGGACTGTCGTCTTACAACAGATGGTTTTGTCAGATTTAGGAACTGGATATATGTGCCAGAAAAAAGCGAGCTCAAGAAGTTTATATTGAGGGAATTTCATGCTTATTCATATTCAGGTCATCCAAGATATCTGAAAATTTTGTCAATGATGAAGAAATTATAATATTGGACAAATCCAAAAAGTGAAGTGGCAGAGTTTCTGGATAGATGTTTGGATTGTAAGCATGTGAAAGTAGAGTGTAAGCATCCAGTTGGATTGCTTCAAAATATTCCAATTCCATAGTTGAAATGGGAGGTTATTTCCTTGGATTTTATTAGAGGTTTACTAGGGAAATATAGACAACATGATTTTTTCATGCTTGTGGTGCATTCATTGACAAAGGTAGCTCACTTAATTCCACTAATGTATACTTATTCAACTAATGAAGTACGAGAGGTCTTCATGAGATATTGAGTGAGGTTGCATGTTGTTCCAAAGAATATTACATCAAACAAGGATGTTAAGTTCCCTTATATCTTATGGAAACAGTTATTAGTAGGTTTGGGTAACGATTTGGCCTTCAACAAAGCTTATAATTCACATACATATCGATAGACAAAGAGGGTCAACAATATTTTAGAGGAAATGCTAATGATGTATGTGATGCATTAACAACGAAAGTGGAAAGTGTAGCTAGCTCTATTTGAGGTTTCTTACAACAATGGGTATCGAGAGTCTCTAAGGATGAGTCTGTTTGAGGAGATCTGTGTGTGCAATTGTAATACTTCTATCAGTTAGAGTGATTTAATTAATTGGATATTGATTGGACTAGACATGTTGACAAATATGGAACAAAAAATCTAGTTAATGAAGAAGAATTTGAAGGTAGTACATGATAGACATAAAATTTATGCAGATCATAATGATTTGTTTAAGGAATTTCAGGTTGGGGAACATGTGTACTTTCTAATCCATCACAAGAAGAGATCCTCGAGGATTGGATTATGTGCCAAATTGGAACCTTTGTATTGTGGAACTTTTAATATTCTTGAAAGGATTATACCAGTAGCCTATTAACTTAAATTGCCTCCGACAATGAAAGTTCATGAAGTTTTCCATGTGCCAATGCTTAGTAAGTATGTTAAATATTTTGATCATGTTATTGACTGGTTTGTATTGTAGGTGGAGCTAGAAAGACAATTCCATCTAGAACCTCAACCCATTTTGCAGTGAATGATGCTCATGCTCCAGAATTGAGCAATCAAGCAAGTTAAAGGGAAATGGAAGAAATTTAAGCCTGATCAAGCTACAGGGGATATAGATGATCAGATGTAGGCTATGCATTCTTCTTTATTCGCTACTTGAGTGAATGTTTTTGGCATATTTTTTGGTGTGATGTTTGGATACATCTTTATATATGTATATGAATGTTAATACTACCATGATTTGTGTTATAAATCTCTAATAAGTAGCATGAGTGTCGTGTTGTTATGGTTTTCATGTTGTTATGTTTCTCATGTTGGTTTTCTTCTCATTAGGATGATCATTTTAAATACTGCAAAGAGATAAGTTATAAAGCTCCATCATGAGTATGTTTATTTTCAACAATCTTATTGGTTGTTGGTGTCATGGAACACCAACGACAGTGTTCTCCCAAGGAGGACAATTTTTTAACAAATCCATGTAATAAGTTTAATAAAGGAAAAATAATAACCAAGTTCGTGGGACACGTAATCCAATAACTTTTGATTGATTAATGGCTATGGAAATTGGCAAAGGATTTGGAAAGTCAAAGTGAGATTTATTGCCATTTTATTTATGAAATTAGTGGAAAATAGGATAAAAGGAAGGTGAAAGGTCACATGTTACATGTGAGGAGGAAAATGATGGAAAACAACGCAAAATTTATAAAATAGAGGCCTCATTAACAAAAATTCCTCTGAGGATGAGTTGGTACCCTTTTGTTAGTTCATTTTTGGATCTCTCATTCTATTCTCTCTCTCTTACTCTTTGACACTTATATTTTTTCTTGGAGCACCATTGGAGTGTAGCATACATTGGATTTGGAGCAAGAAGGAAAAGGAAAACCATGAAATCATAAGAGGACATCGGTATGAGCAGAAACAATGGGTTTTTATTGTCGGTACCGGGTTTCATGTATGATTTACTTGCTAGTTTTGGCTTTCTTTGAAAATGCATGTGGTTTCTTGGTTATGATCTTTCATTGGAAATGATGATTGATTAGACTGACAATGGTTTTTCCTAGCCTTTCCATTTCCTGGATAACAGTGATGTTGTGAGTTTCTTTCATTTTATTTTTTGTTTAGTTCTTATGTTCCTTATGGTTGTGGGTTGAGTTACTATTTCCTGGAAGCCTTGGTTGGACCAATGCTCTAAAAGCGCTATAATATCCTTGGTTGTGTTACTAGTCCTAGAAGCCTTGGTTGGAAAAATGCTCTAGAATCCCTTGGTCGGTTGATTTATTAGTCCTGGAAGCCCTGGTTGGAATAAATCTCTCAAAGCTCAACAACATTTTTGGGTTGAGTTACTAGTCCTACAAGCCCTGTCAGAACAAACACTCTGGAGACCTAAACAACTTGGGTAGAGATAGATCTAGTGATGGTTATTGATGTATGACCCTGAGGTGGAACCATTCGTTGAGGGTTGAGGTGATTTTTCCCATGGAAGCCCTGGTTTGGTTTTTCTTGAGGTCTTCCATGATATCCCACATTCATTCTTGGCATATGGAATAGGGGGTGATTGGTTGAAATAAATATTTGATTCAACCCAATCTATGGTCACATGGTACGTGGAAGTTCCAGACCTGGTTACATTTTTCTTTTGTAAATAATATCTCTTTACATATTGCATTTTATGGGTAAATTAACTTTTTATTATGTAATTTTATGGTTTTTATACCATTTTTATTTCTTTGGTTTATATGCTAGTTATGAATATGTTTTATGATAGACTTGATGTATGGTTCTTTTCATGTCATGATTTGAAAATAAGTGAATAATGAATATATGACCTAATATATGATAATGAAACTATTGTGTTAAGGCATAAAGGCTTCTTAATGGGTTTTAGACAATTATGAGTCCCTTATGTTCAAATATGTTGTTATCACCTATAGATTACATATTTGTGACATGAGTGACAAAATTTCTGTTATGGCTAGTCTGGGCCAGATAAAGTTCTTGTACCAATGATTTATTTAGTAACCTTATTCCATTATATTATATCATTTTTGAAAGTTTCATAAAGTTCTAGGTAGTGGCCTGAGACCTAGGCCTAAGAAAGTGGATCATAATCTAGGGTCATTGGCTCTGAACTGCAAGAAAAGTTTAATATTCGCTAACCTGTGTTGCACTGGGAGTGACTGGAACACCTTAGTCGCATGCATGAATTTTCTGCAGAGCCACTGAGGGTCTATATCATTAAATTATCAATTTTTATTAGTGGTTGGTCACGCGGAAGGGTTGGTTGGCTCCTGAAAGTTCTGTAGCATGTGTGGAAGGTCGAATTTTTCTTGTCATGTCAGTTCCACTTCCTTAATTTTACTTGGGAAGTTTAATAATATCATAGTAACTACTGGTCACATGTTTACCCTGGAGGACCTGTCAGCTTGGGTAAGCATAGGAGAAGGGTGGTTACATCAAAGGGTAATGATGATTCCCTTTTCTTTATCCACGATAGTAGAAAATGATGAAGGGTAGAACCAATGTACACTACCCTCTAGGTCACTCTCCTAGAATAAATGTGCTCATTTAAATAGACTAGGGGTCGTTAGAGTTCATGAAATGATGAGTTTGTAAAAAGGCATGAGAAACATAGAAATTTTAATGATAGAGGCCGACATCAGGGATTATGATGGGAAAATAAGGGGATGGGTGGACTTATGACTTCCCTTGTCAGAGCATAATATAAAAGGTTGACCTAGAAACGACTAACACAATTTCAGAGAGGACGGTTGATTACTCAAACAAAGGCTTTTCAAATAAAAATCAGGATAGCTAGAGGAAAAATATGAGCAAGATAGGATGAATGGGAAACATTGAGGGGATAATATATTCTAACAAGACTCAATTGGAGGTTGAACAAACTCCATGAAATATAAGGGTGAATTAGTTTTTATGCTTTGATAAAGGGTGAATAAATGGCATTGCCACATGAGAAAATCCTAAAGGGGATCATTAAAACATGATTAAATAGTGGTTACTCATAATGAAACTTGAAACATGGGTCAGCAAGTGCAAAGACAAAGTGTTTCAAAAGTTTGAGTGACCAATATGAAGAGTTGCATTTTTAAGAGGTAATAAAGTGAAATTACCAAAAATGAAGGAATACCCATTATAGATATTCATGAGGTCTTTCCAATGGTGCATATGGTTCATCCAACTGAGCTATAATTCTCCTTTAATGACCAAGGAAAAATTTATGGTTTTCCTATAAAAGGGTTTTTTTGCCCCTAGTCCAACTCATTTGTGAATTTCTCTATTGGAGAGAATGAAAAACCCATAAAAATTAGTGATATCATAGTAGATAAACATTGAGGGAGACATATATATATGATTTTTTGGAGTGCCATTGTTTCAAGTGCTCAAATAAGGGATTTGAGCATCTAGCCCTACTAGCATGACGTCCTCTAGATGGTGATGAGTAGATGTAGGGGCATATGTGCCCCTTGATTTTGTATGTATGGTTATAGCATGTTATGGAGATGCCAAATTTATTTAGAATATTGGATTCCAAACACTTCCATGGATGTACGTAATATGGCTATGTATTTGGTGGTGTCGCCGTCATTTGTTGTTATGGTTATCTTCTGAAGGGAAGAATGGATAGATGCAGTGAGAGAAAGGAAATGGTGGATTTTAAATCTCGTGAGGCACTACATATATGAGTCAAGTGGAATAAATTTATAGATTTTCATACATGGTGTCACCATACCAAGGAGTGGCTTTAGATATAATGAATTTATGCTAATCTAGATACATAGTGATTGGTCAAAAATAATGTCTAAGAGACTAGGTTATTGATGTAAGAAGGAGGAATGATGTAGTGGATCATACCCAAAGTGATATGGAGTGATATGGGACTCTAGAACTCTTCAATATGGGGAATACTAGTGGTACTAGAGTCGACACTACCAGATGCACAAAGATGGTTTGGGATAATTTCTTCTTCTTGACCATCAAAAGTGCATGTCTCCTTACCCAAACATTGTGTTGTAATTTAATTTCCACAAGATAGAAGTGGTCTGAATTCATGGGTTCAAAGTAAGGGGTGATTGAACCAATCATTAGCATGGGAGAAATATTTCACATATGCATCATTAGGAAGGGGAGAAAGATGAAAAGTGGATGTAAAATCCACTGATGATGGGACTGAATTGTCTTGAAACAGTGGTTCTAAAGAAGCACATTCAAAAAACTCCCAAAGAGTATGAGGAATTTTATCCCATGGAATATGAAAGGTATATAATTGGTACATAAGTACCTATTATTTTGACATTAGAAGGAGGAGGAATAACTATAGTGGGTAGAGTGGCCTCCTTTCCTTATGAAAAATTGGTTTCAGGATCCTTAGGTAGAGAAGGAGGAGGATCACTATGCCAGATGTCTATTTCATGAAGAACATTGAGGGTATCAAAAAATATGTTGAGATAAGAACAATGACGAGAATATTGTTTGTACGTATCACACAAAGCACAAGGGTGATTTGTGCACAAAGATTTAATTTTCTTGGCATACTTGGGTAAGGTGACTTGCACCTTATGTATATGAATATTTGGTTGAATCCCTGATTTTTTTAACATGCTCTTAATATGGGAAATATCGAGGAAATTATTAGTGGCATGAACATGAACATCACACAAAGTACACAGAGGAGTAGACTTAGGTTTCTTAGCAGGAGTGGTTGTCACTTGGGCTTCCATTTATTTTCCCCCATTTTTTGAGGGTTCACCCCCTTTCTTGATGATTTTTCAATAGGAGTAGCTTCCTAGTGAGGCTTCCTTGGAGCTAAAGAAAAGGTAGGGGTGATATAAATTGGTTGTACCGAAGTCAAATCCACATAAGGAATAAGTTAGTAAGGAGGAGTGTTTTTAGGAGGATTGATGTACCAAGCTATGATTCCTAAATTCATGTTGGGAAGACTCAACATAGCCATTACATGAGTGTAAAAGAGGGGGAAATAAAAAATATACTTAACTGAAGGGACGTTTACCAAGAGGAGCACATCCCTTGGGAATAAATAAGTCTTGAGAAGTGGATTTATTGGGAGTTGGCTACTGGGAAGATGTATCGAGCTTATTTTTTGCTGCCCATGACACTTGAAGCATGAAAACACTAGAAGAGATAGGCTTCTGGGAACATATATTAGGCCATAAGATGTCTTGAGATGAGTGGAATATTTATAGACTGTAGGAGAGATATCAGTAAAAGAAGGCATGGATTTTTTCCCCCAATCAAATATTTTACATTATGAGGAGAGGACTAGGATTGAGGATTATAGTACAACAATTGGTCAATGGTGACGATCAAACCATTATGGGGGAAGATCATGGTGTGAAATATGAAATACATAACCTCTTTCATGGCATACATGAAAGTACAAACATTCAATAGGTTATAGTTGAGAGGCATGTCAATGACCTCAACATCAACCATGACCTATTTTCTAGCAACTCAGGTGGGAAAATTCTAGTAGAGACCAAGAGGTTGTGAGGGGCGACCATCACACACATGAAGAGTGTTGGTAGATGGTGAAAGTTTGGTAGACCTGAGTTGTTTCTAGAAAGTAGTAGCCATCACGCAAGTGGGTACACCTTCGAAAATTATACACCACTAAGCAATGCTCTTCTAGATAGATATATGTATCTAGAAAAAAAAAAAAGGAGGAATAAGGGTATGATCTATAGTGTCAACATAAAAAATTGTCATACAATAATGTGAAGGATCCACAATGCCAAGAGAATATAGTAGAGGTTTTTTTTGTGAGGGGAACATCTACCAGACTTCCAGTCCTGAAATAGTAGCAAGAGACTCTGCTAATTCATCTACTATATTGTAAGTATGGGTGGTGTAAGAATCAACAAAATTTCGACGTAAAAACCCTTTGGTGATACTTGCATGAACCTTTATCTTAGGAAGAGGATCTCTAAGGTAATATTTAGTGATGAAATAGGATTAGTGTAAATATTAGGTTGAACATCAGTCATTGAAGGTTGACATATTCATAATTCATCATGAGAATTCGATACAGTCCATTCCCAATCTGCGGAGGAGGGGGATGTGGAGGATTCTAGCCAGTTTGGATGACCACATATCCTTAGTAAGGGAATGGGTTGGTTAGCACTATCGGTTGCGATGAGGGAGGAGCTAATGGATAAATATGCACCTTCCCTCTCGAGGAAGCTTCCTAGTCTTCCCATGCTTTCCGCATCCGAGCGAGAAGGGGAAACTCTTGAGTGTAATGGCCATAAGTCTTGGAAAAAGCACAAGGTTTATTGGTTATAAGAGCCTTGTTCCTCTTAGGTTTTCTACCCTATTGTTGGGTTGTGGGGTTGGACTGATCACCCTTATGGAGAGTAGGATGACAACTTTGATTTCCTTGGTTTCCTTTAGATGGATGGTTAGTCTTATCTTCCCCCTTGTTAATTATCTTGGGATTTTAGGGAGGGGAAATATTATACTATCCATTAAATTTATCTTGATGAGTGTTTTGTTATGGTGAGAGAGGTGGTTGAGGGATGGGAGGTTGAGATGTTGGTCCTATTGGGATTGGAGCACTAGGTAGGGAATATGAGTAATAATGGTTTATGGTAACGTTCATATACCATATTAATCCAAAAATTTCCTTGGCATCATTTAATGTGGATGGGTATGTGAGTATTATGTACTCGTACCTTCGTAAGGGTGAATGCGCAAAGGATCTGGAGGAGGATAAGTGTAGGTGGAATGAGGCCCCACTAAGGTTCACCATAACTCATATAAGGTTGAGAATATTACAATGGTTGAGTTTAATATATGGACCCAAAAATACCATTTCCAACGTGACATTCCCCTAACACGGATGAAGCACCGACCCAAGGAAGATGAGGGAGGACAATATATAGATAACTTGGCTAGAGATATATCACATCATACTTGAAATCTACCTAGAGAGATTCTTCCTCAGTTTTAGGGAAATGTAAAGTGACAAATTTATCAACGAGGATCATGAGAGTTCACAAAAACCAATCCATGTAGACATGGTCCTAAAATTATGGAGCTTTACATATGCTCCACCTTTTCCACCATTCTTGTACATGATCAGAAAGGCAGGTTTCCAAATTTTGACAGAATGAATTCAAAATCTTGGTATCATTTTCATATCAAAGAGGTAATTAGAAGTAAGAGAGAAGGGAATTGGAAAGGGTTGCAAATGTATAATGAGAGGCATGTGGCTGGTCTAAATACCATTTTATTGTAGCTCTGGTTAGAGTGCATTGTAAATGGTGTAGATGAATTGAGTCTATTGTAATAGAATTGGGAGAGCACCACATATGGAATGAGAAAACATGGTTGGTGGGATCCTCTCTAGGATTCCCTTTAAATTTTTGGATATCAAAGGGAAGCTTGGTTGCAATAGGTGGCCAACTCTTCTCATGGAGAAGAGGATCAATAATAAGTTGTTTCAAATTAGGGAGACTCAAAAAATTCATGTACGAGAGTGAGGGTCGACTAGCACTCATACCTTAAGAGGTTCCAATATTACCTTGTTAAGATTTACCCTCATTAGGACCAGTGTTACCACCTTGATTACCACTGGCCGCATTAGTGCCTAACAAGGTAGTGACATGGGGTTAAGAGGATTCCAAATCTGAGGATGAAATGGAGGAATCAAAGAAACTAGAGTCTGTATGTGAACTCGGTGGAGGGAACCTAACTCATTGAGTTGGAGTTAAGGGATATCCTAATGGAAACTGGGGTGAAGGCCATGGAGTCTCCGTAAAAAACTCCTAGGGGGCAAAATGATGTCAGGAAAAAATAAAACTCTTAATATTAAATGGTAAAATAAAGAAAGAGTGTAGCAAAGAGAAAGTAAAAACCTAGTGTAATGGTGCGAGCTACAAACTAACTATAATGATACACTATTCCAATTTAAGAAAACATGTCTTATAAAATAAAAATGGCATTTAGCCTAAAGGTTTTCTACTCCTCAAACAAGTCCTAGTTATAGTGTTTTCAATGGCCTTCCATTTTTTCTTTTACTTGGGGAATATTATTCCCAAAAGCATAGAAATTGAGGGGAAGGTAGGTTATAGTGATGGTTGTTTCCCACAACCACCCCTATATGGTGTTTTTCCTAAGAATGGCCACTAAGTTACCTCTATCCCATGAGGGTGCATAAATCTTGGGCATCTGGGTAGTGAGTTTCTCACACACGACTCTCTTCCTATGAGTTGGGTAGCCTCGAGGAGAGTTGCTCACACTCTAACCTAAGACTAACCCCCTCTAAAATGAGTTTATGCAATGCTCCACTTTTAATCATGGGATGGTGGTGTATTTTCAATCTCCCTACAAAGACAACTTTTATGTCTCAATGTAAATGGTTGATGGGAGTTATTGGAATCCTATCCCACTAATCCTAGCTTAACTAATATTTTTTTTCACTACTGCTCAAATGGGATAAAATATATCTATGCTTTTCAGTTAACCTCCTAATGCTATTCAGATTTGCAAAATAGATGTCAGAAACTCTACAAAAAATGAGATGCAAATAGAACAAAAAATAGAAATACATAAAATAAAATAGACCCAATGCAACATAAATGTTTTTTTAATTATTAAAATTAAATTAAATTAAATACACCTAGTGAGGAGAAAATGGAGATTCATATATACAACATCTCCCTCCGTGGTGTGGCCTCCTTGTTGCCATGCGCTTCAACTATAACTCTCCTACTCTCAATGGATGCAGTCGGAAAAAATAAAGCGATGGTGGCTTGAACTAAAAAGTCAGTGCTCAAATGTTGTAGGATGATAATGTTATGATGAAATGGTCGTGTTGAGAGTGACGAGAAAACCTTTTTATTTATGATAAAATATTACGATAGATCTAGATCTAGAAAAAATAATAAAAATTTATTAGACCAAATCAAGATCTAGTTGTTGGGAATATTTTAATATATTAAATAGAGAGTGAACTATTTTTTTAAATATTCAAATATCTTTATTTAGTAAAATAACTCAAAAAATAATTATTTATTGACTTAATTTAGAAAATGGTTAAATTAATTAACAAATAAAAATGATTTTTTAATTACTTTAAGGAAATATGGACAGAGTGAGCAAGAGATAATTACTAAATAATTATTTAATAGTTATTACATGAGAGAAATAAGGGATAAATAAGTAATAATAAATAAACAATTATATATTTAATTATTCTTATAGATTTGTGGGTTTTAAACCTAAATAATTTAGTGATTTCCTAGTATGAAAGTGGTGTTTAAAGTCTAAAACCCATACTACATAGTGTATTTAAATCAACCTAGTAGAAAATGGGTAGGTGATAATTTTTAGGTTATAACAATCAATTTTATTGAATCTAAAATAAGGCTAGCAACATGCTATGAAAAATACTTACAAGAAAATAAAAATTTTCATGTTGAAGATTACAAATTCATCAAAGTTTGTAGATTTTCAATTCCAATAATTATCCTAACATGTACATTTACTTTCTTCAAGTGATTGATATCATTTCTACAAATTATATGTGATGACTTTCTCTTCGGGCTACCCATGGAAATCGAGTTTTCAAAACTTGCAAAGCTAGTTTACATGAAACACATGTTCAAGGAGGGGAGTTTGAAACATTGTAAAGAAGCTCCAAATAATAAGTTTTTACCAACATCCGTTAATTGTCAATTGAAGAAAAAACCCATGCAGAGTACCATATAATTATGCTTAAAAAAAGAGAGATTACACATAACACCTGATCATCAAATTTATAAGTAATGAAGCAGTCAAGTGGAGTAGACAAATTACAAGGATCAATTAGAGAGTTATGTGAAATAAGGTGTTGCCAATGTCATCATAGAGAAAACCATCCTGGAAGAAACTTATGAAGGGCTTTGTTAATAACCTCCGGGAACATATTTCCTAGTATGAGCTCGAGGTGCGTTCTAACAAAGGCTATTGGGACCAATGTTTGGGAGAGAAAGGGCCTATTAGGGATCCTTGGAGGATACTTCTTTGGTAGAACTCATGGAAATATAATGGATTTCCTATAAGATTTATTATGTGTGGCATAAATAATTCTTCAACATGAAGTTTTTTAATTGGATGGAATAGATCCATCTGAGAGAAAATTTCCTAGAGGAAAATTATGGGGAAAACTTGCAAATATGTTCAGCAGTGATTTCTTATATGGATTCAAGATTATACCATTTGGGAAAAGTTGTGTGGAATTCAACCTCAAAATAAAAATTATCAGTGGTAATGAAAGGATATTTTCTTCAAGAACTTTCCGAGATAGTAAGTTCTAGGGTAACATCTCTGAATGGGAACATGTGGTATGAAATAAAAAAAAAAAATTTTGAAATATTTTTTTTTTCTAAGGCCAACATATTTTGGAAACAATATTAGAATGTTAGTGAATAGAAATTTAGCAAAGAACTCGAAATATTTTTCCCAGTTGATGTATTTTTTCTATGATATTTTAGCCATTCCCACTATTGAAACCTGTGCTCTAATTTATTTTCCTGCCCATATAGCTTGGAACTCATTAAATTATTTATTTTTTAGCAATGACATAATTATTTGTTTCCGCAGTGAATTTTTTTGCCATTCTTGGCCAAGGTTCAACTACATCAATAGAAAAAACACACAACATTAAATGAAATTTCATAAATTTTCAAAGCATAAGAAATATAGAGTACTAACACTTGAAAATATTTGTTAAAATTAAGATTATTAAATTAGCAGAATTATTTCGGTAATAATCACATGAAATAGAACGTGGTCGACGCGTTTCAAAACAACTAGTGTGGTTCATCATCAGGACTATGTGAGAGATCAGATCCAATGATTAAGTATAAATAGATGTAGAAATGGCTCAACTAGCCGTTAAGATAACAACTAGTTTGACTATGAAAAAATATATAATTATTCCATTATTTATTAATGTATTAATTAATTAATTTATTATTATTATTATTATTATTATTTTATTTAATTATAAAATAATTAATATATTTATAAAATTAACTAATCAATTAAATTAATGTAACGGTAAGTTATTTAATCAATAGCGGTTATATATAAGTATATCTTTCTTATTAAATTAATTGATTTAATTAATAAATCTAAATAACTTTTATGCGTATATTTAACTAATAATAAGAGTAAAGGTTTAAAAAGAACATTATAATCAATGACCAATCAAAGAATCAAACCCTAATAATAATAATAATAATAATAATAATAATAAATAAATAAATAAATAATAATAATTAAAAAAAAATAAAAAATTAAATAAGATTAAAAAAATAAAAATAAAACAAAATAAATAATAAATAATAAATAATAATAATAAATAAATAATACGCATTTAAAAAATTAAAAAATAACAAAATAACAAAATAAAAAAAATAAAAAAATAATAATAAAAATAATTAAATAAATAATAATAATAATAATAAATATTTTTTTAATTTATTTATTTATTTTTATTTTTATTTATTTATTTATTATTATTATTTATTTATTTATTTATTGATTTTTTGATTTTTTTTTTTTCTAAATGCTTATTATTTATTTATTTATTTATTACTATTATTTATTATTATTATTATTTTTTTTTATTTATTATTTTTTAATTTTATTTTTTTTTATTTTTATTTTATTTTTAATTTAATTTAATTTTTTAATTATTATTATTATTATTATTATTATTATTATTATTATTATTATTATTATTATTAGGGTTTGATTCTTTGATTTGTCGTTCATTATAATGTTGTTTTTAAACCTTGACTCTTATTATTAGTTAAATATACGCATTAAAGTTATTTAGATTTATTAATTAAATCAATTAATTTAATAAGAAAGATATACTTATATATAACCACTATTGATTAAATAACTCACCATTACATTAATTTAATTGATTAGTTAATTTTATAAATATATTAATTATTTTATAATGAAATAAAATAATAATGAAAATAATAATAATAATAATAATAATAATAATAATAATAAATAAATAAATAAATAATGGAATAATTATATATTTTTTCAGTCAAACTAGTTGTTATCTTAACGGCTAGTTGAGCCATTTCTACATCTATTTATACTTAATCACTAGATCTGATCTCTCACATAGTCCTGATGATGAACCCCACTAGTTGGTTCGAAACGCGTCAACCACGTTCTATTTCATGTGATTATTACCGAAAGAATTCTGCTAATTTATATGATGGATCACAAAAACTTAGATTCCAAAAATTAAGATTATTCTAAAAATATGTAAACTTCCTTGAACACGTTCAAAGGTAGAGTTAGTTAGGATTATCTCGAACCATTATTTTCCAAAAATAATTAAGAGGTTTTGTACTCACTTACTCCATACCTGCATTATAAAATAAAATAGAAATAAAAACAATCTACAGAAACTATCTGTACTCCTATCCTAATCTAAATAGTTAGATTAAAAACAAAGTAAAATCATACTTCCACCTTATCCATTGCATTAGATTTTCTCATATAAAATAATTAACATAAATAGAATTAAGTGATAAGAGACTTCGACAGTTATTCATATTGTTGATGGGGATTTCCGGAAGTGAATTGTGTATGCTTTTGATCTGTCCAACATTTACTCACAAAAGTTGTTTGGTCCCTAATGATGGATGGAGTAACCATCCAAAACATTAGACGGATAGAACCTGTTACACGGTTCACTTCGGAAATCTCCAACAATAAAAATAAAATTACCACTAAATTATAAGAAGAAAATTTTATCGTATTATGTATAATAATTTATAATAAATTCAAAAAAACAATTTTCTTTACAAAATACCTCTCTTCGAAGGAGTTCTCCAACCATGTTTCAAGTTGATCATAAAAATTAGGATGGATCTATGTTAATGGCTAGTGAAGATCCAAAGGAGGACATTATGAAAAACCACGTTCAAATAATTTATCTTTGAATGCTATGGCATGAACTAATAATTTAGTATTATGTAAAAATGATGGAACGACATGAAAAGTATTCTTTAGATTTGAGATCTCCAAACAATCCTTAAGTTGATCATGAAAGGTTGAATGAAAATCCAATGAATCTATTAGAATTTTTTTCGATGGGTTAGGTGGATGGCCAGCCTTTAAGGTCACTCATTCAAATGCCAAATCTTGTTGAGAAAATATTTCAAAAGATGGAATAAACTCATATTCCATAAGCATCAATTGTAAATAAAATACTCTAGGTGCTTGATGCTCATCATTTAGGCTTTGTATTTTAATTTCACTAATTAATGCACTTGAAAAAAGATGAAGGTTTGACACCTCAAAATGGCAGCATAAAATGTTAAAAAATTGAAATATAAAATTTGAATAAAAAACTAAAACAAGACAAAAGAAATGAAGAAGAGATAATGCAATTATATCATTTACATTAGTGTTAGAATATGAATTAATAGAGAAACTATGAGACCAACAATTATTTTCAATGTTAGAAATGCCACTAGAAGGGAGTTCCAACAAGATTTCATCAAAACGAGTTTCCAAGTGAGTAATAGAATGTGCTGCATTGGAAACATGAAAATCAGGTTCATCAAAATATTCAAAATTATATTTGTTCTTAGATAAAGGTGATAAAGTTAAGGAATGACAATTTGTTTGATTAAAGGTTGCTCTTTAACATGATTTTCTTTCTAAATGATGAGAATCTATGTGATTAAAATCAATATACTCATTAAATCTAACTTCTCTTTCCTGAAAATGACATAGTCGATTAAAATCAACAACATCATTAAACATATAAGAGAGAAATTCAGAAATAAAATTGGTGGGAAAAGAAAAATCATCCAAACAAGTCACATTCATAATGAAATCATAACTAGTTGAAGAAATTTTTTCAACAAAAATATTGGGAGAATCATTTCTAAATGCATTCAGATTTTAAGAATTATTTAGATACAAAAAGTAATAGTTTCCATTATGTAATGAATTGGATGTCAGATGAAAATTTTCATCATCATGAGTTTCAACGTTATTAATAAAATCAGAATGTTGTCTTAATGAAGAAACTTTCATCTAAATAAGTAGAATGTAGTTCTGAATTTACCTCTAAAGAAGATAAACATGTTCATTAGTTAGATCTTGTCCTCCATTTATTTTTGTTTGATCTTATTGTTGTTCACTTCAAACATTAGGAAATATTTTGGTTTCCATTTTATGTTTCAAATTTATATTTGAATAATCCATTTCATGAATTTGAAAGTGTGTAAAAGAACATCCTAAGGTTTGTGGTTGTGATATATTTTCAAGTTTATACATGGGCTCAATAAACTCATACTCATATTCAAGATTAACTAACGAATTTTAGGCATCTTCCTCGTGATAATTTTATTTAGTATGCTCATAATTACAAGGAACAAGAGAAGTAAAACAATTAACCATATATTTTTTGCAGTAAGTCACCGAGATGGAATCTATTGCAAAGTTTCATGAGCCTAACATAAAATTCCTCCAAAGGCTTATTTGCATGCTTTGAAATCTTTTCAAATTCTAAACACAAAACTTTATAGCTGTAATTTTGATGGGTTGATAGAAATACCTTCATAATTTGGTTCCAGGAAAGTATTGATTTAATTTGTAGTGTTTTGAACCATTTTTGAATCCTTCCTTGAAATGTGAGAGTAAACAAGATGCAAATTCAATTCTTAGTAATAATATTAAAATATCCACATTTATCCACAAATTTACAAAGATGGTGCAAATAGTATTTTTTACTCTCACCATCATATTTCATATTATACACAGATTCAAGTTGCCTCTTATGTATGCCTCTAGTACGCTTACGTGATCTAAAAATATGACCCAAATTAGGAATGTAAATAGGAGTCAAGGTTAGTTAAAAAAAAATAAAACAAGACCCCACATAGAAAATCTATTTGTGGCCCTCTTTGTAGTGCCAAAAATGTCGATTGCCAAAAATTAATAAAATCAACATTAGGGAGTCCACCGGGTCATAACCCCAAATTAGAATCCTTTCTATTCAGAATGGTTCTTATGACTGGTTCTAATTGGTACATTAACCCCCTCAAACTTCTAGCTAAATTATGATATATCTAATGATTCATTAACAAGAAGAGAGATATCATGTTTTCCCACTTGTAAAGGACTTGGAAGAAAGGAACGCTTAAGCTAAAACAAGGGCTCAACCATGCCACATTAGAGTTTTCTCCTATGGAAAGAGACTTGTAAAATTGGAGTGAATATATTATAGAAGAAAATATACTCTAATATGAAAGTGATATAAAATAAATCCTAAGGTTGTCTCTATTATCCAACAAGCTCACAAAATAGAAGAAAAGATATATCAACAACTTAGAAATCGGCCTCTTTGAGGTGAAAACCTCCTTTAAATTACATAAATGAACAATTCTTGGATGATACAAATAAAAAACCCTACTTTCTATATATAGGATTCTAATGGGTCACAATATAATATGAGCCTACATAATAATCATAATAGAAGGGTACAACAATAAAAATAGCGAGCTTGTATGGGGCACAATAATAACAATATGGGGACTACATGGGCACAACAATAAGAATAAGGGGGCTACATTAACAATAAGGGGCTACACTAACAATAACAATAAGGGGCTACACTAGTATTATAGGGATCTAACGTGCCTCTGTCCTTCAAGAAAGTGTTTTCCTTAACACTTGAGTAGTTTTAGATGCTTCTGTATAAAATTATCATCCTCCCATGTGGAATATTCAGCGGGTAAGTTGTTCCACTTGATGAGGTAATATGAAATTGATCAATTTTGTAGCTATCGAGTTCTTGTTTCTCTGAATACTTCTATTTGCAATATGATTTTTCATTCCTCGTCATCTTCTGACATTATTTTTGAACTGGGATTTGGTCACCTATAACCTTCTTTAAGCATGAAACAAGGGAAACTGGGTGCACTCAGGAAGATGCACGGAGATCCAATTTGTATGGCATAGTACCAATATTTTGAAACATCTTGTAAGGACCATAGTATTTTGGATAATTTATTATAGTTCTTAGCTTTCTTGAGGGACATTTCTTCGTGTGATTGTAGCTGTAAAAATACCTAGTCACATAAATAGAAACTTATTTCGCTGCGATGTTGATTTTCCTGTTATTTCATTCTATTATGTGCCAAAGTTAGTTTATCCGTTAAGAGTTGGATATTTTTTTTTGATGCTCTATGTGATCTTCCACTTCTTGAACCTTATAAATTTCTCTTAAAGATGATGTGATGGACGATGGATGATATCCATAAAGTGCCATAAATGGGGTCATTTTTGCGCAGTGGAAGGAAATGTTATACCTTGATTCATCGAGAGGTAACCACTTGACCCATTATATTTGTTTACCATATACAAAGAAACAGAGACATCCTTACAAACATGTTTTTCCTGTCTCATTTTTCCCATCATATTGAGGATGATAAGACGAGTTATGAGCTAGTTGAGTACCCAGACAAGAAAATAATTTCCTCCAAAAATTTCCAGTGAATATGTGATATCTGTTGCTTATAGTAATCTTTGGTTTTCTATGTAGATTTTGAATTATTTCCATAAATGAAGTAGCAAATGTAATGGATTTAAATGGATGAGATAATGTAAAAAAGTGTGCATACTTGGTAATTCTATAAACTACAACCATGATGACACTCTTTCCTTCGAACTTGGGTAAACCTCTGATAAAATCCGTTGAAACCTCCTCCAAAGGTTGACTTGGAATCTATAAAGGTTGTAGCATACCCGATGTCTTAATTTTCTCAACTTTATTTTTTTGGTAGACCAAAAATTTTTCCACAAACTTTTTGTATTATACCTAGGGGGGGGAATAAAGGGTAGAAAGGGAGGTACCCAAAGGAATAATATGATGTAATAATGTAAGAATGATAAATAAATGAGTCATAGTTAATAAATAAAGTGGTTAAACCACATTATTTATCATTCTTACATTATTACATCATATTATTCCTTTGGGTACCTCTCTTTGTACCCTTTATTATCCCCTTTAGGCATACTACATTATAGTAGATTCAAAAATAATATATTTTAATTATATAAAATTAGGGAAAGAATGAATTAGTACATAGGGAGCATACAAACAACTTCTTTTTATTTAAATCTCAGTTTTAAACATAACATTTCTAGGATAATTAAGGGAAGTTAATCCTCAACTTTACCTATCTAGTGCTCCACATAATTTTAATATTCTTAGATGAGTATATTATTAAAATGACATTAAATATAACTCAAACAGAAAGCATACTTCCATATGATGAAAAAAAAAATTGATTAAATTTTGTGAAATCAAAATGATTCCATATATATTAAAAGTGTTTTTATTCCCAAAATCCAACCTTTCATTCGATTTGTTTTCTATATTTTATAAAATAAAAAACAAAATTATAAGATCTCGAAGATAAAAATAGGAAGTTTCTCGTTCGTTCAATCCTAAACTTCCACTCGCACTTCTTTCCTTTTTTTGTAGCAGTTGAAAATTTCATGGAAGTAGATTACCTAGTCACTTCCAATCATGTCTGGTTGGATAATTATATGATGCTATTTTCCTATAAGTTGTATCCATATTAATAAATTTTCGATATGTTTGTATGATAGGAAAAATTGTTCTAACTTGAAGGTCAATATAAAGGTTATATGTGAGTTTTTCCATAATTATTGTGCCTTTTAAGGCTCCTTTCATACAAGAGAACTTACCATTATTTTTCCTGTAACTTGATAATATTTCTTTCTATACATTTATAGGTATCAAGATTCTATTTGAATCCCAACATGATGACATTTCCATTCCTTTTAAAATATTAAATATTGCATTAAAACAATTTATTTATTTTTAAACCAACCTACATTTCACCTATACATGTTGCATAAAAAACCCCTTAATATTAACCCAATTAGTTTTCATTATCAAGGTAGTTCTTGTTGGAGATTGGGTAAACCAACAATCCTGATGTGTTTCACGACATGTGCTTAACTGTCTCTCATGAATTTGTTAACTCTGGCGATGTGTATGTTTACTAACATCTGTTGGTTTTGGTGTAACGACAATCGTGATTCCAACAAGTGGTATCACAACCAAAGGTTTCGATTTCGAATCACACTTAGCTCATGCTCGAGGGGATATAGTTGGACATTAGATAAACCAACACTCTAGTATGTGTTTCACAACATGTGCTTAACCACTTCTCGTTGATCTGTTAACTCTAGTGATGTGTCTGTTCACTAAAACATGCAGGTTTTGGTGTAACGACAATCATTAACCCCTAACTTTATGAATTTTTCTCTATGTTTGGAAATAAGAAACTTAATTACATTGTTTTCAATTAATTTTTTTTTGCTAACTCCTGCTAAGTTTGATCTATAACTCTTTTAGTAAAATTTAATAGTTTTTCATCATTGCACATTACCACAATAGATTCCCACAATTCTGAAATATAAGTAATAATGTGGTTACATAATATTCATCTATTCTCAATCACTGGTTGAATTATAACAAGCTTCTTCTTATACCACTCATTATGCAATTGTAAAGAATCATTTTCCTTGAGTTCATTGCTCATAATTTTATCCTTTTTTTTGCTAATTCTTCTTCTGCTTGACTTAAATAACCACTTTTGAAATACATTAACTTATTTATGTTTTTATTTCTTAATCCTTCAGCCCAAGAGTTGAAATTGTTTCAACAAAATTCTCTAAATGGTAAAATTCAATCATAGTTTCTCATAAGTGGTTATTACAAATATGTGCTCATCCTTCTCTTTCAAGACACTTTCTACCTTTGATTCTAGTTTTTCAACCCATTTGTTTATTTATGTGATCAATGGACGTAATTTTTATTTCTCCTCTTGCAATACTTTTAACTCTCAAGTTTGGACTTGCTCCAGATCTGGCACGTTGACCTTTTTCTTAAGAAGTTGGATATTTATATCTCTAGATTTTATTAGATCTTATATTGACAAAGAGAAATTTGGGTCTACACCAAACTTTATTATATTGTTCTTTATATTTTCAATCTTCATCTTCTTAGTGCTAGTATAAATATTTTCTTTATTAAGCTTAATTTTCGATTAACTTAGAAATTTCTTAGCTTAACAACATTAGCAACTAATCTTCATAAAATTATGAACAACATATGGCTTTTTTTCCTATGGATATCCATCTTATTGATGACATGAATCAAATTTCGGGCAATAGTGATCCAGGAATCTTTCTAATCCTCTGTATTTTTAATGATTTGATATTTTAGCTCTTAAAATTCCTTTTCAAGCTATCCTTTTTCATAATATATTGTTGATAACAATCTAGTTTGTGAGGTTATTCCCTTCTTCCAAAGAACATTGTACGTCTCCTATATTAGTTTTGTATTTTTATTCTTGATTTATGTAAGTTGAGAAAATATGTTGTCTTACTTAGTAGATGTAGTAGGTAGCACACCATATAATGATTCTTTTGGTTCTAAAGTAGAATATAGTAGAAAATCTAGATTAAAAATAGTCTCGATTGATCTGAAAACCTTAGTTAGTGTATATTTGGTAAATAAAACATGTGGATCCTCTACACTCTACCTCTTTTTCACCATGTATTATATGTTTTCTGATTCAAATGTTCATTGTTGTGTATCTAGAAATGATCTATTTTGTTCTCTTTCTTTATATTGTGGAGTTAGTAGAATATTTGGCTTTGAGAGTTGATATACTAAAACATTCACTTGTGCAATTTTCATAGGGTCTTGATCACAAATCTCCTTATTGGAATATTTCTCCACCTCGGGTCATGGATTATGTTTGTAGGGAGCTTAAATCGTTCAACTCTTTTGTTGGATATTATTACATGAGGGTTATAATTCTATACCTCCCATTGTGAAAGTTTCATTTCCTGCAATTAAATATATATATTTTATCCTCTAGTGTTGAAGAAAAATTTTCCAACCTCTAATTTTAGTTTGAATTGAGAAAGACATTTCATATGAAGAAAATGAGTCTAGTCCACACTTAAACCTTTCCTAATAAAATCCAATGAAACAATGATCATCGTAAGGAAAATGTGAAGCCTACAAGGTACCAATTAACATATATATATTTTAATTTTAATAGTTTTCTTATATAAATACCAATTTCTCACCATTACTACCTAACTAAGGTGGAAATTTATTTTAATTTCTCGAAATACTCTCGGTGATTTTGTGCTATTCAACAATCCTCATTATTTTAGCATCAGTTACATTAGAAAATAATGGGGACCCTTTTTAAAAATTTTAGAGTTAAACAAATAAAACCGTTAGAGTGATTCATTAGATAGAAATAGGAATAAAAAAGGGATAAAACCTTGAATTTTTGCCTTAAAAGCACTCAAGAAGTGAAAGATCACATTATCGTAATTATAATACCACAATGAAGCACATATGACTCTTAAAAAGTCACTTAAAACATATTGTGATGTGATATGTATAAACACAAGCACTTTTATAAAGGGAAAAGGAATTTTTCCAAGCGAATTCTATAAAGTAAAGTCTGCAGGACCCACTTCCGCCACGTACGCCATCGCATTTCGCATTTCAAAAATCTACCTCGACACCCTTATTGTCACAGTTAGTCATGAGTAAATTTTGCTAATATCAAAAGATGACTAAGTTCTAATCCTAGATTTCTAGAAACAATATTTGAAGAAACATTGTGAGTTCTAGAAATCTCACTGCCTTCATCATCCTGCACCTAACTGATTCCACTATAAAGTCATCTTTTTCCTTCTCAAATTTTACCCTGCAGCAAGGAAAACTTCATTTTCTCTGCCTAATTTCCTCATTTGATCACCCCACCTACACCCTCATTCATCACCTTTTCCCCCCTTTGAAATCCATTTTTTCCTTTCCCTCTAAAAACCCTTATAATCACCCCTTATTCATCATTTTCCTCTAAAGAGCCTTAAAAATATGTAAAGGTCCCTTTTAAATTGTTTAAAAATAACCTTTCAAACCTATCGGGCCTTTTAAAAATCTTATAAAAACCCTGTTTTCATAATAAAAACCCACCTTTTTTCATATATAGGCCTTAAGCCCCTTTCTGATTAAACCCTAGTCCCCTCACTCATACAACCCTGACCCCGACCTTCCGCTATTCTCCTAAGCCCTTATTCTTCCCAACCCTCGGTACCTTCTATCCCCACAAGACCATTTCCCTCCGCCTATCCTAAGCCCCTTCCCTATCTTTCCTTCACCCCGCTTCACCCTTCCCCAAGCCATCTCCATCGTTGATCAACCCTGATCCAACGATTGTCATGAACCCATCCTTCATCCTGTATACAACCCGATCCCGCGCTACCCGACAAAAATGCTCACGTCATCACCCTGGCCCCACTCTCCACTCAAATCCTACACCCCATCTTCGGGCTCTGCCTACGCCATCGATCTCACTCCTCGAGATATGACGGTCTAAATATCATATCACGCAAAATTTGATGTCGGGGTTTAAACACCCCAATCCGCACGAAATGGGCAGTTTCGCCTAGGACACGTGTCAATCGCCCAATGATATCATGCAGCCCTGAGCCGAAACCGCTTATCGCCCATACCCTGCGCGATAAACCACGATGGTTTCACAAAACCGCTTTTCCCTTCCCACGCCAAAATTCAAAAATCATCACCCTCATTTGAATTTCCTTATGATTTTTCCTCCGAGATCACTCCCCTGCATCCTCTTTTCCTCTGCATACCACCCTCAACAGCTCCAAAACCATGAAAATGTAGTTTTACCGCCTTCCGTAGGCTTTAAACTAATATGTGTTTGTGTGTTTGCATGTTTTAATGGCAGTAATTCCCCAGAGGGGCATTCCAATGATATTTTAACCTCTGAATGACGATCTAGAGGTAAAAATCAACTAATAAGGGCTAGAAGGGCCTGCATATGGTTATACCCTTGATGAATCATGATCATCAATGGGTTATAAAACCCTCCAACATACAAAGAAACCCTTCCTGCACACAGACAAAAAAACAAAAGAAGGAACGATGAAGGAACGCAGAACAAAAGGCTTAAAGGGCTAATTACAGATCAAAGGATAAAACATAGATTATCCCTTTAGAACAGTGATTAAGGGATAAAGGCTAAAGCTTAAAGGATAAAAGATAATGAATAAAACAATTATTTAAGTAGAAATAGAGAAAAGACAGTAAGACAAGCTATTAAAGCAAAATCAAGGTTAAAGTCTTATTACTGAATTTGATAATTAATAAAAAGACAAATATACCCAAAGACAGCCTCAAATAACTCAAAATGGAAGCAATTACTCCTCCAAAAGATCAAATTGCCACCTACAGCCTAATTTCCTTTCATAAAGGCAATTGGCAGTTATTGCACAGTCAGAAGATATTTTATCTGTCAAGGCAGTTATTGTAATAGTTAAGGATAAGCCTTAAAGTCAAAATTTTCACATATTCTTCCCTAGAAGTTAAAACAGAGTTATCAGAACAGAGAAGTAGTTGCAGATATTCCTGCCTTAGGCCTTGCATGGTTTTCAAGGTCAGGAATGCACTTTTTCTGTAATAAATGACACTCAAACCCTATCTTAAACCTCACCTCCTCATTTGTAGCATAAATACTACATTTGGACTCATTTTATTTTTTTGCATTTGACGACTTTTTGAAGTAATACATAGTCTCTTGGAAGTTTAAGGAAAATTGATGTCTTGGATCTTGTGGATGCCCAGATTTGTTTGTTGATGGAGGAGGCTAGATCATTGGATCCCTGAGCTTGGCTATTGGTGAAGTGCTTCTATTTTTTATTGTTATTTCTTGTTTTCATTACTATTCTGGTGGTACGTGGGCTATAAACAAACTAGTAGTTCGATAAGTTCAAAAAGTTTGGTGGCTCTCGCATAGGGTGGCTTTACAGGCTCTATATCGAGCTCTATCTCTAGCAGTTCGGTTCTTTTGCATTTCCACCTTTATTTTTTATATTAGAGTAAAGGTTTTAGGCTAAGAAATGTCTTCTAAAATCACCTTAGTTCTTTTTATTCTTCATTGTCTAAATGTTTTCTTCTGCAAGGTCTGATTGGAGGATTCTTAATTTCCCTCTAGTTCCATCTAGCTTGTTATTTTAGAAATGGTTCAATAGAGTATAACCAAGGATTTTCTCTTTTGGTGAGTCCATGTTCCTTTGAGTATGGCTTGAGAGGTTGTTTTAAGGAATGATTTCAATAGAGTGAAACCAAGAAATTAAGTGGTAAGTCCATGCTCCTTTGAGTACAACTTGAGAATTGTTTCTGAAACTTCTTTAAAGTATGCTTAATAGAGTCTAAACTAGGAAAGTTTATGGTATGCCCTATCCTCTGGTTTGCCTTTAGAAAAGTTACTTTGAATATCCTCAGAGAGTTCGTAAAAAGCATATTGTATTATTTTTGTTTGATCTTAGGCTGCTCTTACTGTTTTCTTATATGTTTTCTTATCTGAAAGTAGTATTTTGATTGCTAGATTTTTTTTGAAAGGTTTTCTTATTAAAATTTTGTCCAAAGAAGTCTATGGTTTTCCATATCCTTTGGCTTGCTTCAAAACAAATTCCTTGAGAGATGTCTCTTGTTTAAAGTACATGATAAATAATTCTTAATTGCTCTTTGTCCTACTTTTCATTCTTCTCCTTAATGTTCACCTCATTATTCCAAAAACTTTGAAAATCGACTGGCCAAGTTAGATTTGCCCTTTGATACTCCCCGATCATTTTATAAACTTATCATGACTTCCATATGACTCCATTTCTCAATAACTTAGATATTTCCCATTCTATCTCTACTCTTTGATCATTATGTCCAACCAAAACAATCAAACAAACCTTGCACTTAATAGCTAGCCTAAAATCAACCCTTAAAATAAAACAAGCACACATTCTTTGCAAAATAACCTGAGAGACCCCTCCCTAAGTCTAGGAAGGCTAGGTCCTAGAAATCTAAATATTGGTTCCATGTTGCCTTGTCATTTGGTATGCCAACCTACCAAATCACAAGAACACAACATTCTCGTGATCACGATGGGACCTTCTGAGTCAGTGACAAAATAAGTACTCCTTAGGACTCCAGAAACCATAAGAACCACATAAAAACTCATAAAACCCCGAAATCATTCTTGGATTGGTTTTATTTCTGATTTGGTGGTGGACCATAGCCTATTTTACTTGCAAAAAAGCTACAAATTTCCACCTGGCGACTCTACTAGCCCCAGTAGGCTTATTTATCCACTAGTTCTCTTAGATTCCCTTAAATATTGTTTTAGACCAATCCTAAGAAGTTTAAGAGGCCTAGTTCCATATCTTATAAGAATACTAAACACTAGGAGAGGTCAAAACATTTGAAAACAGTCCTAAAGATTTCAGCCTCTCTAATTTTTGAACTTGAAATCTGGCTTCACATAGGATCAATACCAGATCTCATCCAGACCCTAATCCTCCTCCAATAGTTGATGATCCAGAAAATATTTTGTGGCAAACTTCTAAAGCTAGAAATTTAACTACTGATAGGATCATCCAAAGAATAAGATATGTCCCTGAAAACCTTATAGTATTGAAAGATCCTCACTTTGACTTGTCTCATACAAGGAACCTATTTAGAACCAAGTCTCATAGTGATATTGACCAATCTAACCTTGAGCCCACAAATTTGCAGCAGAAATTTAACAGAGAAGCCTCTCCTTCCACTCCTCCTGATTTTCAGCTTCTCCACCACTTCAGTTCTTTCCATAACAAGTTTGCCCATAATCAGCCTGTTGTTCCAAGTGTTTCCACCACTCTCATCCACACATCGAATGTTCAAAACACCCCTTTTCATCCCATTTTTCCTTTTATAAATCCACCTCTTGTAAATCCCCCATTTTTTCCCACCATGGCAGCATGGTATGCCCCATTAGTGTTACCTCAACCTTTGGTTCCTTTACCAAATGATTATCAATTTAGAATTACAACTAGTTCCTTTACCAAATGATTATCAATCTAGAATTCCCCATTTCACTGGAAATGAATCTACTACTGCCCAATAGCACATGGATAAAATGGATGATGCCTTTGATTACATGGAAATATAAGAAGAGACCATTAAGATGAGAATATTTGCCCAAAGTTTAGGAGGAGAAGCAAAGAAATGATCTCCCTTCTTTATACCAAACATTCATAAAAAAGTGGGAAGTTAAAAATAATTCTCTCCAAATCCTCTCAAAATATAGCAACCTCAAAAGAAACATTGGGGAAAGTGTCCAAGATTATTGCACTAGATTCAATAATGTTTGTAATGCACTTCTCCCAAACATAAAACCTCCACTAGGCCTAGCCTTAGCTAAGTTTCCTGAAGGCTTTGATCCAGACATGGCCTACCAACTAAGAGAAAGAGACCCCTTGACTTTAGAAGATATGCAGAGGGGAGCTATTAGTGTAGAAGCCAATTTGATTAAGAAAAGAGCTAGATTGAAATCAGAGAAAATAATCACATATAAAGATGAAACAATGGCATAAACCTCATCATCTGATACCAAAATTGATAACTTAGTAAGGGTAATCAAAAGAATGCTTGAAAAGAAAAACTTAAATGATAGAGTGCCTCCAAGAGAAAACCAAATCAATCCCCAAAACATAAATAGAAATCCAAATTTTAGAAGAGACCCCATCCAAGATAGACAAAGAGATAATGACTAGCAAATCAGGCCTCCCTTTCAACAAAACTATGTAGATCAGGAAGAAGAAAGGGAAACTGAAAGATTAGAATAAAATCATGTAAATCTGATAAGATCTAATAGTGAGACAGATGTCTTCCTCATTGAAGAAGAACAAGGTTTCTTCTCCTCAGAACAAATTGAAAATATTCATGAAGATTCCGAAGATTACAAATTGGGGTTTGAAAATGCAATAATGGAACTACACAGAAAATATGATCTTAGAAGGAAAGGGAAACCAGGATTTTTCAATGATGAAAACACAGATACTGCTGTTAGGAAAACTTCAGAAAATATTCCTAAGAAGATAGAAAATAGTAGTAATACTTTGACTAAGAAAGTTGACTTAGATAAAGACAAAACAGGTCAGCCAAGTGCTAACCAAAGTTGCCCTAGTACCTAATCCAGGTGGATATCGGTGGCCACCCACCTATTCCATTTGGACCAGCACCATCAATTCTTGTAGCTTTTCACATTCAGCACAACTTACTATTTTTAGCAGGTTTTCGGGTCCTCCACTCCCGGAGCCATTTTGGGGCCTTAATGATCCAGGTGGATATTGGTGGTCACCCCCTATTCCATTTGAACCCCCACCATCAATTCTTTCAGTTTTCAAGTTGCAACAAAACTTACTATTTTTAGCAGTTTTTCGGGTCTTGAACTTCTGGAGCCATTTTGAGGCCCTAAACGACGTTTTTTGGGAAAACAGAGATAAACATGGGTCCATTGACCCATGTTTCTTGTTCAAAAGTTGTACTCCTTGGAAAAATGTTTCTAATGAGCTATTGAGCGCGTCAAACGGAGATCGGATGCCAAAGTTACGTCCCTGGGAAGTTGAACCACCAATTTACCCAAACGGGGCCCATAGTTTTGGCGCTCCATCTCCTAGGGTTAGATTTTTGGAAGTTTAGATTTCTCCATTGTTTCTCAATAATAAATAGGCCCTTGAGCCTCAATGTAAAACATTTCAGAGGTTTGTAGACATCACATCTCTTCTCAAAGATTCGCTACCAGCACCCTAGCTATTTTATTTCCATTATGCCTGTAAGCATATTTCTATTATTTGATATTAATGAAATGAAGCATCATTTCCACTGCATCTCTATGTTCATGGTTATTTCTGTATTCTGTTGCATTCCTGCATAAAATCTGGATCAGTACCTCTGCTAGTGGCCCTGACAAATCTGTCCTAAAAAACAGTCCTAATAAAACTCAGCAAATCAGAATTGCTAAAAAGACTATGATCGAAAAATCAGATGTAAATATGTCAAAAACATTAGTCCCTTTCAGCCATGAGGGTGAGATTGCCAAGATCAAAATTAGCATACCCTTAGCTGAACTAGTAACCTAGGATGTATATAAAAACCAAGTTTTGAAAACTTTGAACATAAGAAATGATACTGATACATTAAACTTGACAGATGATAAACCAGAACTATTTTTTGGTCCTGAAGTAGAATGAAAATACCAAGAAGGAACCATTCCTCCATTAATCATATGTCAGCCTAAATATACATGATAAAATTTTGCACAATTCCATGCTAGATTCTGGTGCCTCTCACAACCTTATGCCAAAAGTAGTGATGGAGAGATTAGGCCTAGAGAATACTAAACCTTACAAGGACATATATTCCTTTGATTGAAGCAGAGTCATGTGTTTAGGCTTAATCAAGGATTTATGTGTCAATCTGGCACAAATTCCTGCTAAGGGTGTAGTCATGGACATAGTTGTTGCTGACATTCCTCCAAAATATGGCATGCTTCTATCTAGATCTTGGGGAGAAAAACTTCAAGGAAGCCTTAAAATGGACATGTCTTATGCTACCATACCTGTTTTCAACCAAACTAGAAGATTATACAGAGAATCTCATATGAAATTTATGGTAAGCAACATAGATAGGCCAAACAACACCCCTGTTTATTCCATCCACTCAAATTTAGACTCTTTTATCTTGTACAATGAAAATGAAATCAGCCAACAAGAAAAGGAGAATGAGATAGAATTAGGATGACCTAAACAGTCAAATTAGTCCTCAAAAGAAGAATCCAACAGCTCTAACCTTAACATCCTTAAACAACAAAAGGATGATGAACATAAGATAGAAACATTGTGGGAAATGAGCTTTGATCGCTCTTGTAGCCAAACAAGTTTTGGAGTTGTTGTATGGATACACAATATAAACCAAGGACATTCTTTTAAGCTTGATTTCCAGTGCACCAATAACATTTCTGAATATGAAGCTCTCCTACTTGGCCTCCATTTGTTCAAAGATTTAGGAGCCAATAAAATATCAGTCAAGGAGATTCAAAGCTGATTATCAGGCAAATAAAAGGGGAGTATTCAGCCAAAAACTCAATATTGAGAGAATATAGGAATGCTGCCCTAGAGCTCTTAAAAACCTTTGAAAAGTATGAACTTACTTTCATCCCTAGAGCTCAAAAAAACCTTGCAAATGAACTTTCCTTTGCTACCAGCAATTGTCAGATACCCCAGGTAAATGAACAATTCAATATCAAAGTGAAAAATAGGCCTATGGTCCGTAACAATGAAGACTATTGGCAAGTGTTTGAAGGTGATAAACACCTTGATGATTTTCTACAATCAAAGAATGATTTTGCTGAATTAACACCTAGCTCAAGCCATGAAAAAAACTGTATTGATGAAAAACAAGTCCATAAAACAGAGTTATCCTCTTTTACTGATATAAATCAATTTGAATATCTTTATACAATAGAATTACTAAAAAAAACAAACCAAAAGGACCTTGAATTTTTACAACATAAAAATGATTCAATACCAAGAGGTCTTGCACCATTAGAGGAGCTTTTTTATTTTAATGATGTAGCTAAAAAACCTAATATGGAGCCCACAAAAACCAATGTAGAAGAACATAACATAGGCAACATAGATGAACCCAAAATGATCAAGTTATATAGCACTCTCCCTACTCATATCCATAAGGAATATATTGAACTTTTGAAATATTTTGGAGATGTGTTTGCATGGGGGTACAAAGATCTGAAATCATATGATACTAGCATCATTCAACACAAAATTCCTCTTAAGGAAAATCAAAACCTTTCAAATAGAAACTAAGAAGGATAAACCCTATTTTATTTCCTTTATTTGAGAAAGAGATCAAGAAGATGTATGATGCTGGGATCATAGTTCCCGTTAGATACTCACAATGGGTGTCCAACCTTGCGTCTGTTAGGAAGAAGACTGGGGAAATTAGGCTCTGCATTGACTTTAGAAATCTGAACAGAGCCTCTCTGAAAGATAATTATCCCTTTTCTAAAATGAACCACATACTTTAAAAGGTGGTTGGATCTAAAATAATATCACTGTTATATGGTTTTTCAGGCTACAACCAAGTGTTAGTACTCCCGAGTGATCAACATAAAACTACTTTCACTACAGCTTGGGGTACGTTCATGTATGTTAAAATTCCATTTGGTTTAATGAACACAGGGTCCACATTCCAAAGGGCCATGTACATAGATTTTTAAGAAGAAATAGGCTATTTTATAATCATTTACCTTGATGACATCATTGTTTTCTCCAAAACTGATAAAGAACATTTGATTCATTTGATAAAGGTTTCTGAAAAATGTAGAAAATATGGCTTATATTTGAATCCCAAAAATACACTCTTTGGTCTCCAAGAAGGAAAAATTCTTGGCCACATAATTTATGAACAGGGAATCAAAGTATACCATAAAAGGATTGAAGGCATATTGAAAATCAGCCATCCTAGAAACCTCAAAGAATTGCAATCTTTCATTGGGAAGATCAATTTTTTGAGAAGGTTCATCACCAACCTTGCTAAACTTTTGAGGAATATCACAAACATGCTCCAAAAGGAAACAGGGTTTAAGTGGACCGTAGAATCCAAACAGTCATTTGAATTGGTAAAACAAGCTCTCACTCAAACACGAGTTCTTATTAGTCCTAATTTCACTAAATATTTCCACATCGTCTCATTTTCCTTTAAACATACAATTGTTGCAGTATTGCTACAAAATAATAATGCACGACAAGAACAACCCATATCCTTTTTTAGTAGAACCTTAAGAGATGCTCAACTCAAATATAATATCATGGAGAAACAAGCCTTAGCCTTGATAAAAGCATTCAAATATTTTTGAGTCTACATTTTACACTCTCATATTATTGCTTTTGTCCCACATACAGTTGTCAAAGACATTCTAAATCAAGACCCTGATGGTAAAAGGGGAAAATGGATTGCTATTATCTTAGAATATGATTTAGAAATTAGGCCTACCAAGTTAATTAAAGGACAAGGATTAGCAAAACTCATGGCAGAATCAAATTTCCAAGCATTATATATAAACACGGTTGATGTTTTAGAAGAAACAAAAGACTTCATAACTCCTTACATTGAAGAAACATTTTTGAATTCACCTTGGTATGCTGATATCATTTATGTACTTCTCTATCTTAACACTCCTCTCTCTCTACCAAATACTAAAGCTAGATTCTTGAAACAAAAAGATTTAAATTATTTCGTTTTAGATGGAGTGTTATATTGGAAAAATGTTGTTGGCATATTGCTTAAATGTTTGCTTGAGGATGATGCAGGAAAAATCATGCATGAGCTACATGAAGGAGAATGTGGAGGCCACCTTTACTAGAAGACAATAGCCAACAATATCCTTAGAGCAGGCTATTATTGGCCCACACTTTTCCCATATACTCAAAAACTAGTCATGACTTGCCATAAGTGTCAAATTTTTGATGGCAAGAGAAAGCTCCTACCTTTAGCTTTACATCCCATCAATGTAGAGGCTCCCTTTCAGCAATGGGGTTTAGAATTTATTGGAGAAATTCACCCAACCTCATCTTCCGAACATAGGTGGATCCTTACTGCCACAGATTAATTTACCAAGTGGATAGAAGCCATCCCTTCTAGGAATGCTACTGACTCTGTCATTATCAAGTTCCTTGAAACTAACATACTATGCAGATTTGGTTGTCCTAGGAAAATCATTATAGACAATTATATTTCCTTCAAATCCAAAAGAATGATTGACTTCTTTTGTAAATACCATATCACTTTAGGACATTCCATATCTTATTTCCCCCAAGGAAATGGCCTACCTGAATCCTCCAACAAAAGTCTGGTCAACATTATCAAAAACCTATTAGATCAAAATCAGAAATCATGGCATAGTAAGTTGGTTCATGCATTATGGGTTGATAGGCTAACCACCAAGAAATAAATAAATATGTCCCCCTATCAGCTGGTATATGGCCTAGATGCAGTTTTCCCTACATCTTTGGGAGTTCCAGTCATAAAGCTTCTCCAGTAAGTACAAACAGAAGAAAATTACATGCAGAGAAGACTAAATCAAACCATTCATCTACAACAGACAAGAGAAGAAGTATACAAAAGGACACATGCAATTCAAGAAAACATGAAGAAGATCTTTGACAGAAAGACCAAATCAAATAACTTTCAAGTTGGAGATATAGTCCTAAAATGGGATTCAAGGAGAGAAGATAAAGGTAAACATGGCAAGTTTGAGAATTTATGGAAAGGGCCTTATATCATTCATTCAATCATGGGTCATAATGATTTCCTCTTACAAGGGTTGAATGGAAAAGAATTATTCGGAGGTCCTGTGAATGGCAAGATGCTTAAACATTATTTCTGTCAAGAATCCTAGTTTCAAAATTTTCACTCATTATACATAACATAGCATGAGAAAAATCAAAGAAAACACAAAAAAAATGAAAGAAAAGAAAACGAAAAGAGGGAAAATCAAAAGAGGTACAGCCCCATACCCAAAACACAAATACTGTTGAAAGTGTGCAAATCTAAATGCCACTACTGATTCAAAATGATATCTATTTTAGTCATCTAGCCTAATCATGGCTAAAGATGCTTTAAATTTATGTTGATAAGTTGTGTAGAAACAAATATTGTCAAGATTATTTCAGACTTGACTTATCAAGAATGATAGATTAGGAAAATGTAAATATTCTGGTTCCACATGCTCAAAACAGAATCAAAGAGATGGATAAGGATGCATTACCAATGACAAATCACAGCCTTATCTTTCTAATTTACTTTTTCTGCAAAATAATGTTGTGTGCAACTGTTCTAAATGCCACAACCATGGTTAGTTAGACTGTCTAAACTTGAATTGAACCATGTTTTAAATTTCATGTCAATAGATAGAGAATCAAGACTGCCAAATAGCTTAATCTTGGCAATCAAGTAGTTTAGTTAGAAGATAAAAAAGTTCAACAACTTTATCCGAACTCTTGGAAGAAATAGGGATAGGAATAGATAGTTTATTTATGTTTTCAAAAACAAGATGTCAAAGAGTTTTCTAGTTCGAATTCACTCAAAAAGGAAGAAAAAATGTTAAGACAAGTAGGATTGGGTAGGTAGAAGTGTTGCTGGGAAAAATTATAAGTTGTAGATGGTTAAGACTCTTCACTTCAAAAGAAAATCAGCAAGTGAAAAATATGGGAAATCTGTCCAATGGATAAGGTACTGGTCTACTGAAACCTAGAGATTTGATAAACTGATGGCTCTAGACACCTTGAAAGGAAAGCTGCCCTCCCCAAGTGGAGCTACTGTTAGTCATCAATAAATTTTGCTGATATCAAAAGATGACTAAGTTCTAATCCTAGATTTCTAGAAACAATATTTGAAGAAACATCGTGAGTTCTAGAAATCTCACTGCCTTCATCATCCTGCACCTAACTGATTCTATTATAAACTCATATTTTGCCTTCTAAAATTTTACCCTACAACAAGGAAAACTCCATTTTCTGGGCCTAATTTCCTCATTTTATCACCCCACCTACACCCTCATTCATCACCTTTTCCCCCCTCTGAAATCCATTTTTTCCTGTCCCTCTAAAAACCCTTGTAATCACCCCTTATTCATCATTTTTCTCTAAAAAGCCTTAAAACTATGTAAATGTCCCTTTTACATTTTTTAAAACTAACCTTTTAAACATATTGGGCCTTTTAAAAATCTTATAAAAACTCTGTTTTTATAATAAAAACCCACCTTTTTGCAAATATAGGCCTTAAGCCCCTTTCCACTTAAGCCCTAGCCCCCTCACTCATACAACCCTGCCCCGAGCTTCTGCTATTCACCTAAGCCCTTTTTATTCCGGACCCCTGGTCCCTTCTACCCCCACAGGATCATTTCCCTCCACCTATTGTAAGCCCCTTCCCTATCTTTCCTTCACCCCACCTCACCCTTCCCCAGGCCATCTCCACCGCTGATCAACCCTATCCAATGGCTATCATGACCCCATCCTTCATCCCGTATACAACCTGATCCCGTGCTACCCAAAAAAAATGCTCATGTCACCACACCGGCCCCACTCTCCAATAAAATCCTACACCCCATCTTCGAGCTCCACCTGCGCCGTCGATCTCGCTCCTCGAGATCTGACGGCCTAAATCTCATATCGTACAGAATTTGATTGCAGGATTTAAAGGCCCCAATCCATGCGAAATGGGCAGTTTCACCCAGGACACGTGGCAATCACCTAATGATATAGCGCAGCCTCGAGCCGAAGCTGCTTACCGCCCATACCCTGCGTGATAAACCATGATGGTTTCCCAAAACCTCTTTTCCCTTCCCTTGCTAGAATTCAAAATTCGTCGCCCTCATTTGAATTTCCTTGTGATTTCACCTCTAAGATCACTCACCTACACCCCTTTTTCCTCTTCATACCGCCCTCAACAGCTCCAAAACCCTGAAAAGGTAGTTTTACCCCCTTCCGCAGGCTTTAAACTAATATGTGTTTGTGTGTTTGCAGGTTTTAATGGAAGAAATTTCCCACAGGGGCATTCCAATGATATTTTAATCTTTGAATGACGATACAGAGGTAAAAATGACCTAACAAGGGCCAGAAAGGCTTGCATATGGTTATATCCTTGATGAATCATGATCATTAGTGGGTTATAAAACCCTCCAACTTACAAAGAAACCCTTCCTGCACACAGACAAACAAACAAAAGAAGGAACAATGAAGGAACGAAGAACATAAGGATTAAAGGGCTAATTACAGATCAAAGGATAAAACATAGATTAGCCCTTTAAAAAAATTATTAAAGGATAAAGGCTAAAACTTAAAGGATAAAAGATAATTAATAAAACAGTTATTTAAGAAAAAACAGAGAAAAGATAGTAAGACAAATTATTAAAGAAAAATCAAGGTTAAAGGCCTATTACTGAATTTTATAATTAAGATAAAGAAAAATATACGCAAATACAACCTCGAATAACTCAAAAGGGAAGCAGTTACTCCTCCAAAATATCAAATTGCCACCTACAGCCTGATTTCCTTTCATAAAGGCAATTGAAAATTATTTCATAGTCAAAAGATATTTTATCTGTTAAGGAAGTTATTGTAATAGTTAAGGATAAGCCTTAAAGTCAAACTTCTCACCTATTATTCCCTAGAAGTTAAAACAGAGTTATTAGAACAGTGAAGTAGCTGTAGATATTCCTTCCTTAGGCCTTTCATGGTTTTCAAGGTCAGGAATGCACTTATTCTGTAATAAATAACACTCAAACCCTATATTAAACCTCACCTCCTCATTTGCAGCATAAATATTGCATTTGGACTCATTGTATTGTTGGCATTTGATGACTCTTTGAAGTAATACATAGTCTCTTGGAAGTTGAAGGAAAATTGATGTCTTGGATCTTGTGGATTCCCTGATTTGTTTGTTGATGGAGGAGGCTAGATCATTGGATCCTTGATCTTGGCTGTTGGTGAAGTGGTTCTGTCTATTATTGTTATTTACTATTTTGATTATGTTTCCACCTTTCTTTGTTATAGTAGAGTAAAGGTTTTAGGCTAAGAAATCTCTTTTGAAATCACCTTAGTTATTTTTATTCTTCACTGTCTAAATGTTTTCTTCTCCAAGGTCTAATTGGAGGATTATTAATTGCCCTCTAGTTCCATCTAGCTTGTTATTTTAGAAATGATTTAATAGAGTATAACCAAGGAGTTTCTCTTTTGATGAGTCCATGTTCCTTTGAGTACCGCTTGAGAGGTTGTTTCAAGGAATGATTTCAATAGAGAGAAACCAGGAAATTAAGTGGTAAGTCCATGCTCCTTTGAGTACAACTTGAGAATTGTTTCTGAAACTTATTTAAAGTATGCTTAATAGAGTCTAAACCAGTGAAGTATATAGTATGCCCTATCCTCTAGTCTTCCTTTAGAAAAGTTGCTTTGAATATCCTTAGAGAGTTATTCAAAAATAGATTAGATTATTTCTGTTTGATCTTAGGCTGCTCTTACTGTTTTCTTATATGTTTTCTTATCTGAAAGTAGTCTTTTGATTGCTGGATTTTTGTCTGAAAGGTTTGCTTATTAAAATTTTGTCCAAAGAAGTCTATGGTTTGCCCTGTCCTTTGGCTTGATTAAAAAAATATTCCTTAAAATATATCTCTTGTTTAAAGTACATGATAAATAATTCATAATTGCTCTTTGTCCTACTTTTCATTCTTCTCCTTAATGTTCACCTCATTATTCCAAAAACTTTGAAGATCCACTGGCCAAGTTAGATTTTCCCTATGATACTCCCCGATCCTTTTATAAACTTATCATGACTTCCATATGACTCAATTACCCAATAACATAGAGATTTCCCATTCTATCTATGCTCTTTGATCATTATGTCCAACAAAAACAATCAAACAAACCTTGCACTTAATAACTAGCCTAAAATCAACCCTTAAAAGCAAACTAGAAAACATCCTTTGCAAAATAACCTGAGAGATCCCTCTCTGAGTCTAGGAGATCTAGGTCCTAGAACTCTAAAGATTGGTTCCATGTTTCCTTGTCATTTGGTATGCCAATCTGCCAAATCACAGGAACACAATAGTCACCCTTCATGTTTTCCCAATGCGATATACTCCATCGCATCGCATTTCAGCAAGCATACTCATTCTTTCGACGCCATATTAACAAATGTGATATAGTCTATCAAAAATCACACATCACACTTTCACAACACAAACAATTTTCACTCCATCTATTTTCACCAATATTGCGATTGCGATAAGGCAATCGGCAAGAAAATATGTCGATCGATATTAAATGAATATTTACACATGAGAAATACTGTGACACGAGAGATCTGGTTGTAAATGCTGAAATTATTATGTGTTCACATCAACCCATATGAGCTATTAATGCCATAAATTAATGGTTTTTTTCCCATGCCTCCATAATGATTTAACTGTAAGAAGAATTGAATTAATATCTTATAAGTGTGCCAAGTATCATTCATTTAATCATTTATATTACTATGGTACTTGTGGATTTGTAAACTAAAATTTCTCCATTTCCACTTATCATTTCTCATTTATTCACAGACAAGCCCAAATAAGGATAATTCTTTGGAGATGTCTAAATTTCTCAAGAAATCTAAGAAGCAGGTGGCTCCTATAATTCCTACACCCGCTGCAACCAAGAGAACATAGATCCTTCCTCTATTTACGAGCACAACATGTGGACTGGAAAGTGGATCCTCCTCATGGGAATCTATGTACAAGCAATTCGAGGATGAGAAACCTCACAAAGATCAAAGGAAAGGTATTTCCAATGCTTCTGACTCCTTGGAAGATCCTGTTGAAGAAGTGGAAAATTATTTCCTGCATCGAATTTTTTCATTACATAAAATCTTACTATACACTGATATGGTAAGATGGATCATTGATAACCTAAACATCGGGGAGAGTAATTTTCTGACTAACAGAGGAATGATGATTGGCTCCTTCAAAGCCGAAGACTTGAAGCTGATGTACCACATCCCAGACCTTAAAAATGTTTATGAAATGAATTCCTAGAGCAGTTTGCGAGTGATAATGTGCTAAAATAAAATCTAATCAATTAGTGGTGAAGCAACCCCAATAAGCAAAAGAACAATGACAAGGATATGTATTCTACTAACTCCCTTGCAAGTCCCTACTGTTATATTTCTGCCATGATGTCTAGGATTTTTGGTCTACCTAACACTACCATATTTTTAGTAGAATGTGTTCATCTTATGGAAGCAGTTACAGACCCTTATGTTATGTAGTGGGGAAACATTCTTTCTAATAATATTGTTACTCAAATTTGGGAATATAGGATAAATCGCTCTATTTCCTCCAATATTTTCCCCGCATTCTATATGAGTGCATATATCATCGATGTTGTGTGTTTTACTTCATATTTTCTAGCCATGGGATAGAAATAGACTATGCATGACCCTATACCTATTCATATATTTCACAACATGTTATGGGAATAAAAATTTGAGAGCAACTTGTATATCATTTTCCATGGTGCCATTCTCCCTCTGTTTCAAGTTGTTTTTAATGAGAAAGCCCCCAAATTTTCAAAATATGCCCAAGATTATTTTTCCTCCATTGTAAAATGGTTTGGAGAAGATTTTTTCACCTATTTCATAGTATTCAGGAGCATAGCTTGGCCACAAGCTTTACCCTTGTATGTTCCTGATAATATTCTCTCAAGATAAGTAACATATGAAACTATTGGCAATGGACTAACCAAGTTTCTAAAGGAGGCTAAGAAAGCATCATGGTCTTCCTTTCCAATTAATTGCGGTGTTTATGGTCTGGAAAATTACAAGCATGAAGTTCTAGAGATCAGTCAAATTGAAGGTTTGATATTGATTACAATTTCAAACAAATAATATGACCCAATTAAAGTTGCTAATAATTTTACCACCCAAGTTAAAATTAGGCCTTTTGTTCATGAAGAAGATGAGTTCAAAGACTTATTTGAGTCAGCCGATAATTATTCAGCAGTTTAGAAGTTGGAAGCTCTATGCCTCCATCCACAACAATTACTAGAGTTTAAACAATACATGAATAAGAGATTGGAAGAAATTCCATTGAGAATGTTTGAAGTCTCACAACCCCTAGCTCAGAAGGAAAAGGAGAAGGAACTTGAAACTAAGGATACTAAAGTCATTATAAAAAACAGACCAAGATAAATCAACCGAGGCTCAAACTATGGATTTAGTTTTTTCAGGTAATCTCAGTGAAGTTTGGAAGGAGTTTAACTTGAAAATCTATCAATACCAAGGAGCCATAGTTACCAATAAACAAGAGATTATGCATAAACACCAAACGAAAAGTCATGACTCATTCACTGCTGAACCCTATGAAAAATTAGTAAGCACTGAGAGAGTGGAATTCATCCCAGCCTTCCCCAATACTGAAATTGTATCTAACATTGATGAAATCACTCCTTTGGAAATGTTCTACAGTCCCAAACACAAATAAGTTATGATTAGACATAAGAAAAGAAGGAGATCAAAGCAATCTCAACCCCTTGTCCAAGGATATGTCACAATGGATGTTGTTTGTAAAGACTTGCAGGCAGATTCTTCACATGATATAACACACCTAACTTAGTTTGTAGTAGCTTATGCCTCTGCAAATATTAACAAAGCTTCTGAAGTTCAAGATTTGATGAAAGAAAAGGATGAAAGAATCATCCAACTTTAACTTGAGCTACAGGTAGAGAAACAAAATGTAAATCAACAACTAAAGATGCAGGTCAAGAAACTCTAAGAGAGAATGAACCAATTGAAGATTCATCACAAGAATGAAATTATTTGAAGGGATACTCAAATTCATCAATTGAAACTTTATGTAGAGCAGTTGAAGGATAATCATAGGTTTGATGAATTTAGAAAAGAGGCCTTAGAACTAAATAATTTTTTGTCAAACCAACAAATTTTTTTTTTTGTTAGAAATTATCAAATATTCTTGAATTGTGTGAACAGAGCGATCCACTGATGAATCATATTTTAGACCAGAGGATTAGTTTTGATGAAATTGGTGATAAGGTTTCCCAGTATGTCACCTGGTAGGAGTCTACTGATGGCCGAAAGGAAACCTACCTAGGATTGAAGAATCAAAGAAGTAAATATTGTTTACATATTGGGACATATAGTAGAAACATGCAGAAATAGCCATTTGTAGAGAAAAGGATGTGGCTACTAACATTGTGGAAACTGTTAGTCAAAATCTCATCGTTGCAAACCTTATTGACAGATGTCCTCCCGATGCACTTCCTATTGACAAAGACTTGATAAGACATTGTCAATAAGTTTCAAAGGTAAAAGAATAATACATTAGAAAGCTCGAAAAAATGTATTGGGATAAGTATTGGAGATACTTAATAAAGCCTCACAGGCAGTGGCTAATGCTACATTGTCTTACAGATACATCCTCCTACATGCTTCCTCCACTTTGTGATTTTTTTTTCACTAGAAAGCTGTACATTAGGCTAGGTCAACCTCCATAGGTTAAGCCTATTCCTAATATCCTTCAGCTGAAGGTACAAATGGCTAAGGAGATAGCAGGATAGTCATCAACCAAGTCACCCCTTTAATTTATGTTTCTGTTTAATTTCCACTTAGTTTAAGGAGGGTTGTTTTAAACCTCCTCGACTTTTTATTGTGATAATTATTTTAAGACTTTTATTTTTATATTTAAATCCCTTCATGTGTTTGAAGAAGGGATCCTAAAAGTTTGAAAGGAAGACTTTACAGATGTTTCACTTTTTTACTCTTGAATTTTTCTGAATAGAAAAGGGATGGACCAAGTACTTTTTCTCAAATGAGGAGAGTAAACATACATTGTAGTTTTATCCTATGTGTTATATATTTTTTTCAAATGGGAAATGGTTAATTATCCTATGATGTTTTGTTTCATGTATCTATTTGAATATTGTTTGATATTAACTCACTTTTGAACATGTTATACTGTTATCTTTTGATACATATGCAATACAAACATTTAAAAGTTGCAATATAAGCTTTATCCAATTGATTTAATTAACTATTTAATTAAATAAATTAGTTCAAAATCATTTTCATATTTCTAAGTTATTGTATCATCTTCATTTGCATCCACTAAAAGATCATTTCTATATATCACACGGAAATTACATTTACTCTCGGGATACATAGTAGAAATATATATTATTTGTTGCAAGCTTTCTAATACTTCCATATACCAAGTTATAGATAGTTTCAAATCCACCCACTCACCCAATTATATTCCACTGGAAAAATGGTCCCATAAATCTAGTTAGAGCCACCATTCCAAATGGAAAAGGGATGGCTTTGAAGTCCCTGACCAGGTGGTTTCCCTGATGTTGTTGCACCAATTTTCGGAGCCTCAAAATTTTTGGCACTAGAAGGAGGGCCATATGACTATAAATGGCACCAAACCTTAATCCAAAAATAAAAGACCATCCAAAGAGTTATTCTCCCTCCAAGTTTATAACTTCTAGTCCTTGTTCAAGATCTCTTATTCTTAGATCAGAAGTTGTTCAATATCCCAGAAATTATCGTAGCTATATTCATAAAGAAATGTCTTTAGATTATACACCATAATCACATGAAGTATAGTCACTAATAAATAAATTGGAATAAATTTCAATTTTGGCCGAGAAATATGTACTTTTAGAAGCCTCAGAAGGAAGTTTTACTTCAATATTTGTAGGTACTAGTGTATTAGCCCATTATAAGAGTGAAAATATTGGAGTACCATTTTTAATTTCATCTCGATTCTCATCGTCGGAAATCTCCTATATATAAAATTCAAACATCTACGAGTGAGATTCAATCCTCTTCTATACCCCATTCTATGTCATTTATTACTCCTTCTTTTACATCTTCTCAAATAATTTCTTGATCACTCCACATTATTTCATATTCCCAATCTACAACTCCTGCCTCGAGAAGTATTAGTTCCATAGTTTTTTCTTCTATACCAACAACCTCTACTGGAACTACTTCTTCTACTCCAAATCCTCCTTCAGGGAAAAATAATCCTCCACTTGATACAATGGCAACAAGAACTTTGTAGAATCCTAGAGTTGTTCAATTATGAGGTCCTCTTCATCCTTTACCTAAGAATCCTGAAATATGGTTTCCTAAGTACAATCTAGATGATGGTCTACCTACAGAAGAACATCTTCATAATTTTATGCTTGCCATGATTCTTAATGATGTCTCTGAAGAATATTTTTTAGTTATGTTATTTCTTTATACTTTTCAGGGATAAAATGGATCATCATATTTCTCACTACCATCTGGCACTATTACTAGTTGGGATATTTTTGAAGAACAATTTCTTACTAAATTTGGTGATGATCCTACTACTACTGCCGTTATCAATGATCTTTCCTACCTTAAAACAAATATAGGAGAAAATATCAAATATTTCAACTCTATATTTAATAATCTACTCAATAAGATCCCAACCACATCCAAGCCTAGAGTATATGTTTAAATAGAATGGTACATATCCTCTCTTCCTTCTAATATTTCTCTTTTCTTAGATAAAGACAATAAATCTACATTGGTAGAGAACATGAAATAATCTCTTTTTGTTGAAAAAAGAATCCTTGCTTTCGAGAAGAAAACTGCATAAGAATATAGAAAAACTAAGAAGGTTTCATTTAAGGATGACCTCAAAAAGAAAAAATCTAAATATCTTTATGATATTGAGGGATTACACAAGGTCCTCAAATATATGTAAAATGATATGGTCGAGATAAAGAAACAAGTAGCTGAGTCTTCTTCGAAGAAATATTTTAGATCTTTTAAGAAAAATCAAGCTTCCCAACCTCCAAATATAATCTTGAATGTTGAATTAGATCAATATGAAACAATATCATCCGCGAAAGAATCTCAAGAAGAAGAATTATTTGAAATTCATGGACTATGGGACTTTATCCTTCCAACATAAGATAATGAATATGAACATGAGGCACTTCCTATTAACACTAGACGTAAGAATGCCACTGACCTTCCTTAGTCTGCTAAAAAAAAAAATCTTCATCTTTTGTTGCTAAGGGAAAAGTGATTAACATGAAAACTTCTTCTCCTAAATAAAATCAAACTTCTTCTACTCTTCCATCTACATCTAATACATTAGTGGTCTCTGATACTATTGAATATAATATAGTGGAAGATATGAAGAATATAAAGGAAAATATCTCCATACATGAGCTGAGAAAATTGAAGCAGCAACAAAACTTTTTACTCCAAGAAGTAAATGCAGTCCCAACATCATCCTTACTTGCTCCTATTACTTCTAAAGCCTCAAAAGGATTTGGTGAGCCTCCTAGTAATTAGCCTGAGAAAATTGATGCAAGTGATGCTATTTTAATCAGTGACAGATCTAATTCGCATACTCCTACCTTTCTTTTAACTTTTGAAGTATTAAAAAAAATGTGCATAATTGTTTAATTGAATCTGGAGCCTCTTCAAACATGATGGCATATTCTGTTTTTCTGAAATTGAATATTTCCCTTCAAAATTTTGTAGTACATATTGTGAAATTAGACAGAAAAATGGTTAAGGTATTATAAAAAATGAATTTAGTCCTTATCAAATTGACATCCAGTCCAAAATTTCATCATGTAATTGATATTTTAGTTGTTGACATTCCTGAATTTTACGGTTTAATCCTAAGTAGAGACTGGTAAGAAAAGCTTCATGGTTATTTTGCTACTGAATTGTATCATATGTGGCTTCCATATAATCGTAAGCCAAATCAAATCCGGGTAGACCGTGAAAAACAAATGAAATACTCAGTAACTCAATTTGAATATGAGAATTAACCCATGGCTTTTACTAATAACATTATTAGCAATTAATCTATTGAATATTTTATGGGGAATTTTAATGCTCAAAAATTTCCATTTCTCACCAACTCAGTTAATTCCCAGATTGAAAATATTTCTTAGTGAGACTCTTCAAAGTGTATAAATATCATAGATAAAACTTTCTTGACATTACACTTTAATGGATCGAAATCTGGTGAAGGTGTAGGAGCTGGTTGTATATTAATTAATACGGAAGGTGAGAAGACAATGCCGACATGCAGACTTCAATTTGAATGCACAAATAACCCTGCAGAATATGGGGCACTAGTCCAAGGCTTATACAAAGGAAGTGATATTGGTGTCAAATATCTCCGGGTATATTGTGATTCTAAAATAATTGTCAAACAGGTAAGAAATACCATACACTATATTTCTGTTCATCTTAAACATTACCAGTCATTAGTTCAATCTCTTACCTCTCATTTTTTAACATTCAGTATCTCGTCTGTTCCAAGAATTTAGAAGGAAAGTGCAGATCTTATAGATAATGTAGCATCTAGACTTATTCATTCAGGAAATTATATTCTAGATATATTTTCTACAGAGTTGATTTTTCGCCCATATATTGCTGATAATATCACTAATTGGAGAGTATTCAAATATGATTATGATGTTATAACTTTTCTTAAATAAGAAGGATCATATTATGATCAATTAACTGATGAAGATGAACATTAAATGCAATTGAAACAAAAACCTGAAGATAATGGCATACCTAAGTCTATGGTTATGCTTGAAGATCTTTACGACCTCAAAGATAGATTCAAAAAGGTTTCTAATTCAAAGCTACAAAGTTCAACTTTGAGGTTTGAACTAGTAAATATAGGCACATATCTTAATCCTCAGAACATTAACTTAGGACTTGGTCTTTCCTATGATGAAATATTAGCCTTGAGTCACTTATTGAAGAAATATAGGAATGTCTTCGCATGGAAATATGAAGATCTTAAAACTTATGATACTTCCATCATCGAGCATACTATCCCAATGATATCCACTGAAAATCCTATACAACAAAAGTTCAGGAAAATCCACCCTGATCTTCAAAGTCAAATCAAAAGTGAACTCAACAAAATCCTTAAGGCCAAGATTATCTTCCCTGTTAGGCATTCAAAGTGGGTCTCAAACCTAGTACCTGTTAGGAAAAAGAATGAAGATATTCATATTTGTATTTATTTTAGGAACTTAAACAAAGATTTCTTAAAATACAAATTCCCATTACAACCAATGCAACAAATTTTGCAATGACTTGCTGGTTCTGAATTAATGTATTTCCTTGATGGATTTTCAGGCTATAATCAAGTATTGTTTCATCCATAAGATATATTAAAGACTACATTTAGAGCTAAATTTGGCACTTATGCCTATCAGAAAACGCCCTTAGGTTTAATCAATGCAATAGAAACTTTTCAAAGAGAAATGGAAATTTCTTTTAGAGGATTGATAAATGAAACTATGGTTGTATATTTACATGATGTAACAATTTACTCCCGGAAAAGAAGCAACCACTATCATGATCTTAAGCAAATCCTTGAATGTTGTTTGAAATATGGAATTTCTTTAAATCCCAAAATGTCCTATTTAATTTTAAGTGAAGGTAAACTTATAGGATTTATTGTCTCAAAAGAAGGAATATTCATTGATCCAAAAAGAATAAAGGAAATTTATGAACTCTCTCATCACCATAACAAAAAATCCATGCAGTATTTTTTAGGAAAGATAAATTTTTTCAGGAGATTTGTTCCAAAAATTTCACAAATTGTTTTACCATTGCAAGTAATGATTAAGAAAAATGAACTCTTCAAATGGGGACATAATTAAAGAGAAGATTTTAATCTAATCAAGCAACCAATCATCAATGCTTCTTATTTGACTACCCCAGATTTTTATAATCATTTCATTTTATATACTTTTTCATCTGAAACATCTTATGTTGTTGTGTTAACACAAATAAATGATCAAAATAGTGAAGAACCCATTTCTTTGTTTAGTTCAAATATTCAAGGTGCTAAAATAAATTACTTAGAAGTGAAAAAACAATCATTTCGTATTTACAAATATTTAAAGCACTTAGACCTTTTCTCCTTAAAACACACACCAAGGTAATAGTTCCATTTTCGGCAGTAAGGCAACTACTTATTCCAAAGGAACTAGGAGAAAAGAGAGAAAATTCAGTAACTGCTCTGCAGGAATATGACATTCAAACAAGACCACCAAAAATAATCAGAGGTCAAAGTCTCTACAGACTACTATCTAGAGCATCCAATATATCAGATGATGAAGAGTCGGGTAACACTGTACACATTGCTAAGGTAATCCTGAACGACTTTGAATCACAGTATTATGATCTAATATTTTATTTGGAAAATGGATATACTCCTACAAAACTCAATTAAAAAGGAAAAATAGCTTTAAGATTGAAAGCTAGTGAATATTAGATCATAGAAAATGTTTTATTTAGAAAAAAATATTACTCTGTACTACTAAGATGCCTTGAGAAATCTAAAGAGTAGAGGGTTTTGTAGGAACTCCATGATGGACCTGCAGGTTGACATTTCGGTGGAGATACCACCGCACATAAGATGATTCATGCAATATATTACTGGCCCACTTTGTTTAAAGATGCTCATGCATTTGTAAGAAAATGAAAAACATGCCAAACTTTTGCTGGAAGATAAAGAAAACCAGACTTACCCTTGCATCCAGTCAAAATTGAGCAACCTTTTGAGCAATGGGGATTGGATATCATAGGTGGGATTGTTCCTAACTCATACAAACATCATAAATACATTCTCACTTCAACAAATTATTTTACTAAGTGGGTAGAATTTTTTCCACTAAAGGCAGCTAACTCTGAAGCCATTATGGAATTTATTGATCAATTCATTATTACGAGGTTTGGCTTACGCAATTCACTTATGTTTGATAATGCATCTTATTTTTTGGGAAATATCATGATTTAATTTTCTCTCAAAAGGGGTTTTAAACTTAAATACTCTGCTAATTACTATCCCCAAGGGAATGGTTTGGCTGAAACAAATAAAAATATCATAAGAATCATAAAAGGGACTACTGATTAGAACTAGAAAAAATGGCATAAGTCTTTAACATTTGCACTATGGGAAGATAGTATTACTTAGAAGGCCTCTATAGGAACTTTTCCATTCAATATACTTTATGGGAAAGAAGTTGTAATTCCATCAAAATTAGCTCTTCCTTGATTAGCCCTAGTTAAATTTATTGATGAAGTACCTTCTTCTTCCATACAATTAAGAATGTCCTAGATCCTTGAAATGGAAGAGGAAAGAGAAAAAGTCAAATTAACTCATGCTTGACACCATTAGATAGTGAAAAATTATTTTGATGCAAATTTTTTTCCCCAAAAACATTCCAAGTCGGATACCTCATACTTAAGTGGGACAAGGTGCTATCACTCATAAAATTTGAAACTTCATTTGACATAGTCTTAGAAGTTTATTTGTCAAAGGTATGGCCATAGATTTCATTAGGAAAATTAATTTTTTTCATAACATTTTGGTGCATTTGTCGGGAGTCTAAAGATATACATCTCCCAAAATTTTGAAGCTGAACTCTTGAAGGTAGCAGGAGGTCAGAATCTATTTGAGGTTGCAACTACCTTGTTGACTCCATTGTTGAAGAATTCAAAATTTCATAGATTCATGGTGATTCCATGGGACTTATGAAGAACTTAGATGTTGCCATTCTTGTTTCAAGGTATGCATGTGTAGATTTTTTAAGAATTTATGGTTTCCCAAATCATTTTTGCAAGGATGCATATTTTTTAAGGAGCAGTCCAAAATTTAATGGAGAAGATCTAAGTTTGGCCTTGAATTATATATCTGAGTTTTGTGACTTTATTGAGCTTCTTAGAGTCAGAAATGAAGATATTTTCATCATATTGTTCTATGATTCATTTCAAGGTAAATGTAAACAGTGGATTGAAAGATTTCCTATCAGATCTATTATGTCATTTTTTGAGTTTTGGATTATTTTTGTGGAAACATGGATGGAAAGAATAGAGTTGGTGGCAGAATCTCCTTCCATTCAAGGTTTTAAACAATGGAATGATGATCACACTAATGAGGAAGTGGAAAAAAAAATCTTTTTCTTTTTCTTCTTATTTAAATTCATTTGAGTGCAAGTTAGAAGCTACGATTCACTTTTTGGATGAAGTTGCTAAGAAAATTTAGAAAGACATTGAAGTTTTAGAAGACCAAATTCAATCCTATAGTCTTCATGATCAAGATCAGTCTTTTCAAAAGCTTTTCATGCCAGAATACAAAGAGAGGGTGCTACTACCTTTCTCTTTTGAGATTGAGGAAGAATATATTTATCTTGAAAATCAGTTTGATAACACATAACTAAAATCTTGTGTTGCTGAGCAAAGCATATATGAGTTGTCCAAATCTACAGAATGTCTTGAGAATCATCAAACAGATTATGTCTTCTATTATCCTATAGATGACTACATGGAAGAGTTCACAACCCAAATTTCCAGTTATATTTTCATTATGAAGATCAGATACATCTTATGTTTCCTTGGTCATTTTAGTATCTTGTTTACTTTTGGTTCCAGCACTGTTAAGAGATTTAAGTGTCAGACTAGATCAATGACTGGCATCATTGGAATTTTCATGTTGCTTGAATCAAACATGATGATTGCAGTTGTTAGGGTAGGTAGGAGTGTGTGTGAATAAGCTCAATTAGATTGAGCATCTTTTTAGTAGGTACAAATTTGGTTTTTCAGCAGTAAACATCAAACTTGAGCCTGAGGTGAAGGCCATTAGAGTTTAAAGGAAGCTTGGAAAATTTCAGAGTTTTTATTTCTAAGAATATGGATGGCATTGGAACTAAAGGTTATTTGGTGTACCATAGGGGCACACCATCCCATATGGAGCCATTGTTATCAATCATAAAATTTGAAACATCATTTGACATAGTCTTAGAAGTTTATTTGTCAAAGGTATGGTCATAGAGTTCATTAGGAAATTTAAAATTTTTCATATTATCCTATTCAAAGGTTTAAAGCCACCCCCATTCAAGTATTTTTATGTCCCATTACTCATTATTTCTTTACATATTCCATTTCCCAAGCGTATAAATCCAAAAAGGTCACTTTAGCCAAGATTTCTTAGTTTCGTAGCAAAACTGCCTAGAAATACACTAACTACGCTATGAAAAGAGGTTTTTTCTATTTTAATTTTAAAATTTGGTGCAAGGTGTCATTTCATGATTAGAGGAGATAGGGTGGACGTTATTAAAGTCTCTTATGGTTAATTCAAATGTGCATAACCATATATGAGGTCATGATTAACCTTTTCGCATGTATGTGTCATGATTTAAGCATGAGCTATCATTTAAAACATAAAACCTTATCCTAAGATGCTATTTTTCACTCAAAATTCATTCTTAAATGTGAAACATCTCAATTTCATGGTTTGAGAGCTGCCTCATCAGACCAAGCAACTTGCTTTCCAATTTGGCTTTACAAGTGTCACCTTTTTAATAGGGAATCTTGGTTATAAAAGGAGATGGTCATGTACAAGAAAGCACACAAAAGAGTCTTTGTGGATAAGATATAAGATTATGGACCTTAAGATATTTGTGGAGGACACTAGCTTTGCTCAAGCATGTGTCAGTTCAAGTTGTTTAAATTTTTGCTAGAGCTAACAAAGAAACTGCTGTGTTTTTGGACTATTTGAGTAGTAAGTTTAAAGATATGATTATGGATGAACATAGATGACTTTTGAACTACTGAGAGAGGTTATTGTAAATAATAGAACAAGGGAAAATAACCTCTTTCACTTTTCTCACAGGTGCTATCATTTGGGAGATATAGGGATGTCTTTGGGCCCTATTTTTCCGAAAATATAGCTTTCCTATTTTATACATGTTCTTCAAGTGCAGATTTTGGACAGCTGGAGATGGTTTTATAAAAAAAAAGAGAGGTTTTTCTTCAAAAAATTCTTTTTGAGAAATATCTCCTCCATGTTTGGAAAATACATCATGGATTTAGAGATATAAGCTCTGTTCTAAGACTTGTTTTTTAGAAAAAACTGGAAAAATCGGCAGAGATGTTTTAAATATGAAAGGTGAGATTGATTGTGTTCCTCATTAGTTTGATGAGGTTCATAAACATACAGAGGGGTTCATGGCATGTTGAAGACTAATTTTTTTAGCTGGAGATCAATTTTTTGGGACAGTGTTGAAATTTGGAATTTCTGCAATACTTCATAGCTTCTTAGCGTTTCCTAGGCTTAAAACTAGGAAAGCGCTACAAAAATTTCTGTAGTTGTCTTTTTGCTTCTAAAACCACTTTTTTCAGCTTTCAAAGAGGGAAAATGGTGGTGATGATGTGTCATTTCATGATGGACAGCATGGAACAACAAATAAGTAGAAATTTTTAGTGTAAAAGCCATTTTTTGGACGCTACAAAAGCTCACTACGAAACTGCCCTGTTTTCGTAGCGAGCTATTTTTGAAGGTTTCTAAGAAATTTAAAAGAACTTTTGGATAGGTTGACACATCCAAAAGGTCAAGGGACTTTACCATCAAACATTTATGACTTGAAAATGATATTGTGGAGACATCTCATCAGCTAAAGCCTTCGTTGAAGATAAGGGGCTTTCTTTCCTAAAAAAAGGATTTTGTTCCACATAATTAGGAGGGTTTTTAATTTGACAAGTAGTGATGAAATTTTTCATAGCCTATTCGAGCATTTTATTCTTAGTCATATCTAATATGTAACTATTTTAAATATAAGGCAGACTGATTTAATAAATAGGAGTTTGAATCCTATTAGAAAATGTCATCTTTTAGGGTGTAGCTGTCATTTTATTATTAAATGACATTTTTTTTTCTGTTATATGAGGTGTCATAGGAAGAATTAGATGAATCTAATCAAGAGGTAGATCATTCCTACTATAAGAATGTCTATTTAAAGGCAAACTATCAAAGCTATAAGGGGTTGGAGATTTTTTGCACCATATTGTTGCTTTATGTAATTTGACTTATATCAATAATAGAGATGACATCTTCTTGATAGACATGAGATTCTCATGGAGTATTGGCCCATCAACCTTCATGTTACACGATATTCAAGGGAGAAAATATTTTCTCACTGTCAATGGGATGATTTTGAAAAAAAATCTTTTTCTTAGAAGATTTTTTTCTTCTAGATGTACTATATCTACACTTTCACATTTCTAGGAAAATAATGTTTGATTAGATACATTTGGTTTTTCATAGCACCTATGAATTAATTTATGTTTTTATTTGTGAAGAATGCAATCTTTTTAGGTAATAACTACAAAACTTGAAAATTGAATGAATACTATACAACTCCGAAATCCTTTTCCATCAAAATTGTAAATTTTTATAAACCTGAATTTTGTAAAGTCTTTTTACTTTAGCATCAATCATAAAAAGGTTCATCTTTACAAAGTAAAGACTTGCTATTACTAAGAATATTTAACTCTAAATTTTCATCCACAACTCTTAAGGAGTCAATGATTCTCCCCATTCATTGAAAATTCTTTTTTAGAGTGTAATTCAAAAATATACAAAACTTAAAAGGATAAGAGGTCTCATCACGAGCCTCCTTACCATGATCATAGGTAAATAATAAATTGACATTACCACTACTGCATAGCAAACCAGGGTAATAACTCATGATTATCAAAATCATAAGACAAGGGGTCTCATCACGAACCAACTTGTTTAATTTAATTATAGCCAGTGAATGACATTGTCACTTTTCGGTCATCAAGCTAGGACAATGCCTTTTTAAGAAAAATAATAAATAATTTATATCATTAAGTATTTATCTCAAATACT